>JAQMCX010000056.1:132910-143422 GCA_029814765.1 Acanthurus leucopareius | reverse complement strand
ACATACAGACACACACACTAACACACACACACACACACTCACACACACACATACACACACAAACACACTCAAACACATACACACACACACACACACTCACACACAAACACACACACACACCTGACATCAGCAAACGACAGGTGAGAAAAACAGAACTTTGTTCTGTTAAACGTGTTTTTCATCCTTTGATTGGAAACAAAGTATTGATTATAATTATTGATCTGTTGGTTCTTCCACTTGCAAAAAACAAAAACTAAAGTACATTTACTCGATTACTTTAACTCAACACGTTTTCATTCAAACATGTTTGTAAAGTGTTTCTTCTGTTCGACGTGCTGAGCGAGTTCACGTGTCGCAGCAGCGAGAAGAACGAACACTTCCCCCCCGACGGCGTCCGTTCGGCTCCTCCAGTACTTTTACTCTGAATACTTTTTGTTCATGACACTCGTTTCATGTGACGGCGAGGAGGCGGAAGGTCGCCGTCTGGAATCGAACCAGCGACTGTCGGTATTTTTAGCACATGGTGGGTGGAAGTCTTTCTTTAGTAAAGCGTCTGATTTCTGGAACATAAAAATATCGAGTGTGTGTCGGCGAGTGTGAAGTGTGTTAAAGGTCAGAAACGACCGGAGTCTCAGACGCCAGCAGGTCCGTTTCCAAAGAAACGTTGATGTTTCTGGACAGAAAAGACTTTTTGGGTTCTTTTGTTTTTTTGGAAAACTTTTAAAAAGTGAATTTGTTTTATTTTGAAAAGTTCAGATGGTTTAAGACTTCAGGGTGTGTGTGTGTGTGTGATTGTGTGTGTGTGTGTGTGTGATTGTGTGTGTGTGGTATCAGCAGTGTAACCTGACCCTGTTGTTGACTCTCCTGCAGCTGTTCTCATCACAGCCTCTGATTTCTGACCTCTGACAACAATGTGGGGACAGTGGAAGTGAACACACACGTTCTGCTGATTGAACCGAACGGGGACTGGAACTCTGGAGGTCCAGCAGAGTTCTCAGCATCTCACCAGGTGTTCAGGGTCTTCACACTCTCCATCATCCATTTGTAGCTGCGTCTGCCGCTTGCAGACGCAGCGCCGCATCTTTTAGGTCTCCGAGTCCGTTTTTGGGCTTTGCAGGTTTTCGGGCTTCGCAGGTTTTTTTGGCTTCGCAGGTTTTCGGGCTTCGCAGGTTTTTTTGGCTTTGCAGGTTTTCGGGTTTCGCAGGTTGCAGCCGGCCCACTGCTGCTGGACATGAAACCAGCTCTGACTCGACATCTCGGCGGCTCAGGTGTCCTCCGAGCTCGAGTCAGAGGTGCAGGTCACCTCTAAAGCCCCAGTCACACTAAACAGACCTGAAGGCAGAATCCTCTTTGTGTCCGGGTCACAGAGCCGCACTTGAACACACCACAAAAACTGTGCCCCCCCCGTCCTGGTGCGTCAGAAGGATCAGCAGGTGGAAGATGCAGGTTTTCCCTGAAGTGTCAGTCCAGTGTTGTTTGTGTTGGAGTGAGTCCAGCTGTAGGTGACAGAGGGGAGGAGTCCCAGGGACAGGCCACGCCCCCTCAGAATCAGGCCTGAAACCAGCAGGGTTTCTGGGAAATGCTCTGAGGGACGACGAGGACGTAAACCCTCCTGTGAAACATCACGTCTGCTGTTGATCTTTCCTCTCAAAATGAAAGTGATGATCAAAACCTGCAAACTGAAACAGCCACTCTCATCATGTTTCACTTGGCCTTTATTCCTCACACACGCCCTTCTTCTTCTTCTGTTTTGCCTCGCCTGTGCGCCCAGCAGCCTGGCCTCGCTCTTATTGGACGGCTGTAAACTCTTGGCTGTGTGTGATTGGTGGAGGCCTGCTGGTTTGTGTCAGCACACAGATTCTTCTTTCTGTTCCACATTTAGAACGAGTGATACGGCTAATGCTAGCTCTGCAGACAGACAGGAGGTCAAAGGTCAGGACGGCTGGCTGGAAACAACAGGCTGCAGCTCAGCTTTCATTTTAACCAGTGACAGTAAACACACCACAGTCATCGGCGCAGAGCTGGTGATCAACAAGCTAACTGATCGACAGCTAACGGAGCCACCTGTCAGTGTGGGACAGGTGGCTCCGTTAGCTCAGGACAGGAAATGTGCTTCACAGAAAGACACTCCAAAATAAAAGTATAAAGATAGAGGTGTGATCTGCTGCTGTCAGCGAGAAGTCGACCTCAGCTCAGAGAGGATTTCCAGGAAGAATATGAAACCCTCTCAGACGGACGGACGGACAGACGATCTGATGTTTATTCCTGGACGACCCCAACATGACGCCGTCGTGAGTCACAGTGAAACCGACTCTTCTCTCAAATAAACAGGTCAGAGTTTGAACTCACCGGACAGAAAAACAAAGCAAGAAATGCTCCTTTAAACCAGAGTGTGAAGCTCCTCTGCTGCCCCCTACAGGCTGCACAGTTCATCACAACAACATCCTGGTGATGACAGTCTGACCAGCGTAAAATTTGGCCTGATGGTGGCACCAGATCTCAGTCATTCAAATCTGAAGGGTTCAAAGGTCACAGACTCGTCAGGACGCTCAAAGCCGAAGCCGTGAGCTCAGTGACGTCTGTGTGTTTAGTATTAAAGTAGCTGAAGTCCCAGTTTTCTTTTGAAAAACCTGTTCAAACCTGTTCAAACCTGCGCCGTTCACATCCGATAACAACAGAAAAGGTGAAATAAAGACGCGCAGCGCCGAACTCGGAAACTGATGTCACTCCGCTCTTCAACCAGGTGAGTTCAGGTGTCAAACTGCTGCTGTAAATCTCTGTTTCTGTCCCTTCATGTCGGTGTTTATCACAGTTCGGATCATTGGTTCTTATTATTGATTAATCACATGACCTGTTGCCTTTTGAGCCCGGTGATGATCGAACTGAAGCTCCTCCTCCTCAGTTAGTATCTTGAACCTGCTGCTCTGTAGTTTTGTTCACATTGTTTGGTGGTTGTCTCCTTCTTACCCATCATGCTTTGCCCCTCTCAGATTCAGGACGCTCTCTGTGGAAACGAGCCACCTTCATCTCAGCGACGGCCCGTTTCCAGAGTCCTCAGTGGTCCTGATGCTGGGCGGCATCCGGCTGGACACGGTGACTTGGAGATTGACCTTCTAATGAGAGGAGGTGGTGTGGAGGCCCAGGGGGCGGAGCTTGGCCAGGGTCACATGCCAGGCCATTCTTTTCTCCGAGCCGAGCCGCGGTTTGGTGCTGACTGTGGTAACTGCATGGTGTCGGTGACGAGGAACTTCAGTGAAAACAAACACACCTGTATGACCTCCCACCTGAGCCTGGAGGTGCTTGCCTGGTGGCTTCTGCCGTCCTGCTGGTGGCGCTGCTGTGGAGGAGGAGATCTGCTGTGGTCGGGGGGGGCTGAGCTGTGAGTGACAGAAGGGATTTACTGAGGTTTCACCTGAACATGTGATGTCACTGATGACAGGTGAGAACACGCAGCCTCTTCATGGTTCAGGTTCATCAGGTGTAACACGAACACTTGCTCCCTCACAGGTGTTCAGGACAGTCATGTGACATTTATGTCATGTGACATTTATGTCATGTGAGCGCTGATTCTGGTTGGGTATATATGTGAATGTAGCATAAATTAGTGACATCATTAATCATTCAGCGTCCGATCAGGTGACGGCTGATTGATCATCTCTGAACAGGAAGTGGATGTGATCAGTGTTCAGCTGTTTGTCTGCAAACCTTCAGGTTGAGTTTTGTTCTGATTTTTATTGATTCATCATGAGTTTTGCTGCGTGATCTGACTGTTGATCAACTTTACAAGAAGAAAACAGAACTTGTTTAAACATCATGTTCTCTTATCGACACGTCTGCAGCTGCACTTTATGTCCAGCAGACAAACACACAGCTGTGTGTTCAGTACAACAACGATACCAAAACACAGAAAACATTGATAGAAAACTTTAAAAATCAAGTCCGAGTTCCTCTCGTGTTTCACACTGAATCACTTTCACTCAGTTTTATCCAGAAACAGTTTCTGTGTTTTGAGTTAAAGGTCCAACAGCTGCCGGACGGATTCTCCGCTCAGACGGACGGACGGACGGACGGACGCGTGTCTGCTGAGTGCTGCTGTCAGTAAATAGCCTCGTCCATGTTGTCGTCGCTGTCGCCTCCATACTCCTCTCCGTTATCAAAGTAGGACATGACGTAGTCCGTCTCCTGCACGAGACAACAAACAGAAACACTGAGCGTCCGAACGCAAACCTGCCTGATTCACACTGATCCCAGATCCCACTGATCCCAGATCCCACTGATCCCAGATCCCACTGATCCCAATGTTCCAGAACAGATGATCAATAATCACAAACCAAACCTCATTCAGAAAAATCTGATTTTTATAAAAATCACCTCCTCAAACTCCTCCTCGTCGTACTCCTCCTCTCCTTCGACCTCGTCTTCCTCCTGCTTCTTCTTCTTCTCCGCTCCCTCCCCCTCTTCATCCTCCTCTTCTCCTGAACTCCCGCGCTCCTCCTTCTTCTCCAGAGTCTAAGGTGGAAAAATTTGGTTAAAGTGGAAATGTTTGGATGTGGGATGCAGACAAACTGAAAGCTTCTCCTGCAGGTTGAGCTCCTCCTCTAGGTTGAGCTCCTCCTGCAGGTTCAGCTGCTCCTCCTGCAGGTTCAGCTCCTCCTCCTGCAGGTTCAGCTCCTCCTGCAGGTTGAGCTGCTCCTCCTGCAGGTTCAGCTCCTCCTGCAGGTTCAGCTCCTCCTGCAGGTTCAGCTCCTCCGGTCTCACCTCCAGTCTAAGAAGCACCTCCTGTTTCTCTTTGACTCGTTTCTTCTGAGCCGACTGAACTCTGTCAGAGTGAGCGACCGCCGCCGATACACCTGACAGACACAGAGCAGCCAATCAGAGGCAGGAATTGATCCGTGTCTGCACTGATGAAGTTGACCTTCTTTGATCTGATATTTGTGAAGTCAGACTTGAGCAGTTTGTCTCTGTGTTAATACAGTTTGTTGAAACGTGTAAACAGGGCGGGGCTATAAAGCAGAACATGCAGACAAACACCTGAGAGGCTCCGACAGGTAAACCTCGAGCCAAACAATCTTTAAATCAATCTTTATTGATCGAACAGACTCAGGTGGAGCTTCCTGAGCGGCGGCTGGTGGGCGTGTGCTTTCAGGTACAGGTGAGGTGATGTCATCAGTCACTTACAGCAGAAATACTGCTCGCGTGTCATGATGTCATCGAACAGGACTGTGAGTCTGCTTGTATTTGATTGGTTTGATTTATTTCTGGATGATGTCATGAACTGAGAGTACTGAAAGTACTCAGATTACTGCTGTACTCACCATCTCTGGCAGGTTTCTTGACGTGAACTCGGAGCTCTTTGGGAAATCTCCTCCAGTCTGAAAGCACAAGACACCTTACTGACACTTCTGCCACACACTGCTGCTGTCGTTGTTTCTGTTTTTCTTCTCATTACAGTTGTTGTCACTGTTGTTGTCATGGCGACAGGCAGCCTCACCTGGAGTCCAGTGCATCAGTGCGTCTGCCTGCTCGCTGCTGTGATATTTATCAGAGTATCTCTCCACATCTAGACAGGAAACACAGAAGTGTGACCTTCAAAATAAAACTCACAGCCTGCTGGAAAAATCTTAGGATGGATGTTTGATCACTGATCAGCTGATCCAGGACCTGCTGTCAGCTGATTCTCTTCGTTTCACACGTCACTTTTATACAGATTCATTCCTGATGTCATCATCAGGTGTGTGTGTGTGTGTGTGTAACCTCTGTGTGCAGCAGCTGGTTGGATGAAGCAGGGCAGACTCTTCATGGCTCCTCTGAACTCCTGTTTGAGAGCTAACAGATACTCCGCCTCCTCCCCACCTGCCAGTGGGAGGGGCTTCTGTTCCATCACCTAGGAAACGACATCACACAAACAGACACACACACAAGCTTTTTTAAATCACCGACTCAGACTTCGCCCACTGACAGAGACGGAGCGAGCTTCAACTATCACTGGATTACTTTGATACTGGATTACTTTGATACTGGATTACTTTAATACTGAAGAAAACAGCCTCTTCTGTCTCGTTTCTGAACATCAGAGATGTTGACATCATCAGTAAGAGTCCGTCACACTGGATGACTGTGTGTGTGTCTGTGTGTGTGTGTCTGTGTGTGTGTGTGTGTCTGTGTGTGTGTGTGTGTCTTACAGGAAACAGAGGTGTAGGTTGTTGGATGGATGGAGGTAAACTGTCTCCTCTGCTGATGCCAACAGCCTCCACACTGAAGCTCATCATCCTCCGGCCCCGCCCACGACCTCGACCTGCCATCATCCACCGGATCAGACCGGATCAGACCGGATTAGATCAGACAGAACCGAGCTGAACCAGGTCAGACTGGATCAGGTGAGTCCGTGTGGAGCTGCAGCCGGTTGGCTGTGAATCTGGATCAGAGCAAAGAGGAACATGAAGTCCAGATCTCCACAGCAAACCAGCAGAACATGAAGAGGACACGTTCAAACCAACATGGTGGCAACAGGATTCCAGGGATGAAAACACGATCGGTACACAAAGAACTACAGCACTACAGGAGGTCAGTGCTCTGCCGGAAAACTGCAGGAAAACTGCCGGAAAACTGCAGGAAAAGGAGAGGAAAGGAGAGAAGGAGGGGAGGAGGAGAGGAGGAGAGGAAGAGAGGAGAGGAGAGGAGGGGAGGAGAGGAGAGGAGGGGAGGAAGAGGAGAGTAGGAGAGAGGAGGAGAGGAAGAGGAGAGGAGGGGAGGAAGAGGAGAGTAGAGTAGAGGAGAGGAGGAGAGGAAGAGATGAGGAGGAGAAGAAGAGAGGAGGAGGAGAGGAGGAGAGGAAGAGAGGAGGAGGAGAGGAAGAGAGGAGGAGGAGAGGAGGAGAGGAAGAGAGGAGGAGACCAGGAGGAGAGGATGAGAGGAGGAGATAAGGAGACCAGGAGAGGAGGAGAGCAGGAGCGGATGTACATGAGCAGAGCTCAGGGAGTGTGAACTTCCTGCGGCCTGTGAGTCACAGTCGCCCCCTTGTGGTGACCAGATGAAGAGGCGAACTGAAACTAACATGTTCAGACTTCTAATTCTTTGTGAAGTCGCGCTGTCTGAATCCTTCCTTCAGGCTCGAGACTCTTCTGCCGCTTCTCTCTTCTTCAGCTGCGCTCCACTCATCAGCTGTTTTCCTTACTGAATGTTAGCAAACCGTTGAAACACGGTAACGGAGGCTTTGCCGCATCCTTGCTGCCATGGTAACCCGTGATGGCGCGTTTAGGACGGTGAACAGTTTCACTTGAACTGCTCGGTGGGTTCCTTTATCAGGCCCGATTGGACACCCTGCAGCCAATCAGCATCAAATATTCGCTCAGTATAAATCACTATAATCGATGACTGCCGCCTCTGACCGTGACGTCTCATTGTTTGACTGTTGTGACTTTGTTTTGTTGGTGCTGGGCTAGCTGTGTTAGCTGTGTTAGCCTGTGTTAGCCTGTGTTAGCTGTGTTAGCTGTCTTAGCCTGTGTTAGCCTGTGTTAGCTGTGTTAGCCTGTGTTAGCCTGTGTTAGCCTGTGTTAGCTGTGTTAGCCTACGTTAGCCTGTGTTAGCTGTCTTAGCCTGTGTTAGCCTGTGTTAGCCTGTGTTAGCTGTGTTAGCCTGTGTTAGCTGTGTTAGCATGAGTAGCCGTGTTTCCGCCGCTCTCACCTTCCGTCTGCAGGTTAACGGTCCTCCGGTTCTTTTCCTCCGTACAGTTTCATCTCCGCATCAGGCGGTTAAACCGACACCGTTTTCTGTTTCCAGCGGATCATCGCTCGAACATCGAAACATGTTTGTTTACACGAACCAGCGCGCCACCGGGTCCAGCCTCTTCTTCTGTGGTGTTGAGTCCTGGCTCGTTACCGCCACCTGCTGCCGGTGTTGGCTGCTTACACGTAACAGAAGGGGAGCAGAGCTGCATCCACGGCGCCATCTTGGATTTTCACAGGTGGGATAAAAAAACTGATCGGAGGTCAGTTTAACTTCACCGACTGAAAATAAACCACAGAGGACGGAACTGTGTGTTTCTACTCCCTTACATCTCAAAGACAGATGCTGTACTTTTGACTACTTTTTCAGACTGACAGCTTTAGTTACTAGTTACTTGTCAGACTCTGAACTGAACTCCAAACTGAAGGATGAAGTTTCTCCTTCATGTGCTGAGAAACTTCTCCTCCTTCAGATGAATAAAGGATGGAAAAAGCCTCTTGTTTGAGCTGCAAAATGTCCCAAAGCTGAAACAGTTTTCTGTTTTTCTGAGCTCATGAAACCTTTTTGGAGATACGTGGTTCTCAGAGGAAAGCCAGGCTCCATCAGATGCTGCACTGTGGATGAAAGTAACTAAAGTAACTAAAGTAACTAACAGGATATGAAGGAGTTCAGACGAGCTGCAGCAGCAACATCTGCAGCAGGAAACGAACACATGAATCCAGAACCACAAAAACACTGACAGCAACTAGTTACTGCTGCATGACCACTGTACTCGATTACTTTCACTACAGCCACTGCTGCAGGACCACTGTACTCGATTACTTTGAGAGCATGTTGCTGCTACATGCTGCTGGTCCTCTGGTGCCGCCTCCACTGACGCTGACACACAGTGAAGGTAAAAGAAAGAAACCATCTGTTGTTGCAGCAGGTAGATGCAGAAACAGCCAGGTAAAGGTGAGAAAAGGGGCGGGCCAAGCAGCACTCATATACTCGGGGTGGGACGCTGCCACGAGGGAAACGAGTCATGAGACAACATGGGACTTTCAGAATAAAACAGGAAACACAGGACATGGAACCTGGACGTGTGTGACACTTCCCCTCCATGTTTTTCCCTCTTGCTGTCAGTCCTTCCCTCGTTTCTGTGATCCGTCCGTCCTCCTTCCTTCTCTCGGTGCTTTCATCCCTCTTCCTCTGTCCTTCTCCCATCAAACCTTCCTCTCCTCATGTCCTTTCAGTATGCAGCCTGTCTTCCTTCATTCCTTCCTTTTTCAGTCCATCCTTCCTTTCCTTCCTTCTTTCATCTCTTTCATCTTTATTTTTTACATCCTTCTTTCCTGCATTTGTTCCTTCTTTAGTTTCTCTCTTTCATTTGTTCCTCCATCCATCTCTCCCTCCTCCCCCCTGTGTCTGTGACCCTCCTCCCCCTCCTCTCTTCTCCTGACCTCAGGGTTGAAGTCACCTCCTCCCCCTCGTGTCCCTGCGATGTCAAACCCCGCCCCCATCCGTGGCCCCGCCTCCGCTGTCCTCACTGTGAGGTCAGTTTGAATCAGATCTTCAGGAGGTTCAGCAGCATCTCTGAGCTTCAGATCCACATCAAACCTCCGTCACATTTTTAAGGAGGAGAAACAGAAGATAAGAAGAAAAAGAAGAAGAAGAAGAAGTTTGAGTTTGATGTTGGAGCTGCTGGTTGTTTGAGTTTCTGATGATTTGGATTTAAACTGTGGACACATGAGGATGCTGCTGCTGCTGCTGCTGGGACTCTGCTGTTCAGGTCTGAGATCTTCATTTATTTCATTTGATTATCCATCAGAACACACACACACACACACACACACACACACACAGAGCATGTTTCTGATGTCTGTGCAGGTTCAATGAAACATCAGCTTTGTGTGTAAAGTTACTCTGTCCAAAGATGATCATAATGATTGATTATCGTCTGACCAAAAAAACACAAACTTCCACAAACACAATTCATTCTTCCAGAAGTTGTTTTCTCATCTTTGTTCCTGCTGACAAATGAAAACAATATAAAACCTAAAAACATCCGGTTGTTGAAACAGTTTAAGATGCAACGAGCTGACGTGAGTTTTAAAGTTAAAACCATCAATCTACATGATCAGGTTTAACAGAGGATCGGACAGCATGAGGGTCACTAAACAATCGATCGATCACATCAATAACATGAACTTCATTATCTTACAAATGAACCAAACTTCAGTTCTGTGTTTGTTGCCTCGTTGTTCTTTGATCATCAGACGAGTCTGGAAACGTTTGTCGTCTAAGTTCATGTTTGTTTGTCACAAACGTTCTGCAGACGAGTGAAACGATTCAAACTGAGATAGAAACAAGGATGAGCCGCAGAAACAAACAAACAAACAGAAACAAACAGAAACAAGCAGAAACAAACAGAAACAAACAAACAAACAGAAACAAACAAACAAACAGAAACAAACAGAAACAAACAAACAAACAGAAACAAACAGAAACAAACAAACAAACAGAAACAGACAAACAAACAAAAAACAAGCAGAAACAAACAAACAAACAGAAACAAGCAGAAACAAACAGAAACAAACAAACAAACAGAAACAAGCAGACTCGGTTCAGACGGAGGATCAGCGGCGCTGGTGTGAACAGACGGACGTCACTGAATATTCAACAGCCTCATTTTCATACAGACGCTCTGTGTGTGTGTGAGTGTGTGAGTGTGTGTGTGTGTGTGTGAGTGTGTGTGTGTGAGTGTGTGTGTGTGTGTGTGTGAGTGTGTGTGTGTGTGTGTGTGTG
>JAQMCX010000056.1:118031-131424 GCA_029814765.1 Acanthurus leucopareius | reverse complement strand
GCTGGTCCTCACGATGTCTGCTGGTCCTCACGATGTCTGCTGGTCCTCACGATGTCTGATGGTCCTCACGATGTCTGATGGTCCTCACGATGTCTGCTGGTCCTCACGATGTCTGCTGGTCCTCACGATGTCTGCTGGTCCTCACGATGTCTGCTGGTCCTCACGATGTCTGATGGTCCTCACGATGTCTGCTGGTCCTCACGATGTCTGATGGTCCTCACGATGTCTGATGGTCCTCACGATGTCTGATGGTCCTCATCGTGTCCATCAGTCCTCATCCTAAAATCACCCAGAAGTAATGAAATTTGCAAGAGCCATGATGAGTCCTGAGCTCAGCGTGACAAGAACATGAAGCTCCTCATGTAAAGAACCGTTTGTTCGATGTTCATGAGTTTTCCGTCGTATCACATTTTCATCACTTTTAAATGGAAAATATTTGAAAACAAAGTCCTGAAAAAGAGGAATGAGATCATTTCTGTTGTTGATCTGTGAAGCTGCGTTCAGACAAACACACACCTGGAGTTCAGGTGATCGAGCGCTGGATGAAACATGCATGAGGATGCAGACCCCCTTTAAGATGAGAACCTGATCATTGTGGCTGAGTGTCAGAGATGGACAACCAAATGATTTTGATCCACAAAAGGATCCAAATCTGAGCCCTTCGAGTCTTTGTTGCTGTGTTTTGGTGTAAACGAGCTCCAGCCAGCTGCTGCAGAGTCGAGTCAGGAGTTTTTACATGTTGGCTTCCTGTGAAAAGGAGCTTGTGGACTCAGATGGACTCAGATCTTTGTGAGCTGACGTCCGAGTCAGACACACTCGGCTGAGTTCTGACGCTGGACAGTAACCTGTGCCGTCCAGAATCGGCTGCCGGGTTTGGATCAGTGTGAACTGGACTGAGAGAAGCTCCAGACCTGTTTCGACACCAGAATAACAGAGACCGGCTTCATCGTCCTGGTGCTTCATCTGCTGCCTTCAGCAGACACCAGGATTTAGCACTGAGACACTTTGAGACATTTTTCATGGCTGTCTTGTTAAAATCTCTGAAACATGAACTCACAAGCTCCGAAAATCAGTTTTTCAGCTTCATAATGATGCATTTCTGATAATTCAGCAGGTTTTGGAATGGTCTGTTTGGCTGTGGATGAAGGAAAGTTCTCTGTAGTTTCATCAAGGTTAAAGGAGAAAAACTTGACAAAAATGACACACTGATGTAAAGTTTCCACACATGATGGTGAACAAACGAAACACAGGAAGCTGAAGTCTGGCTGACTCGAGTTAAACAGATGTTCACGTGTCGTCTGAGAAACATGAGAGGTGTTTTCATATCACATGACAAATCAGAAAGGCCACAGATTCACTGCCGACAGCACAAACGTTTTCTAGATAAAAAACTCTTGATTCGCTGATCTAATCAAAACAGGCCATCGATCTTTCAGTGCAGAATGTTCTGCGTTTCCAGGCAAAATGATCTGAGCCAGAAGATCATTTCAGCCTAAAACTCAGACCGGCTGTTTCAACAAATTATGAAAAGTGTATCGTACTTTTGCAGCGACTCATGAGGATGCAAAGTGCATCTGAACTGATCAACAAATGCAGATAAAACAATGAGAACAGACTCTTTGCATGTCGGAGTCTTTTAGTGAACAGTTTTCAAGTCAGCGGTTCCTGCAGAACTCGCTGACTCCTGAGAGTGAAGGTGGAGGATAAACTTGGACTTGAACTTGAAAATGAGCCGAAGTGAAAACAGAAAAATGCTGAGCATCTTTGTCACGACAGGAAAAGTGAAAGAAAACTGAGGAAAGTCTCTCTGAAGAGGCTGAGCAGCTGCAGACTGAGGAGGTCTCTGTGTTTCTCTGCTTGTTGGGCTGTTTGGAGGTTTGGGGGCCGACTGTTGTGTCTGGATTCACACTTTTGTTGTCATTATTGTTGTCATTCATACTATAGAAGGTGGGGGGGGGCAGGGTGGGGGTGGGGTGGGGGAGGTCTTGGGGAGGTTTTTGGAGTATTTTGGGGGTCAAGGGTCCAGACGTCACGGTGAGTCCTGCTGCTGCTGTCGTCTCGTTTTCTCCCCCCACATCTGAGAGACCAGCTGGGTCCAGAACAAGATGGAGGACAGGGTGTGTGTGTGTGTGTGTGTGTGTGTGTGTGTGTGTGTGTGTGTGTGTGTGTGTGTGTGTGTGTGTGTGTGTGTGTGCGTGTGTGTGTGTATGTGTGTGTGTGTGTGTGAGAGAGAGACATTGTCATCTTAATGATGTGACGTGGGGGGAGGGGGGCTGTGAGGGAGCAGAGCCTGGGAAAGTCACCTCGACCAAGTTCAAGTGTGAAAGAGGAGGAGACGATGCGTTCACTGACTCCGCACGCTGAACAAAGAGCTGACGTCTTTCGGTTCTCGTCTCTTTTTGAGTCCGTAAATGAATGTTAATGCAGAAAGAACGCAGTGATGATGCGTACATGTTACAACCAATCACATGTGCCGACGGGTAGAGATCACACCTTCATGCTCGGTCTCATCTGAAGGCAACAGACGGAAGAGTCTCTGTCCTCTGCACCTTCATCTTCATCTTCATCCTTTTGTGACGTCACTAATCTTAGTGATGATCTTCGTGTGTGTGTGTGTGTGTGTGTATGTGTGTGTGTGTATGTGTGTGTGTGTGTCTGTGTGTGTGTGTGTGTGTGTCTGTGTGAGTGTGTGTGTGTTTGTACTGACTGCTGGTATTTTTATACAAATTTCCTGTTTTCTTGTTAATGATCAACAGTAAATTCATTCACACATTTGTGTTGCTGATCATTAACAGCTTCACCATCTTCATCATCTTCATCATCTTCATCATCTTCATCCTCTCGGTTAGTATTTTCGCTCCTGTTCGTCTCTGTAACTCAGCAGATTCTGTTTCAGTCTTTTTAATTCAGTTTTTCATCTATGAATTTTTTGCCTTGAAGACAAAATCTGATTGTTTCATCGGTAACAAAGTGAACAGATGATTCAAATAAATTAAATAAAACCTTTAATTCTACTTGTAATAAAAAACAACAGCAGATCAGTAAATGCAGAGTTTGTTCCTCCGTCACTAATCGAGACCAAACCGAGGAAAACGTAAACATTCGAGCCTGAAAAGCTTCAGCGTGTGATGTTTCTCTTTCACCTGGTCTCGTCCTCTCAGGTGTGCTCACAGCCTCAGAGCTGGCTTTTCTTAAAGAGCCCAGTGATGTCATCGCAGTGAGGGACCGCCCCCTGATGCTGGACTGTCAGGTGGAGGGGGAGGGTCCGATCTCCATCACCTGGAGACGGAACGGCGTTCCTGTGGCGACCGGCACCAGAGCGTCGGTGTTCGCCAACGGAACGCTGCTCATCAGAAACTTCTCCAAGAGACGAGAAAGCAACGAGACGGACGCCGGCGAATACGACTGCGCCGCACAGAACCGCTACGGCATGCTGATCAGCCGCAAGGCTCGAGTCCTGCTCGCATGTGAGTCACATGACAGTCACAGTAGCATGTTAGAAACACACACACACAAACACACACACACACAGAGCTGAAACACACAGTAACATGTACTTACCCCCCCCCCAGCCCTCCCTAAGTTCCTGTCTCACCCAGAGTCTGTGGCAGTGGATGAAGGGGGCGTGGCCAGACTCACCTGTCAGGTAAATGGAATCCCAGAAGCCAATATCACCTGGCAGAGAGACCGACGCCCACTGAGCACCCAGGACCCCAGGTGGGCTTCACTCACACACAGAGGAGTTTCTCGTTGATGGAGAAGAAGAGTTTTAAAGTTTTAATGCAGAAAAACATGTTGAACCAAGAATTCATAAATGAAATATTTGAAGTTCTTTAAACTGTATCAGTACGAAACCTGAGTTTGTTCACCTGAGGTTACGGTTTATTCTTGACTTGGTTAGAAAAGAATGGTTTTGTTCAGTGTGAAGTTTCAGGGATGACAGCATGATGGGGGGGTTCATGTGAGGTCTTTCTTTGGAAATGAAAAATAAACTTTGAGTTTATTATTAAATATTTAAAACTTACTGGGTGCACGATAAAAACAGCCATATTTACTTTGTGTTTCATGAAGACTTAACGAGCACTTCTTAGGTATGAATGGATATAACTGTCGTGCAGGTACACGCTGCTGCCTAACGGCGTGCTGCAGATCACCGGCGTCCGGCAGACAGACGGGGGTTTGTTCCGCTGTGTCGCTTCAAACATCGCCAACACTCGATACAGCAACGAGGCCCAGCTGTCTGTCACCGGTAAGACGAACTGAGGGCGAAGAAAACCCGCAGAGACGCAGATCAGGATCCGACCTTTCAGAGCTTCAGAACTGTCTGTCTGCCTGTCTGTCTGTCTGTCTGCCTGTCTGCCTGTCTGTCTGTCTGTCTGTCTGTCTGTCTGCGTGCCTGTCTGCCTGCCTGTCTGCCTGTCTGTCTGTCTGTCTGCCTGCCTGTCTGCCTGCCTGTCTGCCTGTCTGTCTGCCTGCCTGTCTGCCTGCCTGTCTGCCTGTCTGTCTGTCTGTCTGCCTGCCTTTCTGCCTGCCTGTCTGCCTGTCTGTCTGTCCCTTTGCCTGCCTGCCTGTCTGCCTGTCTGTCTGTCTGCCTGCCTGTCTCCCTGTCTGTCTCTCTGCCTGTCTGCCTGCCTGTCTGCCTGCCTGTCTGTCTGCCTGTCTGTCTGCCTGTCCGTCTCTCTGTGCTGATGGTGTTGTTCGGTTCTGGTCCAGTTGCAGGATCCAGGATCTACCGTGAACCCGTCATCCTTTCTGGTCCTCAGAATCTCACCATCAACGTCCATCAGACGGCCATCTTGGAATGCATCGCCACGGGAAACCCGCGCCCCATCGTGTCCTGGAGCCGCCTTGGTAACAAAGACGCCACAAACCAGATGTTTTTCTGTTATTGAGGGATTTTTCTCAGTCAGTGTAGTAACCATGGTAACGTGATGCTGTGTGTGTGTGTGTGTGTGTGTGTGTGTTTGTGTGTGTGTGTGTGTCAGACGGCCGGTCCATCGGCGTGGAGGGCATCCAGGTGTTGGGAACAGGTAACCTGATGATCTCTGACGCCACTCTGCAGCATTCAGGAGTTTACGTTTGTTCGGCAAACAGACCAGGAAGCAGGTCCAGAAGAACGGCGCTCGGACGCCTCGTAGTGCAAGGTGCGTTCACACGCGGTATCACACCGCCGTCACACACGGAGCACTCTGAGTGTGTTGACGTCCGAATCTGTGTTTGTGTCACCAAAAGCTGAGTACAAACAGGAAATGATGCTTAAATGAAACTGCACCGTTAAACTGTAAATCCACCTTCGAAAACAGACAGGACCTTGTGACGATGATGTCATGATGATGTCACCACCTTAACCTGAAAACACCTTCATTTTAGCCTTTAACTGATAAAACTTTTACAGGTGTAACCAGAGTACAAATGTCAGAAACACAAACAAACGGCACAGAGTCACATGACGGTCAGCTGATCAGTCAGCTGATCAAAATGAAAAGAACATGAGAACCTTTAAAAACACTGAAACACTGTTTGGAACCTTCAGTAGTTTGTCAACAAACAAACAAAACCAGAGAGAAACCAGGTCAGCAGCAGGAAGTGATGCGTACAGACAGGAAGAGGAGGAGGAGGAGGAGGAGGAGGAGGAGGTGCAGTTTTTCTTTGTGTTTCTGCCTGAAACATCTTCTTCTTCTGCTCCTCGTCTCCTCTCTTTGCTCCTTCCATCAGAAACTTTCTGCTCTCTCACATTTTGTCTCGTTGGATTCGGTGAATCCGGTTTCGCTCCTCAGTGTGAACTGATCTGGATTCACTCCAGAACCAAAACAAAACGTCTCGCCTGCTTTGACTCTCCGACTGTGGGAGCGTTTGTTTCGTCTCCTCCTGAGACAAAGGAGGTGACGGAGGGCGGGGGGGGTCAGAGGTCACACAGTCTTATTGTGTATGAGTGTGTGTGAGTGTGTGTGTGTGCGTGTTTCAGACTGAGAGCTTCATTATAACAATGATTAGCATGTGAAGAGTCCCACTTCACAATGAGGACTTTATTCCCTCTGAAACGCCGTCTGTCTTCTTCTTCTCCCAAACATTTAAAAACACAGATGAGAACAAACAAATAAACACCACAGAGTGACAGAAACTGATCGTCCCTGCCAGCTGCGTCTTCTTCTCTGAACACAAACAAAAAGTTTTGATCAAAACAGACAAAATGATCAAATTCTGACAGTTTTAAATGCAGCTAAAATCCAAAGTTTTGCAGGTTTCATGTTTCAGTTAAAACTTCAGAGGACAGAAAGAAGAAAACGACCAGAAACAGTTTCAGTGATTAAAAAAATCCTGGAGTTTGGACAGAAAATAAAGGGTTAGAGCTCAATCAATAGTTGATTATAAAGATCAAAAATTGACTTCAAACTCTTCATTAATGTTAATTCTGTTTGTTTTTACTTGCAAATTTAAGTTTATGTGTTTTGATTTAGGTCCCTGAATGCATCATCCTCAAAGGCCTGAATGCGTCAAACTCTGATCAGATATTTTATTGTTTTCGGCCAATAAGAAGATTCCATGTGTGTGTGTGCGTGTGTGTGTGTGTGTGCATGTGTGTGTGTGCGCGTGTGTGTGTGTGTATGTGTGTGTGTGTGTGTGTGTGTGTGTGTGTGTGTGTTCATGTGTGTGTGTTCGTGTGTGTGTGTGCGTGTGTGTGTGTGTGTGTGTGTGTGTGTGTTTGCTTTGCCCTTGAACTTGAGCTACAGAGTGTGTGAAAGCTCGATTTCTCTCCACAAATCAACTCTGTTTCTCTGTTAATGAAACACATTTGTGCCCCCCTCATTGATAAATGGGTCGTATCCCCCGCCCCCTCCTGACCTCTGACCCCTCCACCCCCTGAATAAAAGGGCGGTCCTTAAGCGGGTCCTTAAAGGGGTCATATGAGGTGACACAGACTCTTGTGTAGATGGCCTCTGTTGCCATGGAGACAGAGACTGGAGGCGAGACAGCACCTGTCTGTCTGCTGGGGGGTCAGTGAGTTTTCTCATCCAGAGTTCATGTGTTGGTTCTCCTTCTGCCTGGGAAATGATACAAAAGATTTCATGCATCAGCTGTTCGTCATCATCAGGTTGAAGCTGCGAGCAGCGCCGCTCGGGACCTCGCGCTCCGCCCGTCGGACGGCCCGGTCACCGCATCCGGTGCATCAAAATGTAGACTAAAAAAACATTTGAAGGTTTTAAGAGTATTTTTTATCAATGAGGGCTTATATTCTGAAAGTGTTGTGGGCTTTTATTCTGAAAGTGTTGTGGGCTTTTATTCTGAAAGTCAGAGACATGGCCGAAGCGGCTGGTCGAAGTGTGATGGACGTGTGAACTGGCAGCTGCAGATCAGACAGAGATCCATCAGATCCTCACCTGTTCGAGCTTCGACCCGTCAAACACAGTTTGAGCTACAGACTTGATTCCAATTTAAATGAGTCACAAGACTTTGATCTGTAAATCTTGTATTCACATGCTTTTGCTATCTTGTACGGTTTTTGAGTTATCACAGTTTTAGTTTCATAGTTTTCTCTGCTCCCTCAAAGAGTTTTTAATGGGTGTGTATTGCCCAGAGTGAGTCACATGACCGGCAGAGTGCATGATGGGAGAAAAGTGAGGAAACGATTTTAGAAACCTCCTCACAGACTCCACAAACTTTATCAATTCTCACACAACTTATCATATTCTGGTAGGAAATCTCGTGCTCGTTCCATCGACAAAGGTTTGAAAAAGCAGTCAGACTCAAACTTTAGACTGCAGGAGCCTCAGTTTGACACCAGTTCAGTTTTCCCCCTTTATTTATACAGGAAGAGGCGGACAAAGTTTATTTTCGCCTCAAACTTTGAGGGTTTATAAAATCCAAACCGTTCGAGTAAAAACAAAGTTATACTGAACTTTTCATCAGCATTCTGTCCTTAGTCATCTGTTAGCTTTTGAAGCTGATATGATTTACGCCCTTGAAGGAGATAGCAAATGTTCAAGGCCACATTTGGGGCAGAAATTTTATTTTGGAATGCAAATTGTGGACTTCCTGTTGCATTTAGGTTGGGCATATCAGTGTGTAATTTGTAGGACTTAATGAGACAAACAATTTGGCTTTGGTTGGATCTCTCTACAACATTCCTACAGGCGGTGGTGGCCGTTGTAGTGGGCCTAGGTGGCGCTAGAGAACACATTTTGGCATTTCGTTTCCATAATTTACATAAAATTTTTCGCTGGACCAAATGTGTTTGCCAAATTCAGTGGGTTTGAACATGTCAAGGGGCTCAAATTTAGGTTCAAATTGGCGTAATAATAAGAAAGAAGTAAGAAAGACAGAAACAGCAATAACAAAAGAGTCCTTGCCCTTCAGGCATGAACTCCTCCAGCGATGCTACAGGACACAGATCTGCTGCAAGGACTTCTGTACTGTATAAATCTGTTGCTAGGTAACATGTGAAGCTCTGTCCAATCAGGAAAATCAGCTGTGTAAACAGGAAGTCCATGTGGCCTCAGACACTGTTTTCCGGTGATGAAATGATGGAATGTTTATCTTCCATCAGGAGTTTTTCTGTCTGCATTCATGTTAAAATCTGCGACCAGAGTGAGCTGAGCTGAACCAAGCCAAGCTAAGCTAAGCTAAGCTAAGTGCTAAACTAACAGACTAGCTAACTATTTAGTGATCTGTGGTCTTTGTGAGCGTCAGGTTTTGTAGTTTGTAAAATGGTCCTCAGAGTTTACATAATTGTCAGATCTGCTCTGACGTGTCGACAGTGTGACGTGTTATTAAACCCCTCTCATGTTCCTCTCATGTTCCTCTCATGTTCCCCTCATGTTCCTCTCATGTTCCTCTCATGTTCCCCTCATGTTCCTCTCATGTTCCTCTCATGTTCCCCTCATATTCCTCTCATATTCCTCTCATGTTCCCCTCGTGTGCTCCTCATGTTCCTCTCATGTTCCTCTCATGTTCCCCTCATGTGCTCCTCATGTGTTCCTCATGCCTTCCTCTGTGGAGGAAACATGAACCATGATAATTATCTGCTGGTCTGTTCTTGTGTATCAGAACTCTGCTGCCCTCTGCTGGACACACTGCTTCTGCTAATTAAGTACTGTGCTGAAGAACAATGTCAAAGTACTTTCTCGTACTGCACTGTCAGTATCTGACAGCTGAAGGACCAGCTCACATTCAGGTTGGATTAAATGTAACTTGGTGCCACTCAAACATCTAAATCTACTTCCAGATGATACAAAAATAACAAAACTTTTTCACAATATTTATGATCAAATAATATATTTTACTATTGATAATAATACTAGCATACTTTTACTCAAATAATGTTTTGAATGCATGTATTGAATTTGTAGTGAAATACTTTCACATTGTAGTATTAGTACTTTTACTGTGAAAGATCTGAAAACTCCTTCCACTATTAAGCACTGTGAACGAAAAGTGAGTATTTTTAAGTACTATTATTGCTGCTGCTTCAGAGAGTACAGCAGCAACTTCTTCTCTTAACAAGAGTCAGAACTCTGGACGGAGCTGTAATAGATTACATTGTGTATTTGTTTGATGAAAAACAATAACAAACAGTGAAAATGAAACCAGCTGTTTGTCTCATTCAGGGTCAGCAAGGAGAAAATGAACTGATGCAAATGATGATGATGATGATGCTCCTCTTCCTCCTTTGTGTGTTCAGCTCCTCCTGAGTTTGTTCAGTGGCCTCAGTCCGTCTCCAGACCAGCAGGGGGCAGTGCTGTCTTCAGCTGCACGGCGACTGGCGTCCCAGAACCTCACCTCATCTGGCTGAAGAACGGCAAACTGTTGACACCCAGCGGCAACGTGAAGCTCACCAACGGAAACACGTAAGAACATCAGGTTTGACTCAGTCGGTGAGGATGAGGAGGAAGCAGACTTCGTCCTGACTGCTTCAGCCTCACAGAGTCTCAAATAACAGTCTGACAGTTTGAACAAAGTGAGAAGCTTCGTGTGCTTGGAGAGCGGCGCCGTGCGTGAAGTCTCACACTCGCTCTTCATCGTGTCCAACATGAGCTCTGTGAAGCTCTGACGTGGTCCGTCGTGTTTCTGACACGCGTGCCGACAGCAGCTGAGTCTGAACGATGTCGTGTCTGAATAACGTTAGAATATAACGAACTTTACGTCAGCAGACCGTCACATTCCAACCAGCTCGCCAGAACTTTATTGTTCCTTTATTACAGTCAAACCAGCTGCAAAGTGTCACTTTGGTTGTTTTTCTGGTCCTGCATTTTTTTCACAAAATGTGTCTTCAGTGAAACTTTACTTTGAGTTTTTCAGGGAAAGTATTTACATGAGCAGTCACTATGTAAATATTTACACGTGAGCAGCATGTTTTCTGCCTCCTTTCACCTTCAAGAGCTGCACAAGATGTGAGAGGATTATTTTTAATGCTGTCACAATACAGTTTCTCTAAAGTTTGAGCCAAAAGAAATGACCACAGACTGTGAGCCTGAAGCCTGAAGCTGCTGATCCATCATGTCCTTGATATCCTGCTCAGACTGAACAGCTGCTCTCTGTCTCCCCCTGCAGGACTCTTGCCATCACTCGTATCACGCTGGAGGACGAGGCCATCTATCAGTGCATCGCAGAGAACAGCGCCGGCACCAACCAGGCCAGCGCCCGACTCGCCATCAGCCAAGGGCCCGAACTGCCTGAGGCCCCTTCTGGCCTCCAGGCCGCCGCCCTCAGCTCCAGCAGCCTGCAGCTGACCTGGGATCAGCCGACAGAGCACGGCAGCCAGCAGATCATAGGATACGTCCTGCACATCAGACGACTTGGAGGTAAGGAAGAACACATGGTGGAGATGAGAAGACGAAACGAGATCAGATGAAACTCGATGGGGTGAAATTTAATGATCAAGAATTATGAGACAAGATGAGCAACAAAGAGACGAAGCAGCAACTCAGCGTTTCCGTCTGTGGATCGTGTTTACTTTATGCTGAGGATGAATACTTGATTCTGAGTGGCTGAAGAGTTAGTTAAAACAAATCAATCAAATTTATTTATGAAGCGCCAAAATCACAACCAAAGTTTTCTGAAGACTCTTTACAATGAAGAGCAGGTCCAAACCGCTCTTCAGTCTGTTCATGAAAACCACCGACTGAGAGAAAATCACAGCAAACGCTTGAAGAGGCAGAAACCACCGAACAGATCCAGGATCAGAGAGAGAGACAGACAGAGAGACAGACAGACAGAGAGAGAGAGACAGAGAGACAGAGACAGACAGAGACAGAGAGAGACAGACAGACAGAGACAGAGAGAGAGAGACAGAGACAGACAGAGAGAGAGACAGACAGAGAGAGAGACAGAGAGAGAGACAGACAGAGAGAGAGAGATTAGAAGTTCCAGCAGCTTGCTGCTCTGACCAATCAGATGTAAGCAACCCTCTGACCTCTGACCTCTGACCTCCTCAGAGCCAGACAGCGCGGAGCTGCAGGAGGCCGTCAGCAAAACGACCTTTAGACACGAGTTCCTCAACCTGGAGGCAGCCACCACCTACTCCATCTACCTGAAGGCTTATTCTGCTCTGGGAGGAAGCCAGCAGTCCAACACCATCACCGCCACAACGCAGGGCGGGGGTAGGTCCACCTTAAACACATTCACACGGTCCACCTTAAACACATTCCCACGGTCCACCTTAAACACATTCCCACGGTCCACCTTAAGGGTCCAGCTGTACATGGCCTCACTCACCAAACATTCTTCAGAGGAAACTCATCCTTAAACTTCCTGTGACATCACTCATGTTTTCTGATTTGTGATTGGTTCCTCGCTGAGAGCAGAAAGTCCGAACTCTCTGAACGACTCGAACGCTCTCGTTGGAGCGAAACCAGTGATTCTGTTCACCAGTTTCATTCAGACTGGCTTCATCAGTCTGAGAACACGGGAGCACACAACACTGGGGTTCAAGTATTCATGTTTGTTTATGTTTTGCTGTGTAGTTGTTTGTGTTGTGTCGCAGATGTTTACAGATGTTGAACACGTGACCTCATTCTGTCTCAATCCGTCTGTCTGTCCTGCAGTTCCCAGTCCTCCCAGTTTCTTCACAAAGGTCCTGAACCAGACAGCCATGCAGGTGTACTGGGAGCTGCCCAGTAAGCCAGGGATGCTGGAGGGTTTCAGACTGGAGTACCATGGGGTTTCCAACCCAGACATCCATGGACAGGAGACCCTTCCAGCACACATCAACACACACACCATCTCACACCTGGGTGGGTTTGATTAAAGGAGCAACACAACAATTTACTGACAACATCAGTTTCTCACAGACTGTTAGCACACAGCCTAGCTTAGCACAGAGACTGGCGGCAGAGGGAAACAGTTAGCCTAGCTTAGCACAGAGACTGGCGGCAGAGGGAAAGTTAGCCTAGCTTAGCACAGAGACTGGCAGCAGAGGGAAAGTTAGCCTAGCTTAGCACAGAGACTGGCGGCAGAGGGAAACAGGACACATGCTTTGTATTTAGACAAGGTGTCTTTAAATATCACCTGCATGGGACAGGTGTGTACACTTTCCCACATTGGGACATGTTTTCTGAGTTCATACTACAGTTAGCTACAGTTCCTCTGAAGCTAACATTAAACAGATGCTATTTGAAGTTGTTCTTTTGTTCTTCTCTTTTGACCGCCATGTTGCTAATCAGTCAACTTTTTTGTTGTGATCTGGCGAAAGCGTCGTAGTTTCTTAAGCTGTGGAGTTTGGCTGGAGTTTCCCCCCTGCTGTTAATGCTAAGCTAGTGGGGAGTGTTCCTGTGTCTTGAACTGTTTGTTGTTTCTGTTCCTGCAGAACCAGCAGCAGTTTATGAGATCCAGCTGGTGGCATTTAATGGGAATGGAGATGGTCCGTCCAACCGCCGCCTGGTGTCTCTGGCAGAAGGAGGAAACACTGCAGCAGGTAGGAGCTTCAGCATGACCTCTGACCTCTGACCTCTGTCTGACAGACAGACAAACCTGTGTAACCAGTGGAAACACAGCTTGAGTGATGTTTGTTTGTCTCCATCAGCTGGTCAGAGCTGTAACTGTGATCAGTCAGATGGTTCCATGTCGACTCTGCTGGTCGGAGTGCACAGCGGCCTCGCCTGCATCCTTTGCTGCCTGCTCCTCATCCTGCTGGGGTACAAACGCAGGTGAGACCTTCATCTTCAACAACACCATCATCATCATCATCATCATCATCATCATCATCATCATCACCATCATCATCATCATCTTCATCATTCTGTTTTGTGTTCAGTCTCTTTTGTAGGAATGAGGTGAACTGGGAGACTCCGCCCAACCTTAATGCTGTCAGAGGGCTTAAGGGTTACACACCTGAGAGCATTGAGCTGAGCCAGGTAACACACACACACACACACACACAAACACACAAACACACACA
>JAQMCX010000056.1:82878-94644 GCA_029814765.1 Acanthurus leucopareius | reverse complement strand
CTGACACACACACACACATTTACACACACACACACACACTCACACACATTCACTGACACACACACACTCACACACACACTCACACACACACATTCACTGACACACACACACACATTTACACACACACACACACACTCACACACATTCACTGACACACACACACACACACACATTCACTGACACACACACACACATTTACACACACACACACACACACTCACACACATTCACTGACACACACACACTCACACACTTACACACACACACAAAGCTCCTCCCAGAAACATGACGTCATGTTTCTGGGAGGAGCTTCAGGCGGCGGAGCCTCTCTGGTTTCACTGGTAACAACAAACAGACTGAATCTCCTCACACAGTTCAAACTTCGTCTCGAAACCAAACAAACAAACAAACAAACAAACAAACAAATGAACGAACGATCGAACGTTTCGACTTGGCGACGCGTCAGTTTCACGATGAAAAGCCAAAAAAAAACACATTTACATTTTTAACCTGCATCTAAAGTTTGATATCTCTGAAACACCTGGAACAACTGCTGTGACGCCATGAAACAAAGTTCTGCTGCTGACTCTGCGTTTCATCCAGCCAATCAACTGTCGCCCCACACCCCCCATCCCCCACCCCTCCCCAGGACATCCGCCAGCAGCGTCTGCACCGTCAGCGTCGAGGGGCGGAGCTTCAAAAGCTCCATCAGACTCTCAGCAGCCTGCAGGCAAAGAGCAGCTTCCACAGTGAACAGGTGGACTACTACAGACATTACATCACTTCCTGTCTGGACAACTTGACCTCCAGCAGGTACACACACGCACACACATGCACACACACACACACACACAGCCAGATGGAACAGATACTGTGACTGGTTATATGTTGCAGTAAATCGACCAATAAGAAAGCAGCAGAGAGCAAAGGGAAGAAGAAGCTTCCTGCACTGAGCTACAGCGCCGCCCGGCTGCAGGAAAAGGGAGTGCTGTTAGAGATCGAAGACCTGCCGACTACGCAGTAAGAACACACACACACACACACACACACACACACAGTCCCAGACGTCCTCCTCAGGATGATAACGAGTTAAAGAGCGATATGATGAGAATGCGAGTTGGTTGGAGGATTAAAGGAGGAGATTTTGGCTGAAGATGGAGGAGCCTCCATCAGAGCTCCATCGGAGCCTCGTAACCCTCGGAGCTGCATGTGGAGGCCGTCCTGCAGCCACTGAACAAAGAGATGTTGGGTTCCATCATATTCGCTGATATTCATGAAGTTAAAAATGATTTCACTGAACTGTTAAAAGAACATTTCATCCATACGATCAATAAGTCTCCCAGGTGATAAAACTTACATTTATCAGTTTAAATCAATTACTCAGACTTTTTTAGAAAACTAAAAAAAGAGAAAACACATTTCTGGAATGTTTTTAAATTGGATCAGAAAGTGAACTGAACCAAGCTGAACTGTTCCAGGTTTAAGAACGTCGTCTTTGACATCGTCCCTGGACGAGAGACAGGAAGCTTCAGCGTGAAGGCTCGATTCCTCGGCGTCGAGATGGAAGAGTTCCTGCTCAAATACCAGGTACAAACCAGGCCGGATACTGAGCCAAACCAGGCCAGATACTGAGCCAAACCAGGCCAGATACTGAGCCAAACCAGGCCAGATACTGAGCCAAACCAGACCAGATACTGAGCCAAACCAGACCAGATACTGAGCTTAAAATACCTGTTTGTGTGTCTGGTGTGTGTGTGTTACTAGGACCTGCTGCAGCTGCAGTACGAAGGCGTGGCAGTGATGAAGATGTTCGATAAGGCGAAGGTCAACGTCAATCTGCTCATCTTCCTCCTCAACAAGAAGTTTTTTAAGAAATGAAGCGAGTGTCACTCTGACGTCACCTTCCTTCAGACCTGATAGATTATCAGCTCATAAACTAACCAATCAGTTAAAGAAGCTTTATTTGTATGAATGTTTCTGCCAAAGCTCAACTACAAATTATTGCATTAATACATTTTCATTTTCGTTTTCTTCTTAACACTCCTGTCTGTTCTAATGTCTAACTACATTTTCTGTTGTCAGTGTGGTACCTGACTGAACAGATGATCAATAACTGTAAATATTCCCTGTCTTTTTAAACTCCAATATTATATGTTGGTATAATAAGTGTAATAAAGCTGCTACTGATTACTTCAACTTCCAGTAAATCAGTGTTTTGATCTTTGAAATGTCAGAAAACAGTGAAAAGTGTCCAAACTGGAGACAAACTGACCTCAGAGCTGCTTACGATCCGTTAACTCTTCAATGATGAGTCCGTTATCACTTATTGCATTCCCGCTAATTTTCTCTCAGCCAATTAAATGACATAATGTGCAAACAAAACTTTATTGTTAACAGTTTTTGGTTAAATGAGACATTTTGAAAATTTCCAACAGACGTCAGACAGATTTTGTTCCTGAACTTCAGCAGCAATTCTCCAGTTCAGACTTAGCCTTATGCTAACTTAGCTATGTGCTAACTTGGCCTCGTGCTAGTATTTACTAGAGTTTTGCTGTCACTGAATAAGATTAGGTTGCAGACGCCTGCAAACAGCTGAGGTCCAGACAGGATGTGCTGGGGCTAGCTGGTTAGCATGCTAACATACGTGCTAACGTATTTCTCCCTGCTGGGAGACCCAGATGTCTTTGACTCTGACAACAGAGCTGTAACTTCTTCACTTCCTGTTCATGATCATATTTGAGCGTTTCATAACTGAATCCCTTCGTCTCAGTTTCGAGTTTGTTAAAGGAGACATTTCTCTTATCTGGACCGTCAGAGGTCGTCTGGACAGTGAAATGTTGTGAAAATCTGAACAAATACTTTAAAAAATCTTATGAGATAGTTGAGACTTTTGTCTTAGTGATCATTCAACGCAGCAGGTTTATGAGTTAAACATGAAACAAGTGTTTTATTCCACAGTTTGAGTTACAATCAGAATAAAAGAAGAAAAATAGATCACAGATTCATTAGAGAGGTTTCTTTCTGCTAACAGGAATACAAAAATACTCTGATTTCACTTAAACTTCAAGTATTTTTCATGAAACAACAAAGTCCATCAATCAAACCAGTCCGATCCTGTTTGAACCAGTCAGACTAACTTCAACTGAATCATACTGGATCAGAATAAATCAGAAAAGCTGCAAACTGGTTCTGCTGGTTCAGTGTCTCTGCTGCAGAAGAAATCACTGCCAGTTTGATCAGCCGACAGAAGAGAAGAAATACACTCTGCTGTTCCTTTCAAAATAAAACCAAACATACTCAGCTGATGGACCGGTGAGAAGGAAGTTTGCCTGCAGACAGCAGCAGATGGATCACATGATCACATGAGCTCGACTCCATCAGGACCAAATTTTTCCACAACTACTGACTGATCTGTTCAGTCCTGAAACTGACGACATGAGACACAAACTGTTAGCAGTTCTTTGTACTTTTTCTTCATTCTGACACATGAATTCCTCTCAAAGTGTCAATAAAAACTTTGTTTAGCTTCGATACATTTTTTAAAATCACAGTCAAACTTGTCACAGAGACATTCAGAGGCAAAGATTTAACAAAAAAGTCTAAAATCACTGAAACGTTGCTGTGACGTTTTCATATCAGGTTGAACTCTGTGTGTTCAGTAGAGTTTCAAGGTTAGCTTAGCATAAAAACCTGTGCCATTAAAGCTGAGGTTCACTCTTTAGAAGGGGAATTCTGTTATTTTTTGCACCTTTTTCTTGTTTACAAAAGTGTGTTTTTAGAGGAACAGTTAACTTCGACTTGTTTGCCTGACAAACGAACATGCAGCTCCGTCAGCTGACAACCTGTTAGCAACAATAGAAGAGTCTGTCGACTGTCAGTCGAGTTTAGAAAAAAATATTTGAATTTGTTTATGCAAAGTTTAGAGTATTTTAGACTTGTTCCTTTCCCAATGACATGTTTTTTTTAAAAAAGGATGGAGGTGCAAAGTTAGCTTAGCTTCTTGTCTCGATGTTTGTGCTCAGGCTTCCTGTAAATCAACACACAGAGATGAAGCTGATATCCACATCCTTTTTGCTATTCTCTAAGTCCTTAGTGCCCCCTTGTGTCAAATCGGACGAAGTGCTTGTAGTTGATGTTGGAGTACAGGCTCTATTACACACTCACACACACACATCTTTACAGTATTTACAGCCTCGGCAGGTTTTGATTCAAATTGTCCTCATGGCTTCTTTGGAATTTTCATAAACAAGAAAGCTTGACTTTGTTTCGGTAAAGGTTCATCAAACTCCGGCTCGGTGCTCTGATGTTTCAAATGTCCATCTGAACTGTAAAATAAGGATGAGTCAGGATCATCTTCACAGAAATACCAAGTACTATATTGACTAGTGTATACATAATAACAGTACATTTACATAGTAGTAGGTAGTTCCACACTTCATTCGTCAAAACAGAAGCTTATAGATGCGTTTCCACTCCATCGCTTCATTATTGTAAAACCAAGAGTTTGTTTTCAGAGCTTCAGGTCTCTGTTCATCAGTAAAACTTTGTTTTCGTCCATCAACATGAGAGAAAATAACAGGACCTCAGTGCAAATTGTGCGTCTGTAAACATCAAAGAAGTGCGACTCTTCCTGGTTACGGTTTCATCAGACTATGAACAAGGAGCAGAAATGACTGAGGGTTCAGAGGAAGCATCACAAACATGTTGTAAACTGATTTTTGCTGCAGAAAGTTTCAGCAGAGGGAAAACATGAGGGCTGCACCCACAAAATGTGAACCTGCTCATATTAGTTCAACAAAAAAAACCTAATTAATATTAAATATGAAATTAATATGAAAACTCCTGGAGTAAATGAGAAAACTGTGTTGAATTCCAACATTTTGGTGGCCACCGACAACAGGAAATGACTGGATGTCCTGTTTACTAAGTTGCATCACAAAAAAAGAAAGTGGTGTCAAATAGCGTAGAGCTTTTTAACTTTGTTGGGAGACAAACTGTTCATCTCAGCTGAGCCGTTGGACTTTCACGGCGCTGTGATGGTTCTCCTTTGGGGTCACAGTGTGTCTGTAATCATTTGTCTTTTGGTCTCAAGATGAGATTCATAATAACAGACTCCCTCTCGTTGTGGGCGTTTCGGATCTGAGATGATTATTAATAGAACAGCTCATACTTAATGATGCCAAAGGTGCCTGACATTTTGTTTTTACCTCTAAAAAAAAAGGTTAAAATGTCTACGTTTGATCGTCAAAGAGAATATTTCGGGGCTTCAAATCAGTGTCCGGAGGGTCTTTAAACTGGAGTTCAACAGACTGACGTCAGGTGCTTTTTCTTGGACAAATGGTCCCAGCAGAAGCGTCTCTCTGGTCTCCACTCAGGCTTCAGGGTAAACTGGCACTGCTGAAGGACCTGATGAGTTTCAAGGACTGAAGCTCCTGAGCTTTTAACAATGAAACCTCTTTGTGAATCCACAGGATGTCTGCCTCTCTTTCAGGCAGCATATTTGCACTTCTGGTTTCTTACACTGGCATTTAAAATTTTTCAACCAATCGGACTAATATTGACCTCAGGACCAGAAGTTACATATTATAAACTAAAATTGGTTTAGAGTCCACCTGAAAAGGCATTTTGAGACCATCTAACTTTCCTAAGCTGACGTATTTCCGGCCAACACAGGATATGTAGGCAGGACAAATTGTTGGGAGAATTTGATTGGACCACTGAATAAAGGGCGGCATCATCGCAGTTATTGAAGAATCTGGTGTTTTAGAAACAAGTGCAGGGCTGCGACTCCTCTCGTTCAGTGCTGCTAACAGCAGATTGATTGATAGGGGGACGTAATGATACTATTGGTTAGATTCCTCTGGACGAGATGACGAAAGTCACATTGTATGTTTTGTTTTTTTTTTATCAGGAAGAAAAATGTGACTGAACTTCGATATAAAAATAAAAATAAACTAAATGTTTTGTCATTTTTTTAGTTAATATCTTTACGTAAATGAACAATAGGACCAGGGCTGCTAACTCAAAGGATTAAAAAGACATTCTTCATTTCAGGTGGACTTTATTAGAGTTTATCGGGGTGTAATGAAACTAATTAAATCCTTTTATACATTTTCCGTAATTCTCGTGGGTGCAGCCCTCCAGAAAGACCAAATCGTGATTTTAAATTTTTTCACAGAGTTAATCAGTCAGGTGATAATCTGATAAAAAAGCTGTAAATTTTACAGTGAATCATCATCCTAAAAGTCTCCCATCATGCCTTGCTCTAAAGCCTCCTGACATCAGTCCCCATTGGACTCAATGACCTTCTCAGCCAGGATCTCCTGGAAGGTGGAGAGCTGCTTCATCTGCTCCGTCTGCATCGAATGTCTCCTCATCAGCTTCTTCTTCATCTTAAAGTCGGGGCCACGTTTTGGTGAGGCTGGAGCCACCGGGATCAGGATTTTGTGCCCGGAGTGGATTGGGGAGGTAGCCTTGCCATTGGCCCGGATGTCGGGGATGGGTCTCTGGGGGTTGACATTGAGTGGAGGCAGGAAGCCAGGCCTGGTGTGGGAGATGTGGTCCAGCAGGAGGGTGCCAGAGCCCCGGCGCTCAAGGAGCCCTGGGGGGCGTCTGCGCATGGTGATGGGGGACACCGAGTTTGGAATGTTCTCGAGAGACTCCCTGGAGGAGCTGGTGACCAGGGAGAGAGGGGAAGCGTTGTACCTTCTGCGCTCCACAGACACCCGACCAGAGTCTGGAGATCCAGGGATGGACTCTGGACAGAGGTGGGTGTCAGACTCATAGTGCTCCATCCGGGTTAGCTTTGGGTGAGCCAGGGCGCGGGCTACAACTGCCCCAGGTCCCACCGTGTTCTCCTGAGACTCTGGGGCTGTGTTCCTGCGGTACAGGATTTGGTGCTGCTGGACTTTGTCAGCCCAGAAAGAAGTGGAGAGAGCTGCACAATCCTCAGAGCAGGACCGGTCAATAAGTTTAGGGGAACAGGGGTCGTGGGTCTCAATGCTGTGACGTCGTGACAGCAGAGGTCTCCCCGGCTCTGTGATGGACAGGCCATTAATCTCAGTAATTGTCTTGCTCAGGTCACATCCTCCCTCCTCCTCCAGACCTCCATCAACTCTCTCCTGAGGAACCCCGCTCAACACTGAGGGCGCTACCAGGCCCCAGGGCTCAGAATTCAGCCTCTTCAGCAGCTTGCGGGGCGGCGGTCTTTTTTCTCCTAGAGGTCGGGCTGAAGGTATTGGTAAAGCTGAGGTGAGCGTGAAGCTGAAGATCCCCTCCTGGTCTTTGCTCTTGTCTCCTGCTGGTGAAGAGGTCCCAATCTCCACCTCAGAAGGAGACATGCAGGCTGGAGATAGTTTGTCAACGATGCCGGGAGAAGGGGGGGAATTGAGGTACTGCTTGGTCTTCTTGGTGCCCGATGGAGACGTGTCAGTGGTAATGATGATCACCTCCTTGCCTTTGGCCTTGCAGGCATCCAGCAGCACCTGCAGAGTGTCACGGTCTCCCTTGTTGATGGCGTGAACAAGAGCAGAGGAGCCAGAGTAATCTTTGAGGCTGGGATCAGCTCCGTTCTCCAGTAAGACGGAGACCACCTCTTTCCCTGCCTGCTCAGCACAGGCATGCATCAGCGCTGTCCTCCCACTCTTGTCAGGGATGTTGGGATCTGCGCCTTTCTCCAGCAGGTACCTCACCATCCTCTGCCGGGTCTGAGGGTCATCGTAAGGGGCTAAGCAAGCTGCAGAGATGGGAGTCTCTCCACGCTCATTGCCTTCATTGATGTAGGCTCCGCCCTCCAGCAGCAGGCGTGTCAGCCTCAGCTTTCCCTGGAAGACAGCTTTGAGGAGTGCGTTCCCCTCGGTCTGCAGGGGCCCTCCATCTCCCATGATCCCACACCTTACCTCAGACCTCCTGTCCACCAAAGGTTAGCTTATGGCTGACTGCCCATCCTCCTTGAGAAGTCACATGTCCTGTGAAGAGAAAAACACAGGGGGAGAATTCACCAGAAGTTCAGTGCAGCGTTCTCAGACTGAGGATGTCTGAAGTTAACACGGTGGAATATGATTGGCTAAGACCCTGGAGGCGCTGCTGTCACTACTTCACCTGAATACTGTGTAAGAACAAACTGTAAATACAAATGGTGGAGAGATGTCACACCCTCAAACATTTTTCCCTCTAACACGAACTTCAGATAATTTATTAGTTAACATGATCAAGAAAACAAAACAGATTGTCTGTTTTGTTAAGATTGTTTGTTATGCCCCCCCCCACACACACACCAAGGAGCCAGTAAAAGCAGGGTGGTTGCTATGGAAACAGTACGCTGTGGTGAACTGGCAGGTTTTTGAATGTTTCAGTTGTGAGTTTCTCGCCGTCTCGCTGTAAATCTTCAGTGTAAACTGGCCTCCAGGATAAAAGGTGAGTTTTGGTTACGTAGGCAAGGACTCGTCAGCACGGACTCAGGTGTTACAACCCGGGGGGGACAATTTGCTTTTAGCAACTATTCATGAAAAGTCTCCTGTGCAATAAACTGCCTTCACACACACACACACACACACACACACACACACACACACACACACACACAAACACAAACACACACACTCAGGTGGACTTTGGACTTTCAGCTGCTCCCATGATCCAACAGACTCCCAAACAAACCAACTTTGATTGAAAATCAAACGATTTGTCCTCCAGTGAAGCAGCCACATGAACACTGGACGCTACATTTCCCATGATGCATCAGGATAGCGAGCCTCCCTCCCAAATCACCAGTCCCTATTACAGATGGATGATATCATCTCTGCTACTGCTGCTAAATGTAATACATCAACCTGTCCACCAGGGGGCAATGTGTCGGTTGTGTGGCCCGACTTGATGACACATGTGACAGTGTGCAGCACCAGCAGGGGGCGATGACGGGACGAACAGTTATAGATTTAGAATGAATGAATGAACGAGTGAATGAGTGAATAAAGTACTTTTTTAAACTTTGAACATTTCACGGCTTTTTCTGAAATCTGACGTTCAATATTTCTGAATGTGACTTTAAATTTACTTTGTTTTCACACGAAGAAGAGCGAACGTGACAGTATGACTGCGACTGGAGTGTGTGCGTGTGTGTGCGTGTGTGTGTGTGTGTGTGTGTCTGTTTGTGTCTGTGTGGCTCTTTGGCTACAGACTCCTCATAAATAAATCCAGTTCTACACTGCTGTCATTGAGTCCGTCCTGTGCACCTCCATCACCGTGTGGTTCGGAGCAGCCACACATCAAGACAGGAACAGACTGCAGCGCATCATTGGAGCCCGCCTAGAACCAGGAAGAGGGCAGGGAACATCCTCAGAGACCCCACTCACCCTGGACACAATCTGTCCTCCCTCCTCCCCTCCGGCACAAAAACCTCCAGACTCAAAAACAGTTTCTTTCCGACCGCCATAACTCCAGTAAACAGCTGAACTGTGGTCCCGCTGCACTGTTGGATGGTCACACATTCTCATTAACAGGACGCTCATTCCATCTGCACTACATTGTACTTTGCACCAATTGTGTAAATATTTATTTTTCTACATAGATGTATATATTTTGTCTCTATTATTTATGTGTAGTTTCTCGCACATGGCTGCTGTTCATTCCGTGACTCCACCTGCCGAAACCAAATTCCTTGTGTGTTGTGAACGAACTCGGCCAATAAAGCTGATTCTGGTTCTGATTCTGATAAATGCGGTGATGGAGTCTGAACAAAACATGGCTGTCTCGGATTCTGCGGCCTCGTTCTCGACGTTTTGTCTCAGAAATGATGACGTGACGTGACGTCGAGTTGTTGAGCATCAGCACAGCTGTAATTTTTTGCGTGAAGGCCTTTACCTGACGAATTCACACCTGTCAGCGCGACGACTTCTTATACTTTACAGACTTGCAGTGTATTTTGTTTCCATCACTTTTTTGCAGAATAACACTTTTTAAAAACTTGTAACGAAGTATTTTTTACAGTATTACTGTAACTTTTATTGAAGCACAGAAAACTTCGTTCGCAGTAAAATTCAAAGCTGCAGCTGTTAAACTGAGATCAGAGACTTTTCATTCAAATGTGACTCATCGCCTGCGACAGGTCACGTGTCCCTGCTGCTGCTACCTGTCACTCAGGTGGAGGAGAACATGATGATGATGATGATGAAGGTGCCTGGCTGTGGTGGAATGCAGCTTAAAGCTCAGACCAGGAAATTTACCGAGTTTCTACGTCAGTCCGCCGCTCTGACGCAGTGATTTCTAAATTTACACTCCGGTTGCGACGGCGGCAGCGCGCGCACTCGTGTATGCGCGCGCTCGCGCGGACACAGAATCAGATGGATGGTGTGTTTTTGCTGCATTATCATCATCATCTTCTTCATCATCATCAAACATCACAGCTGGGGACTTTACAGCGTTTTATCTTTAAAATCTCCGCAATTGGACACACACACACACACACACACACACACTCACACACGCACTCACGCACACACACACACACTCACACACGCGCACACACGCTCACACATCGGGGAGGAGCCGTTAAAATTCGCTCCGTTAGCAGCTGTTGATGGTGAGGATGGCGGTGAAGACGGTGGATGGATGCGTGAACGGAAACGTTTCTTACCGCGGAGCTGAAGAAGCAGTAGCATCATCTTCATCATCACCGGCCGTTTCTGTCCGCTAGTTCCGGTTCTGACGGTCGCCGACTGTTTACTGACTGACTGACGCGGCGCTGCACCGACACTCCGCCCCCCCCTCCTCCTCCCCCTCCTCCTCCTGAGAGTCTGCCCCCCCCCCCAAATCATTTTCATTTTTAAACCTGTTGAATGTGAACTAACACGATACAGATTTATCTCCATTAATGTGTGTGTGTGTGTGTGTGAGCTGCTGACTTAAACCTACAAAATAATAAAAATCTGTCAGTAAAATAATAAAACAATTAAAATGTAAAAGGTGAGAAACGTCTTTCATGTTGAAAATGAGCTGAGCTTCAGTTTGTGTTGACGGGAAACTGAATGTTTAAATGTCCGTAAACGCAGCAGAAGCAGGATTCATCGTTAAAGGTTCAGAAATCCGTGCAGACTGACGAGCAGCCAAACGCATCACGCCGCAGACAGAAACACGCAGCTTCTTCATGACTCATAATCTCATCAGTTCAAATCACAAGACTTTTTTTACTTTGGGATTTTTCAGTTTTCATTACAAGTCAAATGATGAGGTTGTAACTTTAATATTTGTGGCTCTGGAACAAAACACTTTAGTTTTGATTGGATGAAGAATATTTTTTTTTTATCATTCGAGTTTTTGACCCAAATGTACTTTCGCCACGTCACGTGATCTCCTACTTATTGACACCGTGACAACAGATGTTGCTGTGATCACTGCAGGAAACTCCGGATGGACTTTTCATATCCAGGAATTCATTTTATGGACACGAGCAGCGACTTTATTCGGTTCAGCCGAGACTCAGCTGAGAGTTTTATAGAAAATGAATCTGAGTCAAAAGTGACCTTCACATGTGGAGAGAAAGTAATGACTCAGCATTAATGAAAACATCTGCAGGAGCTGAAACATGACGCAGCCCTAAAACATGAAATGACAATACTGACTGTAATGTCACTCACACATTTCTTTGACAAGATATTTATTTTTGCATATTATTATTATTATTATTATTATCATTATTATTATTATTATTGTTATTATTATTATTATTATTATTATTATTATTATTATTATTATTATTATTATTATTAT
>JAQMCX010000056.1:70359-82778 GCA_029814765.1 Acanthurus leucopareius | reverse complement strand
ACACACACACACACACACACACACACACACACACACACACACACACACACACACACACACACACACACACACAGCTGACCCGTCCCTGACTCTTGTCTTGCAGGTTGTCGACTCTGCACAGCTTCCTGTTCTTCACTCGTCCATCATGGAGTTCTCAGACGGGGGGAAACTGCACCGTGGCGATCTCTGTCTGCTGCTCTGTGACGAAGACTGACACGCCCACTTTATTAAGCCCCGCCCACTTCAACATGCTCATAAACTTCTCATGTTACAGTTCATATTTGTATCCCTGTTTATGGTTTTAACGTACATCAGCTTTAAAGGAATCTGTTGCAAACGTAGTGACAGTTGCTGAATCTGAATCCTGACGTGTTGCAGAAAACTGCTTTCAGGTCTCATGTTGGTTAAACATATGTGACCTTAAACTGATTTCTGAGCTTCATTAAAACAGAGTAAGTTCTCCTCCAGTCCAGAAGGTGGTGCTAAGAACAAGGACACCAGAAAAAAAGAACTGAAAGCAGATTTCTGCTGATCTCCAAAGCTTCTTCGATGTAATTGACCTGTTCAGGGATCAGATCTCTGATCCAGCTGAGACTCCTGAAGCGACTCAAACGTGGAGCAATAAAACCTGATCATGTGACCTGCAGCAAAGTGTCTTCAGTGAGGGCAAGAAACCTCCTAACTGACGCTAACACAGTGTCACTGTGAGGAAGAAAGCTCGTATCACCGGCTGTGAACAACAGAGACTTTTATTTTCAGACAGACAGAAATCTTTGTTTGGACTGAGCATGTGCAGTTCGTCACATGACGGCCCGACCAGCTGCAAGCTAACAGGCTAACAGTGTTTCTGCTTCAAGAAACAGCAACAATAATCACAGATCAATCACTCAGTAAAATATCTTCTTCGGACATTTCTTCTCATCATGACACCAGTAGGTGGGCGTGTCCACCTGTACTTTGTTTTGATTGGTTGTTGTGGTTCAGTGAGGACTGTTGGCGTTTTTAGGATCCTTTAGTGTTTCTGATCATGGCCTCCATCATGTTCCACTGATCAGGCGTCACCTGAGACACACAAACATTTCTGGAGTAAACACTTTATATTGTGAGGTGCCGTTAGACAACAAGCGAACAGGACGCTGCTCAGGACAAGCAGGTAGAAAGCAGGTAGAAAGCAGGTAGAAAGCAGGTAGAAAGCAGGTAGAAAGAGCAGCAGCAACTTCTGTCAGCAAACATCCAAGTTATCATTAAACCAGAGGAAACGTTAAACCACACATCTAGACTGTTTTTTCCAGTCGTCTTCATCGTCGTCATCGTCATCATCATGTTTTCAGTCATCAGCTGAACTTTAGGAACTTTGAACATCAGAAACATAAATGTTCGCAAATTTTGCCCTCAAAGAAAAAGTTGAGCCCAACATCAAACGTGTTCTTCTGTCAGCATGTAAATGAAAAACAATCAGGTTTCTGGTGGAAACATCTCGTGTGAAGCTTACCCTGTGCAGACCGTTGAACTCTCCAGCCATCCAAACGTATTCGCCTCCGTCGAACCGAATCACCTGGAAAACACAGTCAAGCTTTAAATAAACTCAGGTGAACTTCGGTGATGCAGATCCACGAAACCTGAAGCCCAATCAGAGGCGACTGACGGCACGACGGTGGTCATCTACTAGTTCGTTCTGATGAAAAGGGCGTTTAGTGCGTCATGAGTTTACTTCCACCTGAGAGGAGACGCGAGCCGCCTTCTTCAGCCGAGAGGAGCAAGTTTTCATGATGGAGGATTATGAGGAATTTTTTAAAAAATCACTGTGAAGAGCAACGTGCTGCTGCAGGAGGAGCAGGAGGAAACTGCTGACCGTGTGAACGTTCATACACACTTTAACTCGCAGCCCCTCTGCTTCGTTCATGGAGCTCAAACTCAACGCTGATCCATTTAAACCTTTCTGAGGCACCTCAGTGTGTGTGTGTGTGTGTGTGTGTGTGTGTGTGTTTGCTCTCACGTTGTCCAATAACAACAAATCTGTTTGACTACATCAGTGAAATGATTCATTTAAAAGTTATGATCTGTGATTAATAAACTTATGAAAGTTCAATATCATGATAAGATCAATGATGCTGCATAACTTCAAACTGCTCCATCAGCTGTGATCGCAGCAGCGTAAACACCGTCAGCAGATCTGCGTGATCTCTGAAACCCGAGCCGTGCTCTCAGAGACCTGCCGCCAAAGGAGCGCAGTAGTGAGAGAGCGGCGCTTTACGAGACGATTTTAACCTTAAATTCTGAACACAACCTGCTCCGGACCGGACCGGGTCACCATGGCGATCGAGCCGGATTAGAAGAAAGGCACCTCGGTGATTCAGGAGAGGAAAGCGGCTTTAGACTCAACACACCGGGCCGACCCCTTCAGACCAACACGAACTGGACCGGATCATTCTGAACTGGACCGGATCATTCTGAACTCACAGCTCCGGATAACCAGGACGCGTAGTCGCTGCTCATGTACGCCGCCAGGTTTGCGATCTCTCCTGGTTTCCCGAGTCGACCTGTCGGTATTCGGTGAATCATCTCCTTCTCGAAGGCTCCGGTCGGGTCCAGACGGCTGAAAGCCCCCTAAACAACAAACAAACAACAGATGAACAAAAACCAGACAATTATAAACAAACAAACAGAATCTTATGTGGTCACATGGGCAGTACCTTTGTTCTGATTGGTCCAGGCTGGATAATGTTAAACCTGTGGCCATAGCGCCCCCATTCTGCAGCCAGAGACCTGACACACACAAAATTGTTGTTACGTTGGCGTCTCCACATCAGAGAGCGAGTCTGGCTGAAGTCCAGCGTGTCAAACTCTGATTGGTGTAACGGGCGTGAAACTGGACATCAGGTCGGTGCGCTGAGTCGCCGCAGTTTAACCGGAGTTCACATGTTCAGCAATAGTTTGGCTACACGAAGGTTTCCTTCGTGGCTCGAGCTTCGTGTTGTTCTGCTGGTGAACACATGAAGTCAGACTGCACTTTCTCTGCCCCCCAAGAATAACTTCATATTTTCATGCTTTTTGCAATCAAGAAAAAAATCAAGTTTGTAAACGATGTGACTCAGTTTCCTCATAACAGCTGAGGGCTGGACTAATACCTGGAACAATCGTTGCCATCCCATTAAGTTCTAATGCGATGGAAACAATGTTCACTATTCCAGTAAACAGGATGAACCTTAGATTGGACTTGGCAGACATTTCTAGTCTCCGTAGCTCAACAAACTGTTGGGCTCATGTTATGTTATAGATTCAAAGTCAGTAACCTTTTACTTGAAAAACAGTGAACATGATCGGACAGAGTTAAACCAGCTGGCTGTCGGCCATGTTATCGTCAGGAGCAGATGACAGGCTGCGTTCTGCCGGCTGAAGCCTGAAGTCCAACAGCAAACAGATGATGTGATCAAAGTTCAGAGGGGCAGTGAGTTTCTGCAGCTTGTGTTTCAGGCGCCCTCCTGTGGTGATTTGAGGAATAGACGACACTGACCGCACAACGTCCATATTCAATGTGTAGGAACATGGACTTTGGTTGAGAAATATAATCCTTAAAGAAAACGGCAGAGCGCCAAAACTCAAACATGCAGCGGGCAGGTAGAGGGGCATTTACTCTTCAGGTGGGCGGTTTTGTTGGCGGCTCAGACGTGTTGCTGTCGGTGCAGTTTACAGCAACACTAAGCTGCTTCCTGCCGGGGCAACGCACTGCTTCTACAGGCAGAGGGCGAGCCGAGCGTCACCTGAGGCAGGTGAGACGCTGACTGAGCGTGAGTGTCTCATAAAACCCCACATCAAAAAATCCAAACTATCCCTTGAACGGACCCCTGCAGCCCAGCAGGACTAAATACAAACCCAGACAATGTTATCACCAAAAGCTAACACGCATCCTCTGATCAGCATCAAAGTGGAGCCACGATACCAGCAGGACGTCTGATCTGAGGTCAGATCTGTTCAGGTCTGAAGGGGACAGTCAAACTAACTTGTAGAGCGCCTCGACTCCGGCCTTCGCTGATGCACTCGGGACCACAAATCCAGAACCAGACTCGGCATAGATGGTGGTGATGGCCAAGAAGGAGGCACCTGAAGAACAAGGAGAAGTTTAAACCCGATCTGAGCTTTCTGACTCTGCATCAGTCTCTCAATGACCTCTGACCTTTCTGACTCTGGATCAGCCTCTTGCCCAGTTCCAGGGTGACGAAGGCCGTCCCGTTCAGAACGATGTCTGTGATGCTCTTCCAGGCGTTCGGCGACAGACGTTCTGATGGACAAATGAAGTTTCCTGCTGCGTTGTTGATGATCACCTGCACCAATCAGCAAGCAAGGTCAGTATGATGTCATTACAAATGGCTTCATTTTGCTACAGTTCAGGTTTGTACTGATCTCTCTGTAACCTGCACAGTGGGGACATTTTTGCATTGTCCTTTATAACTGCATTAAAGGACAGTTTGGAACCTTAGATGCGGTTTTTGGGGTTCAGGTTCAGGTTCAGGTTCAGGGTGGATGAGGTGTATTTTTTGTCGGACAAGTGTGTTTGCGTGTGTGTGTGTGTGTGTGTGTGTGTGTGTGTTGTTACATCTGGAAGTCCTGTCAGAGTTTCCATCTGGTCGACACAACGAGAGACGGCCTGAGGATCCCTGACATCACACTGGACCGCGTGGACCTGAGGGTCACAGACAGGGGACATGTTGGACCAGGTCGGACCAGGTCAGACAAGGTCTGACCAGGTCGGACCAGTCGCGTCTGGTTCATTCTAGTAGAGACCAGGGGCATCCTGCGATTGTGAACTAAAAATCACAGCCTTCATCAATAAAACTCATCATGTTCACACAAAGGAACCAAACAAAGACTCAACCAGCAGCACAAGTCCAGACTCCGACTCTGATTCCCGACCAAAGCTTAAACCCGACTGATGGAGAGGAAGTCAGGATATTCTGAGGGAACATGGCAGAGATTTGATCCGGACAGCACGCTGCCACCTGACCTCATCCTGACCTCAGGATGACATCATTCTGAGGTCATCCTGAGGTCATCTCGGTGCTGTGATATTCCACCTTTGACTCCAGGTTCATAAACCCGCCCGAGAGTTCAGGCAGCAGTGCAACATTCTCTCACAAGTTTGTTTTTATGAATCTAAACTATAAAGTTGAAAGTGACGTCTGGTTCAGGTTCAGGTTCAGGTTCAGGTCTCTCACCTTGTTTCCAGTCTGGCTGCTGATCTCCTCGGCTGTTGTCTGCAGGACGTCCAACTTCCTGAACAGGAAACAGGACGTGTCAGAGATGTGCTCTGTTTTGTGACGTGTTGTTAGAAGAGAACAGAAGCTGTGACCTCTGACCTGCTGGCGATGACACACTGAGCTCCCAGCTGTGACAGGGTGGTGGTCATGGCTCGGCCCAGGCCCGTCCCCCCTCCTGTGATGAAGGCCACTCTGTTTTTGAAACTTCCTGTTGGAAGCATGACATCTTCAGCTGGTGGAAAGAACTTTGCCTGAGGAGGAGGAGAACCGGACTGCCGAGGAAGAACCGCGGAGCTGTGGAACCAGGACTGAAAGAACAGAACAGAACTCGTTCGTGGTTTATTGGGAGGAGGTGAACGAGGAGGACGACGCTCGAGGGATTCAGAATTTCAAGTGTCTTCGCTTCAGTTCACTGAGGGAATTCTCTCATTCACCTGGACAGGTAAACACACTGAGTTCAGGTGTTGTGTCAAAGATCCGGATCATTTTAAAATCAGCGAATGTTACACATGAAGGAATCACTGAATACAGAAAACAGACATGAAAACAAACTAAGTTCCTTTAAATTTTTAATCACATACATTTTAAGAACAATTCTGTTTACGGAAAATGGAAGAGACCAATAAGAAACACAAACGTACTCAAACTTCTGCTGCGTGTCCTCAGCAGGTGTATCTCCCACGTTACAAAGTAAAAAGAAGAGCCACAGAAATTATCCACTGAAATTACATTTTAATTTGTGCCACTTCTTTTATTTTTTAAATGAATTTTTCACTTTTTTAACTCGGTCTGACAACATTTGTGGAAATCATCCGTGTGTGTTTTAAAAAAGAGCTGCACTTCCTTTGTTTCCTTGTCTGTTTGATCACTCGCGTCTGTTGTCAAAGAGTGAAAAAGCGTCACTTTCATACTGCAGATGTTTTATATTCACAGTCTTTCAAACTCAGAAGCAGCGAGTCCGGCGGACTCAGGGACCCCGGTCCGGTCCGGAAGTGACCCTGGTCCGATCCGGAAGTGACCCAGATTCTGGTTCTCTTCAAAACTGGGTCAAAGGTCAAATGCAGGAAGGCTTCGTTTGTTTACGTTTAGTTTCGTGTGATTTAATCAGCATTCAAAGTATTTTCTACAATTCTAGTCGTTTTAACTTCATTATGTAAAAAACTAACTTATTATTGATTATTGATTGACTCTGTTAGTTGTGTTTTGGCGGCTCCTCTTTGATGTCACACTGTTCGGTTTATAAAGACTTTGTTTTAAAAGTTACAAAAAGTTTTCTCACCCTTTGAACTGAAACTCCCACCGACCTGAGAACCTCCGCTTTCCTCCAAACCGAAAAAGCCGCCATCTTGTCAGGACTCGGTGACCTCTGACCCGGTTGATACCAATATTTGTGGTCCCCCCCCCGCCTCTCTCTGTCTCTCTCTTTAAATTTAGCAGTTGTGAGGCTCATTGGCGCCCCCTGTGAGCCGGAGTGTGAACAGGAATGTTTGTAATATAGTTGTGTTCAGTGAAAAGACGTCGTTTTGTTGTGACTCCGCGTTCCGCTCTTTCCTCCTCTTTTCTTTTTTCCTCCTCTTTTCTTTTTTCCTCCTCTTTTCTTTTTCCTCCTCCTTTCTTTTGGATATTGTAACAGGCTTATTTATATCTTTAGTTTCCTATTTCTGTTTATTTTTCGCATCTGTCCTCCATAGTTAAATGTGCTGGAGTCCAAATGAATTTCACTGCTGGTTGTGTCATAATTATTCTGAAGATAGTTTGAGATGAATTCAACAAGATCCTCTTTAACCAAACTGAGATCTGCCTTGCAAACACCGAAAGATTCTCATTAACTCTTTTATTCCGCATCACATTGAAACCTGTAACAAAGAATAAAAATCTTGCGGCGGTTTTAGCGGAATCATCAGACATTTATTATTCTTTTTTATTCTTTATTCTTTATGATTCTATTTATTATTTCTATTCAAAAACTCTCTAATAAATTAGATTCTTTTAAATCGACAGCAAAAATCAGTTTATAAAAAGGCTTTTCTATTCTATTGGAGAACACGTGTACTTTGCCAAACAAATACTCGTAAGAATGCAGCTCCCAACGACACTTTTAAAGTACAAAATACACGAAGCAACACGGACACGAAACGCCTCCGAAAAATCAGCCCGGAAATCAAAACGACGGAGAAAAAAATCCCGATTTGTTCAGGAGAAATTAGATCTACCGTAATACTGTTACCGAACCCCCCCTCCCCGTGAGCGGCAGTGGTTCAGTCCAGAATGTGACGATGATCACATGTCACCGTAATGCGTATAGACGACGAGACTTCAGGAATTCTTTTCGATTTATCTTCTGAGTATTTTCCACAAACGCACTTCGCGGGTCTCCTGGTGGATTTTATTCAGTTTTATATCGATTATTGATCCAATTCGCCCAGCAGCAGTTTTAAAATCTGTCTGTTACGAGTTTAATTTTGAGGTGCGTCCTGTTTACTCTGATAGTTACGGTAGCCGGTGCTGTGGTCCGACAATCTGAACACGCCGCCGATGAAAAACCAGCAGCTGGTCGATCGGCAGCGGACATTGATTGTGATTTTGACAGATGGGGGATCGATTGACAGAACCCAGACTGGTTCTGGTCTTCAGTGGGAAGCGGAAGTCCGGGAAAGACTATGTTACGGACTTGATCCACGACCGGTAATACATCAAGGTTTTAACGGGTCATTCGTGATCTTTGGCGTTTGAAATCGAAGTGCTGTGGTTCTGTGAGTCTGATCGGTTTTTGATGAGTTAGAACATGTTATTGATCAGAAAGCCTCATTGATGGGACCGCAGGATGTCCACAGTAACAAGAGTCTGTGTCGTGGACTCTGGAAACGGATCTTTCATCTTAGTTTCGCTCGTTAAAGACAAACTACGGAAGTTTTAACTGGCTGTCAACCAGCAGATGAAACCGATCAAGCAATTCATCAATAATTATTAGGATTGATCTTTTACTTTATGGGGAAATAAATTCATTTCATTGTTTTTATTGTAATCCGTTTTAAGAAGATAATCACGTGCTGATTCGTCCATTAATCTAAAAATCGTTGTTTGAAACTAAACGAGAAACTGTCGTCTTGATTTTTAGTGAGTCAGTGATGAACTTTGAACTTTGGGTCTCGACCCTCATCCTGCTCACCTGCACCTCCACCTGCACCTCCACCTGCACCTTCACCTGCACCTCCACCTGCACCTCCACCTTCACCTTCACCTCCACCTGCACCTTCACCTTCACCTTCACCTTCACCTTCACCTGCACCTGCACCTCCACCTTCACCTTCACCTCCACCTGCACCTCCACCTGCACCTGCACCTTCACCTTCACCTCCACCTTCACCTCCACCTGCACCTCCACCTGCACCTTCACCAAACACAAAGCCAGAATTTTTGCTCATCAGTTCCGCTCACAATCAAACCTCACGCGAACCAACACACACTGGAGCTTTATGAAGAGTTAGTATAGTTAGTACAGTTCTCATAGTTAGTATAGTTAGTATAGTTAGTACAGTTCTCATAGTTAGTATAGTTAGTATAGTTCTCATAGTTAGTACAGTTCTCATAGTTAGTATATTTATATTTATAGTTTTTCATGCTGAAAATAAACAGCTCGTAAACAACAGCAGAGAAAACTCACCTGTTTGTCTCCTCCGGTAGTTTAGGATCTGACGTTTGCTGCGTCCTGCGGCTGTCTGGACCCCTCAAACAGCAGTATGCTCAGGTGAGACCATCACCTGCCGCCATGCATGACACGTCACCACGGTTCTGGCTGAGTCTCACCAGTTCTGTCGGTTTTGCAGGAACACAGTCTGGACCTGGACCAGCTGCTGGGTCCTGGTCTCTACAAGGAGCGGCATCGGGCCGATATGATTCGGTGGGGAGAAACTTTACGAAGCCAGGACCCCGGATTCTTCTGTCGCCTAGCAACCAGAGGAGCACGGCAACCTGTCTGGGTACGTCACAATCCACTGCTGATGTCACCGCTGATGTCACCGGCTGCTCCTCTTTGACACAAAGTAGCATCAGTTAAATTAGCGCTGAACGAAACCAGTCCTGGCAACGTTCAGGTGTCTCATATCTGATTGGTGGAGTGCTGAGTGATGCTCTCTGATTGGTCAGATGGTGAGTGATGCGCGGCGGCTGTCGGACCTGCAGTGGTTCTGGTCCAACTTTCCTCAACAGACGCGAAGTGTCAGAATTCAAAGTTCAGAGAAAACGCGCAAACAGAGGGGGTGGAGCTTTACCACAGGTGACGTCACACTCATGTCTCTGTACCTGTCTGTCTGTCTAACAACCAGTCTGCCTCTCAGTCTGATGACCTTTTTTGTTTGTGTACCTGTCTGTCCTTCAGGTGTGGATGACGCAGAGTCAGAGTGCGGGTTGGACAGCGGGGTTGAATTTGATTGGACCATCCTGAACGACGCCGACGCCCCCCCGTTAGAGGAGCAGCTGAAGCCGATTCTGAAACTGGCCAAAGAAGCAGCTGATGACCACTGATCGACCAGATCAATAACTAGTGGTGTGTGTTTTGCAGCTGCAGGTCATCTCTGTTTTAAATCGATGAAGTTTTCTGGTACATGAGACAAAAAAAGCAAAGGCTGATGGGAGATTCTCACCTGTCGCACTGAAAAAAGTTACCTGTCTAAGCCTTGTAGTTTGAACTTGAGCTGAAAAACTTAAAATTTTAAAGCTCCAGAACAAAAGTGAACCAAAACATATAATGTAACATGTGTTCGATGCTAATCACCGAACTGAAATGATAAAAACTTTATAGTTAAATTTTGATTTGCTTGTTGATTTGTACATTTAGTGTTTTGTCATAAGTGCAAAGTAACCGGTGTGTTTCCTCCAGTGCTTCAGCACAGCGTCAGCTTACTGAGCCACATGAAGGCTGACAGAAACACAGCGACGCGGCAGCGACACTAACGGACGCGGCAGCGACACTAACGGACGCGGCAGCGACACTAACGGACGCGGCAGCGACGCGTAGCGGAGCTCGTTTGCATTAAGCGCCTTGTTCTCCCGTCTGACTGCTCACAGCGGGGCGGGGCGACCGCCTCGCGCTCTGCGCGCATCATTTCAGCACCTGCCCTATTTTGTTCTGAAAGCCGCGAGCGACTTTGTCGAGCTGCACAGAGCAGATTGTACCAGACAGGAAGTTAGACACAGGAAGCACAGAGATTCCGGCCAATTTTCAAAATAAACAAGCACAGTATATAACGCATCCCGTTATCCGGAGACAATGTTTATCGCTGAAGACCCGCACAACGAGGCCATTAATTCTGTTTACCACAGAAAAAAGTTATTACGATACAACGTACAGTTTTCATGATTATGTTTTAAGAATTCATGCAAAAATAAACCTATGATGATTATGAGCTCAGAAAGAGCTGCGAGGCGCCACTTCCGCTTTTGGTGAAGACTCGGCGTAATACAGGGCAAATACATCTGTAATAATACTCTAATATTCCATCATAATATAATGCTGACAGCAGTACTTTTACTTCTGATACTTCAAACACAAACAGCTGTTCGTACATATTCACAGGTAATATTGTTAAATTGTTGTTTAACTTCTTTATGAGAGAATCTTTGAAATATTCAGATTAAACATCTGAAAATCTTACGTCACAAAAGAAAGTCGCTTTTTTGATCTTATTGTTTGTCTGAGTCTGAACTCTAACCTGCAAGTTATTTAGTCAAACTGAGACAATGAGGGATCCAGTAAAAGAAACATTTGTGGAACAAATTATCTGTAAAGACAGAACTAAGTTCACTGACTCTTCAGTCCTGTTACACCAGGATTTAACCAGCAGGTGTCACCATTTTCAAACAAGAAATGAATAACGGGTTGCATTTTTTAAAATTCAGTCAGCATGACAAAAGACAGCGAGTAAACTTTTCACTAAATGACGTCTTTAAACTTCCATCAACTGTAAATCCCTCAAACTCAAACAAGTTTCTTTGTTTCACGCTGTTTTGTTCAAAGCCGTTGTTTCTCAGGTGGGTGACGGCAGACAGACAGGTGACAGGTGAGGTGACCAGCACTTGTTTTTCTCCTTTACAAGAATAAATACTGAATGTTTAGTTTTTTTTAAGAGTCAACAGAATTGCTTTCATTTAATCTTGAGCACTTAAAAAAAATAAAAAATCAGCCCATTGACGCCCTTCAGCACGGAGTTACAGCTGGTGCAGAAATCAGTGCATTTCTGTTTTCTAATATCAAAGTCACATCACAAACAGAAAAAAATCTTTAGTTTGGCCTTTTAAACCCCAGAAAAAAAACCCATCGTCCACAGATTTCCCTTTTGCTTCTGATCCTGTTGCAGAGTTTTTTCATTTATGATTCTGTGTACTTGTACTTTGGAAATGTTTTTTACTGCACAATATTTCTCACAGCTGCAGTTTCTGCCGACTCTCCTGTTTAAATTTACACACGAACATGATTCTGTTTCCCAACAAATTAAATAAAGATGGTGAATGAGCAGCTTTGATTAAAAACCACACAGTCCGTTCGGATCAACATACCAGTCGCAGTGCTTTTATTTTATAAAATCCTGTCTCATGTTTTGTTATGGTTTATTACAATGAGCTGCAACACCAGCGAGGTGGTGACACCAGCAGCTGCTTCCTGGTAAAAACATTTCTACATTTTATTTGTGTCATCAGGTCAAAGGTCACCTATAGAAATAAACAAACAAACAAAAAACATGGGATGTGTTCCTGACCTTTAATTGGCCCCTGATCTACCACATATGGCAGCGGAATGCCTTGCTGTGATTGGATACATAAACTCCGCCCCTTTGGAACAAAAATATTGAGTCATTGGCTAACAAAACGTCTCTAATCAATCAATCAATTAATGTGGCAAAAAAGATCTAATCAGATTAATGACAAACCGTTAAAACAAACACAGACCTTCATTAGTCAAATATTAGTACTTCAAGAGGAAACAGCTCGACTCCCTTATAGCAGCTCCTCGTCTGGCACAACACAGTGTGTGTGTGTGTGTGTGTGTGTGTGTGTGTGTGTGTGTGTGTGTGTGTGTGTGTGTGTGTGTGTGTGAGAGCGCACAAAAACAATATATATATAAACACTATATATATGAGAGAATATAAAAAGATATAAGATCTGTGA
>JAQMCX010000056.1:58015-70259 GCA_029814765.1 Acanthurus leucopareius | reverse complement strand
GGTTAGGAGTCACGGTTAGGAGTCACGGTTAGGAGTCACTGTTAGGAGTCACTGTTAGGAGTCACGGTTAGGAGTCACTGTTAGGAGTCACGGTTAGGAGTCACGGTTAGGAGTCACGGTTAGGAGTCACTGTTAGGAGTCACTGTTAGGAGTCACGGTTAGGAGTCAAGGTTAGGAGTCACGATAAGGAGTCACGGTTAGGAGTCACTGTTAGGAGTCACGGTTAGGAGTCACGATAAGGAGTCACGGTTAGGAGTCACTGTTAGGAGTCACTGTTAGGAGTCACGATAAGGAGTCACGGTTAGGAGTCACTGTTAGGAGTGATAAATATGTCTCTCCTGGATCTTGCTGCCTCTGTCTGGCTGAAGGAGTCGCAGAGGTGGAATTATCACTTTGAATTCGAAGTAAAAATACAAAGTGTGCAGCAAAGTGGAAAATATATTTTTAAAAAAACAAGCTATTTCCATGGTAATATAAATATGGAGAACGTGAACATGGCACTTGTGCAGCATGATGCCCATGCTGTCATTGTGTTGAGTGCTGCATGTTTTCTGACCAAAGTGCAAAAAAGATCCGAGCCGCTCGACACGCTGATTCATCATGTCTCTTAAGTTTGACATCAGCTGACAGAAAGTGAACTGGTCTTTGTAATTAGTCTCATACTTCTACAGAAGCTAAATTCAAGAGCCCTAAATGCTGTAAAAACAAGTGTGTTGAACAAGAAATATTTAATTATTTCAATGTTCAGAAATAAACAGCAACATTTTCTCCAGCTGATCAGATTTATGAGCACACAAACACAGTAAACATCATTTACAGTTTTCTGATTTCAGTCTTTTTACAGATGCAAACTTCAGTCCAACGTTTCTAAAAGTACTTGAAAATAAGAAGCTGCTGTGTTTCTGACTGCAGATCATTTAAAACAGTGTCTAAACCTCAAACAGCCGTCAAACGTGTTCACAACCGATCCTGGACCAGTTGGTCAAACTCTTTCAAAAGTGACATTTTTTTGTCTCAAAGTTTCAAACCACAAAGTGATTAAAGTCATCAAATTTTGTGCTGAAAAACTTTTTTTTCCTCTTAAGTTTCTTTCTGGACTCTCAAGACTAAAAAAGATAATTTTTAGAAAGATCAGAAGCCATAAACAACAGCTGCAGTAAAAAGATCAAATAGTACAGAAAACACCTGAAAAATCAAATACAACAAACACATTTTTTACATTTCATGAATATACAGTGAAAAACCTGCGGATGAATATTAATTTTCAAAATTGACTCTAAACCTAAAACCTTCCTATCAAGAGAGACGACATTGTTCTAAACCAAAGACTGAATCAGTCTTCTGTGCAAATAATTTTTTTTTCAAACTCCCCATCAGGCAGAATTTAAAGTTTCAACAGCTGATTTTATTTCTGAATTCTGACTGTATTTTTGAAATGTAAATATAAGCATAATTTTCTGCTCAAGAGACTTTAAAACTCGTGATCTCTGAACCTTCTAATGGACTGAAACATCTTCACACACATGTTAGATTGTTTAAGTGTGTTTTGTGTCATTTTCACTTTCATTTACATTAATGATGGAGAGTTTCATCATTAAGTGTTTTGGTTTCCCACAGTTTTCAGTCTGTCTTCCTGTTTGTCCTGCAGGTGAGTTTACCTGGAATGTTCACACCGTTTCTTGCTTTAAATTCACAACATGTAACTTCTGCCACTAGAGGGCTCTCTATCAAAACAACGAGAACAAAAAATGTAGTTTGCTGACCTCATGAAGCAGTGTGGGATCATGGGATTTGTTTGTGTCCTTGTTAAACAGCCTCCATTGCAGACGTAAATCAGTGTGACTGACTCAGACAGAAATGATCACAGACAAGTTTAATCTGTTTAAGTTTGATTCATATTACGTTTAGTCACATTTGCTGATTTCCTTCCTCATCCTCTGACTGGAGTTACCCCAGAACTTAGCATTACTAGAGCTCTGGTCACTAATGGCACACAATCCCAGTATGCAACAGTCATAGTCAAAACATCCCCATATCAGCAGGAAAGCTCAAGTTCCTGTCATGTTTAACACCGCCAGGAGCTCACTAGTGCCTCTGCCTATCTATAAAAAGTGAACATGGTGAATAGCTGCTGTGCCCGGGATGCAAGAATAGTTGGGGAAAAGCAAAGGGAAAGCATTTTATCAGATCCCCAAAGATCCTGAAAGACGACAAAATTGGGTTATGGCCATAAAATGTGCTGAAAGTGAGCAGAAGAAAACAACGGATTCTGCTCGTGTAGTGATCAGTTCATGTCAGGTGCAGAGTCCAACACCTCCTGCCTTTAATATCTTATTTATTCGACATTCTTATTACAGTTTCTAACGGTTTTATTTTTATGAAAGGTAAGTTGGACCATGCATTATGGCATGGACTCTGTGGGGCTGATTACGGAGTGTTTCTCATTCAGAAAGTCTCTGGAGAAGATTAGAGGAGTTAACTCTGCAGGAAACCAAGGAAGTGGAGCATGTTACACCTGCACTTATAATAATAATAATAATAATAATAATTTTATATTTTTATTTGTGTAGCACCTGTAGTAACTGTGTTACCAAATGCTGCATATAAAGTCACTGCACCGACTTCCTGTCTGTCAAAGGACTGATTTTAAAATCCTTTTGCTTGTCTATAAATCACTAAATAGAGTTCAGCCTAAAACATTACTGCAAGTTTTTATGCTTCCAACCTTTGGAACAGACTCTTTAAATACCTGACGTCTGCTGACCTGTAAGTTAGTTTAAATCAGAACTTAAGACAGTTCTGTTTGCTGTGGCTTTCCAATTAAAAAAAAAAAACAAAAAAACAAGGGTTCGTTTTAATTTGCAGATGTTTTGGGTTTTTACTTGCTTTCCATTTAATTATTTTAAATGCAATTTCTTTCAAAGTTTCATCATTTGTTGTTCTTTTTGCTTTGCTTTTCTTTTAAATGCAATTTTAATATTTTGTTGATATCTAAACCCTTTTTATGTATTTCTATATTCTTATAAAGCACCTCCCATTGCTTTTTGAATGATGCTATATATAAGTTTGCCTTGCCTAAAAATCAAAAAATCCCATGATCCCTTCTGATCGCTGCTTCACATCATCATCATCACACGTCTTTGTTTTCATAGTTTTGATAGGAGGAGGCCTACAGTGGCAGAAAAAACATTATTGTGAGTTTATATTAACAAGACTTTGAGACATTGTCAACTGTTTTTATCATCATGACTAACCTGCAGCAGCTTTGATTTCTTCTCATCAAATCATTCAGTTTAACTCGCAGGATTATCATCTGTCAGAGGTTCAGTTTCCTTCATTCACAATGTGCTTAAGTTTTCAACAAAATATTTGTTTAACATCTTTAACTCAGAAGTCCAGCTGATTCTTGCTCAGTTGGATGTTTCGTGAACAGCAGCTGCTGTCCTTCGTCTGGTTGTGAAGTTCTGATCAAAGTTTTTTGGTTAAAATAACATCAGAAACAAGTTCACATGTTCACTTTCCCAATAAAAACATCATTAGACAAGCTGAGTGGTTAAAACCACCAGTAAGACAAAGCACGTTCATCTTCTGCACATGTAGAAAAGTAACATGCTAACACGCTAACATGCTAACAGACATGAATGCTCCAGCAGTGACCCCATGTTTCCCTCCCAAACCCCCACCCTGAGGTCATTCTGCCACCTCCTGCTGATTATGTCTTTTTTTTTTAATAAAAAAAAGTTGAAGTCGCAATTCTTAACTGAGACTTCTGCGAACTTTTATATTCTTAAAAATATGTTTTTTTGGTTCCACATCTTCCAAAAACACAAAGGTATTCTTCAGTAAATTCTACATGATGTTTCTAATGTTAAACTACCAGTTTTAAGTTACCATATAAATACAGTTTATTCTCAAGCTGTTGGTTTTTACCCCCCCCCCCCCAGCAGGTGGCGACTGCAGCTGTTGATATCCAAAGGCATTCTGGGTAATGTAGTGTGGCAACCACTGAGGGAATGATATAGAGGCTCCACCCAGCATTATAAAACAAGTCCTATGAAATGATTTTAACTCCGCCCTCCTGACACAAGGCCACACCCACTCCAGCATTTGATGTGCGGGCCTCCAGCTGACTGATTATGTAAACAGTCCACAGTTTACTTGCTAATTCTAATCTTACAGCAACATTCAAAAAACACATCAGGAATAAAATCATCTGACCTGACACCTGATTTGTTCTGACATGTCTCTCAAACAGGAAATGACATCAGCTCCTGCTCCAACTGTCATTACAAAAGCCTGATGCTGAGTGAATCAGCTCTGGCAACTCCGCGACTTTTTTGAGGTGGTTGGATGGAGGTGTGATGTTAGCTGGGATCGGCTCCACACTCGCTCTCCTCTGGGATGTCCTGCAAGTCTGAGAGGTTGGAGGTTACAGGTTACCACGGAAACGATATTATGCCACTTTTGCAAATATATTGATGCAGTTTGTGAAAAATAGGTGACGCAATCACATAAAGACCCATTATGACTTTTTTTTTACAGTTATTACAACCAGATGTTGCAATATAATAACACAACACTGTAATAAAAAATATTTTTAATACTTTACTAATAATGATCACTTGTTGAAAATAAGTAGAACTGACCTCTAGGGCTGTCAGAGCGAGGTGAGATCCTCATCACTTCCTCCTCTTCTTCCTCTTTTTGTTCCTGGACACCATCTAATTGGTCGATCGGCTCCTGGCTTGATAATTGAGTTAGGGGGAGGGGCTCTAGTTCCCTGCTGCCACGCCTCCTGCTCACCTGCTGATATCAACACACTTTTTATTTGTCTGTCTCAATGTAGTTTATCCTGGTTTACCTCATTAACAACACAAAACCCACCTGTTCTCTCTTGACAACATCAGCAATCTCTCCGTTACTCTCTCTGTCACCTGGCTCCACCTCCTCTTTGGTTGGCCCCTCCCCTCTCAAACGCAGACGTGTCACTTCCTCCTGCAGCAACTCCACCTGTCGCCGAAGCAGCACCGCCTCACCACCAGCATCAAGCCCCGTGTCTCGGGACATTGACCGACTGAGGCGGGGTGCTGGGGTGGAGTTAGGGACGGAGGAAGGGGCGGTGCCTATTTGGACCAAACGCTCAAGGAGCGAGTCCTGACAAATCACCGCAGCCTGGGACAGCGTCAAGAAGGCAGGTATGTTACTTTGTGTACTATAGGACGTTAGTCGTGACAATGTGAGTCATCTTCTTCTTTATCAGATAATAAACAATATTATTAACTTCCAGTTGTTGTACCTGCAGGGCGTGAAGGTGTGTGCTCAGACTGACCAATCGCTGACGGACTTCCTGTGAAGAGGACAGGTGTCAGTGGTTAAAAACTGAACAGACACAGTCACTTCTGGTGTGTCTCAGGATACATGAGAAACCAAAGTGAGAAATATATTTTAGCATAAATGGAGACATTGTTTCAATTCAGACAATTTAATCTTGCATAAAGCAGTGAAGTTATGTTTTACAGGTGAAGTCACATCGAGCTCATCAAAATCAAGAGCCACAGATTTTTAATGACAAAATACACATTAGCTTTCATGCTAAAGTCTCATTCTTAGCTAACGCACAAATATTAACACATCTTGTACATTTCTAACTGTAAATCTTTTACAGTTAGATACTGCTGTGGTTCTCACTCTCAATACCACTAACAACATGCTGTCAGTTCATTGTTGTGATCATAACCGGATCACCACTGGATCACAGCCGGATCACAACCGGATCACAGCCAGATTACAACTGGATCACAGCTGGATCACAGCCGGATCACAGCTGGATCACAGCTTGATCACAACCGGATCTCAACTGGATCACAGCCGGATCTCAACCTGATCACAGCAGGATTCAGGTGGATCACAGCCGGATCTCAGCCAGAACACGATTGAATTAAGGGACACAGCTCGTTTAGTTGTCAGTTTAACCCCCTTTTATATTTCTTTATATTTCAGGCTGAAAAGGTGAAACAGCCAAAGTTAATAGTGTTGCTGTTGTTTTGTTTTTATTGATTTCACACAGAAGACTGTGAAATACAAGTGTTTGATACACTTTTAACCTTCATTGGACTAGATTTTAATTCTGGGTCCCATGAGAGCCCCATCCAGGAAATGAAGCTGTGCTCTCTGATCCCTAGACAGAAAACAAAGTGCCAGTTACCTTGTTCAGACTTCGTTCCTGCAGCTGGTTACCATTTCTGTCCTGAGGGTTGGAGAAAAAACAAGTCAGAAACTCAAAAGACTGTTAAGTTTGAGTTTGAATTAGGTGAAAGTTGCAGGGTTATCTGAGTCAAACGTGTGCTGAGGTGATTTACCTTTGAGGAGCTGCTGTTCAGTTCTAATGAACCATTCATCGATCCAGGGTCACCATCTGAGAGTGAGACAGAGACAAGAGGACAGACAGGTAGGCATGACATGTGTTAACCAGTCAAACATTAGGGGGCAGCATACTTTGCAGAAGCAGGCATGTGACATCCTGTCTGGATCCTAAACAATGAGCTAAGACTGACCGACTGTGTGTTCGGATTTTATAATAATAATAATAATAATAATAATAATAATAATAGTTGTAGTAAGTTAATATTTCATTGTGCTTAGATCTGACAGGAGATGTATTTTAGAGAACAGTCACACAATCAGTCTGAACTGTTGGCTAAAAATTCACCTCATACATTTTCTGGTTCCAGTCTCTCAAATATGAAGATATTGGGTTTTAAACAGTCTCTTAAACTAACACAATAGAAGTCCCAACAGTAATGACTCCAGTCTTTAACATATAAACAGCTGACAGACCGTCGCTGCAGTCGAGATGTAACCGAACACGATCTGGTGTTTGTATGCGCCGGCTCACAAATGAAACGTGTAAACTGATATCATGCATTCATCCTCTTCAACAGCCTGATTTTTGCGCCGGCTCAGTGTTTAATCAGATCTGACACCTGCTGTGTGTTCAGCGCCGTGATGGCCAACATTGTGTTGTCAGTTTGTATGAGTCTGACAGTCAGGAAGGAACTTTTACTTCGTATCTGTTCATGTGAAGTTTTAAGGGGCGTTTTTATTCTCTTTAAGTTTTAGGCCAATTAGAGTTCAAAAAACGGGCTCCATGAGGCTCCTGAGAAAAGACTTCAGAAGCCTTGACACTGAGAGGACAGGTTCATCAGGGTTCAGGTGTCAACAGGTGACTCACTGCTGAGCTCCTGGTTGCCGTTGGTAACAGTGGACTTTTGGATGTTGGAGTTCAGCAGCAGCTCGGTCAGTTTGTCCACTAAAAACAGAGGAAATACAGAGATTCAGTGTGTGGCCGCTGTTTCGTTTCATGTGAAAACTGAAAACAAGAACTCACCTTCAGAGATGGAGGTGGCGAGGAGCGGCTCGGCCTGAGGAGCGTGAGGAGTGTCGGCTCTGAACAGGATCCTGGAGCAGAAGGAGGAGGAGGAGGAGGAGGTCCTGGGGGAGGAGACACCGAGCTCAACACCTCCTTCTTCTCTTTCTCTTCCTGTTGCCTCCACCAGGTCAGAAAATAAGGTGACTCGCTCCTGAAGGAGCTCCAGCACCTCCCTGTCCTTCTGCTGGATGTCAGCTGGGGAGGAGGAGGGGAAGGAAAGAGGGGGGAGAGGCAGGGTAAGACCTTAATTAAGATCTGAAACTGACGGTTTTTATTTTGAATGAGAGTGAAGGACAAGGAGAAAAGTGAGGGAGAAGAGGTAGGAGGAAGGAAGGTAAAGAAGGAGGAAAGGAAGTAGGAGAGGTGTAGTGAAAGAAGGAGGAATTGGAACGAGTGGGAGGTGAAGATGAAAGGAGATTTACCTCTGAGTCTGCGCAGTAAAGCTTTGTCTTCAGTCTCAATGAGAGGAAACTCATCTCTGGACGGACAACTGCAGACGAAACACACCAACCACTGAGTGCTGGATACTTCAGTGCACATGCAGTATTACTCAGTTACTCACTGAGTAACTGAGTAACTACTCACAAACTCCTACACAACACTGACCTGACTGCTAAATAGAGTCCTATGTGGGCTACAGGACTGAGGTTTGTCAGTAAACCATCTGAACCGAACTCACTGCAGAGAACCTTAAGGCCAAACAAGCGACAGTCTCAAGTTTCTTACTGGGAGACAAAAACTGCAGCTTCAAATATAAATGAACATTTTCAGCAGTGTTCCCGGGGATTACGGGGCAGTGCCTTTGGTTTAAACTGTTAAAAACAAAACTGTTTCAGGGAAAAGCAGATCTGAACTAGGACGCCCCCTTGTGGTTTGGAGGTTGGACCAGTCCTGCTAGCCCCGCCTACAGGCTGCACAGTTAATTACAGCCACAATCTGACCAAAAAGCATCCTGGGCCTGGTTGTTCAAAAGTAATCTAGCAGGATTAATCAAATCGGATAGGATCAAAACCTCAAAACCTGAATTCTGATTGTTCAAAGAAAAAACAGGATTATGTGAATAACGCGATCGAATTATATGTAAGTGTATATATATATATACAAGAAAGTCTTGAGTCTTGTTATTCATTAAAGTCATAGAGAAATAACATATAACAGACTGAGCTGTGTGGTTGAGTCAAGATATCAATTTTAAAAAAGATTATGAATTAAGAATGTCAAAAGTGATCAGTAGATAAAAGTTTAATCATTTAAAGCTTAAATCTATTTTTTTTTTTGTTTTCTGCCATCACAGGTCTCTTTTGTAATGATTTGAAAACACACTAAATATTGTTCTACCTGACCTGCATCCCAGCTGCAGCACCAGTAATCCCTGTTTGGTAATCCTTAAAGGTGTGTACCTGCATCAGAGTGATCCTATCCAGTTCTTTTTTGAACAACCGGGATTTAAGTGAGCTGGATTACATGATCCATGGAACAAAAAAAGGATTACCAGATCCGTATAATTTTTGGGCGGATTACACCTTTTGAACAACCAGGCCCTCGTGATTGTTCTTACAGTCTAAACTGGGGTGGAGCTTAACATGTGGGAGGAGCCAGAGGGGAGATCTCGGCACTGTTAAGATCTGAAGAGTTTGTCCTCTGGAGACCAGGAAGAAGATCAGAAGCAGTAACTTGACCTCTAATTCACCAACATGTCTCACTAAGACCAAAGTGTGGTCACCACAGTACTGCCGAGCCATCTGAGCAGAGCACAGGGAAGTTCTGCAGGGAAGTACCGTCCAATACTGCAGCACTGACCTGAGAGCAGTCTGCTGAATGCGATCCTTCCAGGTCCTGCGGTCATCTTTGGATGAAGCATACAGCTCATACATCTCCGGAGGGGTGGAGGCACTGATCAAGTACATCCCTCGCTCCTGATTGGCTATGTCTCTGACAATCAAGTTGTTCAGAGAGACTATTGGAGACTTGTCCTGAGACAGACAGACAGGTGGAGAGACAGATACATGGTCAGGTAAACAGGTAAACGGACAGGTAAACATTATCTAGAGAATGTCTGGCTTCCTTTCAGAGACTGGACGGGGTCTTGAAGCCTTATGGATCCCAAAGTTCTGCTGGGAGGCTTCAACACTCACAGAAGACCAACTTAGAAACCAGGAGGTGATTAGAGGCAACAGGCCGTCAGCTCCGATAATAAACGCTGTGTTTGAGGATTCAGGTGCACCTGGTACCTGAACACTTGAGGCCAAAGAGGACAAAGACAAATATTTTGTAGTAAGTATCATCAGAACTGCAACTGTATGTCTCAAACACTGAGGTAAGGAGCCGAGCAGAGCCGTCAGGTGATGAGCAAGTACGAGGGGCTGGCTTCATTTATACTGTTTGGTCAGCAGGGAGGAAAACTGCTGATCTGGACCAAAGCTACTGAAGGTAGATGGTGAACCGACAATCTGGGGAAACCCAACAGGCATGTCTTTCATAGAGGAAACACAGCTGGAAGAAGAAGGGGAAGACTGGTCCATTTTTCTTTCAGAGGCGACAGGGACGGGCTCGGTGTAGACGAGCAGAGATTAAGCCTGTGATGCTCAAAAGTTCTGGACATTGCTGAAGTGCTCCCCCATGTTGAAAGGAGACAGCTTATGTGGTTCAGACACTTCCTGGATCCTGAATGATGGAGGGATTACATATTTTTTCAGACTCTCTAACACCTTATAATCCTGTGGGAAAGACGCTTGGCCGACTAAATTTACATGACTGCTGCCAAAACCCGGACCAGGACAAGTTGTTAAAACTGAATGAAAGATGGATGAATGAATGTGAAGAGCATGAGGACTAACATGAGGAGGTCGAGTTGTGATCATGTGTGACTCACCAGTGACGCAAAAGTGAATCTCTGATCTTTTTCCTGGAGGAAAACCAAGATGTCTGACATCAGTAGGACTTGTACATCTGACAGTAAACATATGGCAGCCGGTTAGCAAGTCAAACGTCTCGGTATGACATCGCAGCAGGCAAACAGGTGATGCAGCATCAGCTTCCTTTACCTTTCATCCTGGAGCCCTGAACTTTCCAAAGAAGTGTCCCTTCGTGGAGTAGCCTCCTCCTCATCAGCTCTCCTCCTCTGAAGACTCCCCCTGCTTGGACCTCCGCCTGGGCACGAGGGTCCAAGCGAGCCTGAATTTCCTGTAGTCTCCTGGCTCGATCCAGCTCCAGCACTTCCTTGTCCACAGAACTTATTAGGTTCTTCAAGAGGAGCAGCGCTCGGCTCAATGTCTGTGCCTCCTCTTCGCTACCTGAATGAGGTAACAGAGACATGGTGACATCAGAGGTCAGGGGTCAGAGGCTGTAAAGGCAAAGAGGTTATTGAGGGTCAGAGGTCCTTGGTTACCTTTGGTGTTGTCGAGGATTCGCTGGATGAGGACTGGGTACTTTGTGATCCGCTGTGTGACCAGCAGGATGCACTCCTGGACACCGTGACGTCGCAGCAGGGATCCACGACAGACACGCTAAGCACATAAGATCAAGAAAGACGTAAAGTCAACACACATATAAACACAGAAATACCAGGTCTAAATCAGTCTCAGTCAGTTTAAACAAGGTGTAGACCAATTTAAGCTCATTTAAACAACCAGGTCTGGACACGTTTAGACCAGCTATAGTGAATCACTTAAAAATCAGCTCAGACAGATTTAAAATATGTTATATTCTGTTTAAAGTGGGTATCAATTAGCTTAAACCAGGTTTAATCCACATCTTATCTAATTAACAATTAAAACAAGTCCACTTCATGTTAAAACCAGATATGAACATGTTAAAACCAGGTTTAGTTCCTGGTTGACCAGGTTGGGACTGTGTCAGCGATAGAACAAACTTTGGTCTGATCTGGGAAACTAAACCACTTGGACCAAAATGAGGATAAACTTAACCAGGCTAAGCAATTCTAAACTACACTGAACCTTTAGTGTAAACTAGATCTGAACTAGATCTCAATCAGGCAAACCATGTTGAAGTTTAACTAAAACAGATTTAAACACAATCTGGACTGAAACAGAATCAATCAGAAGGGGCAAATAAAACCAAACTTAAAATGTCCAAATTTCAACTGTGTCTAAAAGTGTAAAAGTTTGACCCTAAACCAAGAATTTAATCCAAACAAGATCAACTTTACACGAAATGGACCCAAGTTCAAATGTGAGTATCCTGCAAAGAACAAGGTCCAAGCAAACCGTATGCTAGACTTCCAGAGAGATTCACCTGAGTAAGTTAGAGCAACCCGAACAATGAAAGGCTAACAAGGACTAATTAACAATTAAAGGTTGTGAGCTGACTGCACACAGCACGTTGTGTCGCTGTTAGACCTGAACCAGGAAAACCAGGCCTGAAGTTGGAGGTCTGAATCACACAGAAGCTCCAAACCACTGAGACAAACCTAAAGCGTTGCACACCTGGTCTACTCAGATCTGGATCAAAACAATCAGGTTACAACAAAGGTCAAGTCCCTGATCTGGCCCAGGTCCTGGGCAGGATGCAGGTCCGGGTTCTGGTTCTGGTTCTCACCCTGATGAACTGCTGAAGTCTTCGGTCTCGTGTTAAAACTTCTTTGTAAAGTTTCACAGCTTTTGGGTGTCGACTGCAAAACTCTGAGTAAAGTTTCTTCATGTCGTCTGCAGACTGACCTGAAAACTGCACACACACAAACACACACACACATACACATAAACAAACACACACACACACACACACACACACACACACATTTTCACACCACACAAACGCACCATAACTGATCAGAGTAACTTTGGAGATACGTAGCAT
>JAQMCX010000056.1:26100-42675 GCA_029814765.1 Acanthurus leucopareius | reverse complement strand
TACTGTAGTGTGTACTGTGGTGTGTACTGTGGTGTGTACTGTAGTGTGTACTGCGGTGTGTACTGTAGTGTGTACTGCGGTGTGTACTGCGGTGTGTACTGTAGTGTGTACTGTAGTGCCTCCAAACACAGCAGAAAAAGACATTTGAACAGCCAATCACCTCACAGGAAGTCTTGTTGCCGAGCAGAGTAGAGATGGCCTGGAATGTGTTCTGATTGGCTCCTTCCTGCTGACATGTTGTCAAAATGACTCTGTCTGCTTCTCTGAAAACCAACAACAAGAACAGACTGTGAAACAGCGGCAGCGCTCCTGCTGCTCCTTACAGAGGAGGTCAGGGGGAGGCAGGAGGTGTACCTGGTCCACAGGATGACCTTCTCTCCACTTGCTGTCAGAGAAATGTTTTTAGCACAGACGGGAAGATCAGGAGGAGGAGGACTGGGCCGAGGAGGAGCAGTGGGGGCGCAGGAGAGGGTGGAGGAGGTGGAGGAGATGCAGACAGATGGAATGATGGAAGAAACTGAGGAGGAGGTTGAGGAGGTGGAGACGACAGTGGGAGAGTCAGAGGTGACAGATGGAATGGAGGAGGTGCAGTCTGAAGAAAAGGAGGAGACAGTGGAGGTAACAGAGGTAGAAGTACAGACAGAGGAAGTGATTGAAGGGGTGGAGGAGGTGGAGACAGAGGTATGGGAGATCATGGAGGTGGTGGAAGGAATCATTGAGGTTCCTGTAGGTAAGGTGGAGGAGGTGAGACAAGAGGTGAAGGACGTGAGGGAGGTAACAGAGGAGGTGGGGGTCCTCTGTGCCTCCTCTCTCCTGCTCCTCTTTACTGCAAGGCTCTGCTCCTTCTCACAATCCTTCCTCTCCTCTTCATCCTCTTCGTCCTCCTCCTCATCCAGCTCCTCCTCCTCTTTCTCGTCTGTGAGAGGGAACGAGCCTTCCCATGATGCACCGCTTTGATCTGCTGAGAAAGACGAGAGTTTTACAGAAAGTATCAGCCGTCTGTGGCAGAAAACGCAGGATCTTGTCGCTCACCTGGTTGTGGACTGTCGTCGTCTCCCTTCAGATCCAGGTCTTTGTCACCTGGCTCATCTTGGGTGGAGCTTATCTGAGAGTATAGGGGGTCCAGACTCTTTATGGCTCTGGATACGCCCCCTGAGGTCTGGTGGGGGTGAATAGATGAGTCAGGCCTGTCATGTGTTTGTAAACGTCCTTACCTGCATCTCATTCACACCTGTTTCAACGTGGGGGTACAGACCTTGTTACCATGGCAGCGAGAGCATCCTTTCCTCCTGTGTCTGCGGATCTTTGCATCAGTGCAGAGGCAGGGCCAGTCTTTATCTGACCAATCACAGTCCTGGGAACAAAAAAACGTCAACATGAGGGTGGGGGGGTGTGGGGGGTGGATGGGTGTTTGAGTATCTGACTAAAAAATAAACATTTTCACACAATTTCAGACAATTATGACCAGTGTACTTCTGAAGTAGAATTCCTGCCCCGTTGTACCGCCAGATTCACGTTTTTCACCAAAACCATCGAACAATAAGCAACAGAACTAAGTTTCAAGGACTTGGCCAAAATCAGAGTCATGCTGTCTGTTCCTTAGTTATGAACGATGGTCACAACTGAAGTGTTTGTGCAGAACAAGGTGACGTCACAGTGAAATTGATCTTTGACATTTTTGATATGAAGTGTCTGCATCAGAAGTGTAACAGAACAGGAATTCTGGTTTTGGGTTTTTGTGACCTTGAACCTCAATATGCAGTTTATTCTTTAGTCCCAGTGACAGTGAATTTGCACAAATTTCCTCAAGATTGGGACAAAAAGACGACCTGAAGGCACGACCTAAAGACACCTGACATTTCCTCTCCATGTGTTCGATCTCACTGAGAGCCAATCAAAAACTGAAGAGAGGATGTTATATGTGTTATATTGTTTAACAAATCCAAAATGTAAGCAACCAGTATTCCTGAAAAGTGAAAATGCGTCAGTGTCCCTCCCTCCTCCTTCTGCTGCTGATGTTTCCAGTCCAACATGCAGAGGAGAGGACAAACAAGCAAACGCTGCCATAAAATGTTTTTAACAGATCTGCAAAATTCAAGTGGGTCACATTTTCAGGTTGGAAAGTTCTGGGTTACTCTGGAAAAATCACATCTGTGCAACTAGTTTGGGGAAAAAACTACATGTGTAAACCCCCCCCCGTTTGTTCTCAGACCTTGTACTTTCCGTGCACGTTTATCTTTCTCCTTTGGCGCCGGCTCGTCATTGGTTGGATTTTATGTCCCTCTTCCTCCTCTTCGAGCTCTGGGAGAGTCACCTCCTCAAAGCCGCTTGTTGCACCAACTGTGGACACTTGGCAAAGGCCCTCTCCACCATCTGACCCGCCCCCACCATCCTCTGGCCAATGAGCTTCTTCAAATTGTCCTGGACGGGCAGGAGGTGGGCGGAGCTCTTCAAAAAATACCCAAAATTCTGCTTGTAGATGAGTGTGGCCTTTTAGTAGCGTAGCCATCTGAGCTTTGAGCTGAAACACATGAAACAGTTCATTTGTCTTCAATATACTTTACTGATATTTAATATGGCAAAGTATTAAAATCACAGTGATCAATAACTTTATGATTAGCAAAAATCTGATCACCAAACTGATTAATGCCATCATGCTGGAGTTACTACACAGTGCTTAGAGCCCGACACTCAGTACACAGGTGCTGGACTACACGAGACTCGTCGCTCTGCACGCGCTCCACAGTTCCTGCCCCGAGATTCGACCCAGAAAACGAACAGCAGAAAGAAGACGAACGCATCAAAATGGCGAGTGCCTGAGCGAGAAAACCCCGCTGTTGGACAGACGAGTAGATAGTTTGTGTGGTGTCAGGTTTAACGATTGTTTGGTATGTGACATGACAGGTCAACTGGAAAACAGTCCAACAGTAACCAGCTGGAAATATCGCCACCTACAGTAGGGGAGTCAGACGTGCTTCTGACAGGAAATCGATTCCCTCCCAGTGTAGGTTTACTGGGACCGACACACTGGCCCAATCACAGGGCCTGATGGAGTTGGTTTTTTTAAATTATATTTTTGGGGCTTTTTGCCTTAATTTGATAGGACAGCTGAGAGAGTGGACAGGAAACAGGGATTGGGGGGGTAGTGACATGAAGCAAATGGTCGGAGCCGGACTCGAACTCGCGACCGCTGCACCCAACCGTCCTTTGCTCCGACATCTTCAGTCTCTAAGAGTCAACAGTTGAACCGTCGGCACAAACCATTGAACACACCACAAACAGAGTCTTGTTCAGTCTCTATCACTGGATTACTTTGATACTGGATTACTTTGATACTGGATTACTTTGATCCCTTTGTCTGTTTTCTAAATGGATTTCTGAGCTTTATTTTTTTTTTTAATGAATATGTTTATGATTTAGAGAAGTGTGATCAGTCTCGAGTGTTTTAATCTTCATTGGCTTTTTGTCACAACACAAGCTTGATTTTTCAAGTATTCAAGTATTCGTTGTTTTATTAACATTCGTGACCATGTGACCACGCCCACTGCCAGCAACCACCGCTCCCTCACCTTCGACTCTCCACGTCATCTTGTTAGCTATGCAACCTAAAAAATGGCAGCATGTTTGAACCAGAAACCGCTTTTGAAGAAGAAAAGAACCAACTCTTACACTTTGAAATGGATGGAACACAACAGTAAAAGTTTAACTATGTTAGCTGTCAGCTAATAATGATGTCAGATAGATCAACCGAGCATCAGCTCCTCCTCTGACTGACCACGGTTCGTTTCGCCGTAGCAACACACACTGTGCACCAACTGCCGCCCCCCCACAAGTTGACAGGATCGGTCCCGCAGGTTTAATTTTTGGTTTTTAGGTTTGTGACGTATGAAACCTTCTTGTCTGAATCTTCATTTAGAGACAGTTGTCTGCACACTTAAGGAGGAAATTTACAGTCATGGTATTAAAGGATCATTTCCAGCCCAGTTCACATTGTTAGATGTAAAAACACCACATGGACATGAGACATGGTTACAAACTTGATTTTCACTTGACAGGACCTTTAAACTAGCCCTCTGTACAGCTGGTTACCTCGTGGATGCTCGCTGGACTCAAGTCTGGACCTGTCTGCAGAGCTTTGATGATCTTCTGATAATGTGTCGGATTGTCTCCAAAACTGATCTCTAACTGTCGCAGGAAGCGGCGGCTGCGTTCGAACGCCTGCTGCTCCTCAAACTGTAACATTGAGTCAGAGAGCTGCATCAGTGAATTACAATGAAACACAAACATTCTGTAGTTCAAGATGACAAAACATGAGCAGTCTCTGGTCAATGATCATTTTCACAGAGTGGCTGTTTTCTTCCAACGTCACCGCAGACGCGGGAAGCTCTCAAGCTTTTATCTAAAGAACTGAAGTGTCCTGCTGCAAGTTGTTTCAAAGTTAGGAATCTGACAAATCAATTTCATTTCACAGCTTCCACAGAAGAGAAAGGATACCGAGAATCCTCGGAGACATCCGGCCAACTGTTCATTAATCAATTCTTTCTTTTTTTTATACAAACTCTACTCCATCACATCTCAGAGGGACGTGATGTACCTTTTAGTCCCCTACATTTATCTGACAGCTTTAGTTACCTGTTTGTACAGCTGAGGTGATTATATTTACTTTGAATATTTTGTTTACATCTTCTGATAATCTTTACATACTTTTATATTTTCAACACACAACTTTTATTCGTAACCGAGTATTTTTATGGTGCAGTATTAGTACTTTGCATTCCTTTCATGTCAGCATGTTTCAGCATGTTTAAAGGATAAGTACTTTCACACTTTCAGCTCAAACAGATGATGGTTGTTGTATTCAGGAACATTCTGTAAATTTTGCCTTCACTTTGTTACGCTCTGCGCCTGAGAAACTCTAAAGGCAGCAAAGGTTAATGTGAGAAAAGCTAAGTTTGAATTTGTAAGAACTGCGTTAATCACTAAGGTCAAGCACTTGATGCCATTAATACATGTGTGGGCAGGACGGCAATCCACAAACAGGCTCTACCTGGGCAGCCTGCCCACATAAATTCAGACCCACACAGGTAGAAAACTTTTCTCAATCAAGACACGCAATTATTTCATAATGCACACTGTTCTTGCAAAGCCGGCCTGACATCTCCTCACAGACTCAAGGATCAAAGAGTGGAGCACGCCAGGCGAGTGCGACGCGGCGATCGATGAGGCAACGTTGCGTCAAGTTCAGAGGAAAACTGGCTGCATTGGAGTTTGTGAGGTTAATCACTTTTTCTCCTAATAAAAATCATCACATGCAGGTTTGTTTGTATTCATGTGTGTTTTTAACTCAGGTGTGAAGTTAGTTAGACTGCTTATTGGTGTATTAATTAGATGGATGCACATAATCAGGTGAATTGATGCTTTTCTCCTCTTTCATCAGCCATGAGGCCAACTGAATATTATTTTCAGTGTTTGTTTCAAATGAATAATCACTCCAAAGAAGAACTAGGTGAACATTAATAACTGTTAAGAAACAAGTAAGAAATTACTGATTAAAATAAATTCCCATTTGAAAACAAATAATCACTCTAAATATTCTTAAACACGGCGTATTGTTAATGAATAGCTATTCACTTATCAAATACATTTCTATTTTTCCATGAATGAAAACTAGAATAGCTTTCAGTCACTCTAAATGTCTTATTTTAACATAAATAACTCTTATTTCAACAAATGAGTCAAAGATGTCTGTTGATATTTCAGAATAAATTGATGCCCTTCTGACTGTTTCATATTACACTATCAAAACGTGCTGTTAGCTCGGCAGCAGCTGACTGCTCATGATTTTTAATCCTTTACATACGTCCCTCTGGATTTTCACTATCTGGTGTTTTTTTCACTTGATGATTTTTTCTGAAGAAGTTAAATGAAACTGTTTGTCAGATGTGCCACATTTACTCAACTTGCAGCCAGGAACACACAACATCTCCTGGTTGGAAGTTTAAATACAGGTGAAACCATTTGCTATGGTGTGAATATATATGAGTACCTGCTGTGATCCACCTGTGATTCTGTATCGAAACACCTGTCATGCTCACCAGTCCACACTGCAGCGCCTGCTCAGGGTGCAAGAATGCAGCAAAGTCTCGAAGGAGGTCTGTTCGGTCTCCAAGGATGCAGCGCAGCCTCCTGAACAACAACATCACTTCCTGTCCTTCTCCTGCTTGCCCAAACTCGTTCAGCAGAGACAGGAAATCCTCCACCTGTCCAGGTACGTCCTGCAGCGCCTCACGCACCTAATAGCATGGTAACAGTCATTTACAGATACCTGCATCAGCATGGCCTCACCTGTTCCTGTTCAAATGTCTCTAAAGCTGCTATGATCACTGTTTCTACAGAATCTCCTCTTGCTAAACAGAGTTTCTTTAAGTTTAGCTGCTTCATGGTCTCCTGAAGAGGTCAAAGGTCATTTTCTGAAGAGGAGCTCAGTTTGAGAAGGAGCTCAAGGGAACCGTCACTTCTCCTTCATATAGAGGAGATCAGGTGATGAGGATCAAGATTTGATCAGCATCTTCCTGGAAACCAGACTGCTGCTTCTCTGACTTGGACTGGAATAAGCAGCAGGTGATGGATGGATGAAGAGTTTAATAATATGCAAATGTTGTTGTGTAATACCTCAACTGTTGTGACTGAACTCCACTTTTACGTTAATTGATGAACAGATCGGACTGATTTTGATTTCTTATGATTAAAAACAGCAGAACCAGAGGCATCATTCTCAGCTCCCTAACTTCACGGAAAGTTCAGTCAAGGTCATGCTCTAACTTTCTGTCGTCTTACCCTGTTGAGGTAACTCTGAGCGAACGCCATGTCTTTGCTTTCTCTGTGCGGGTCATTATCTAGGATGTTTTCATCGTACAGCAGCAAGAGTTTCGCAGCATCTTTACTGTGACGCTCCTGACGACTCCTCCTCAGGCCACGAAGAGGTCGACTTCGACCTGCAGAGACCGACGAAAAAAAACCAACCACTGTTAGAAGCCATTTGAAGCAGAGATCAAAATAAAAGAGAGGTATTTAAAGTGTCAGATCAGTGGGAGAAGCACTGACCTCGTCCTCGTCTAGGACATCTTCCTCCTCCTCTGGGTGTACCCTCTCCTGTTGGAATCTCCTCGTCTCGTCCCCCCTTACTGCTCCTCCCATCTCTCAAATCCCCTCCTTTAGGCCCTTCCTCCTCCTCCTCTTCCTCCTCTTCCTGAGAGCCGGGGGAGGTTGGAGAGTGATCCTCCTCTGAGTCTGCGTCTGCACAGAGCCGTCGCTCCGCTGCCAGCCACGTCAGCTGCTTCATGGTTTCCTGGTGGAAAATCAAACATGTCAGCTACGTCACAGGTGCATTCTGATCCTCTGATGCGTCACTGAGGTTATTGTCTGTACATTTTCTGAAAACTGATCAGTAACCCCAACCCTACGGTGTGTTATAACTGCCTCAGAAGGAGCCACAAAAAAAGTAGATTTTTACAAACGTGTTTCCACTGAAAAATGCTACGTAGACATAAAAATGATGACATACGTGTTACAAATTAGGGCACAGTTACAGTTTTACAGATACAAAGTGTTCTGGATTTATTTGAGCATTCGGTTTTGAAAGTTACAAAGCATGAAACTTGTTTATGAGTACTTATCACATTGTTTTCATCCCATAAATCTAAACGACTGAGCCTTTTCATGATGCTCCTTTCATACCTGATCACTAATACTGTCGCCTGTCAGCCCTTTTCCTGTTTACCTGTGGAACGATCCAATGATCCAAACAGGTCTTTTCAGAACGCTCCATGACTTTTGCAGTCTTTTGTGGCTCAACTTGTCTCAACTATGTTTCTAACTTAAGAATAAGCATGAAATTACAAGTCAGTGAAAGTAATTTTTTTTTAATAGGATGGGAAATGATCACATTCTGTTTGACTGATGTTTTGAAGCTTCCCAACCTCACTGGGTTTAAGATCCTGGTTCACTTGGCTCACTTAGCTTAAGAGCAGGGAAAAGTTCTGAAAACACAACGATCACGTTATTCGTGGTTTGACAACTTCCTGATTACCTGTAACTCTGGAACAGACAGCACTGACTCCTCCGACGCTGATGACATCACTTCCTCCTCATCTTCATCTTGTGTGAGGTCATCAAAGTCCTCCTCTTCCTCCTCCTCCCCCTGCCGGTCCGGATCTTCATCTTTGTCCCTCTCCCCATCCTCCTCCCTCTCTCCTCCTCTGTCCTCCCTCTGTCTCTCCTCTTCTCCCTCTCCTCCCTGTTCCCTCTCTTCTCCTGCACCTGTTTCCTTCTCTCCACCTCCTCCTGAACCTCCTTCATCCCTCCTCTCTTCATCTTGTTCACCAGTGTTTTCTCCTCCATTTAAACTGACTACTCCCACAACAGTCAAGTTGTCCTCCTCCTCCTCCTCCTCCTTCTCACCTGCACAGGATGACTGAGGGCTCAGTGTTGATAGTGAAGCTGAACTCTCCTCCTCCATCTGTTCCTTCTCCTCTAGTGGAGGGTGTTGCTGTACCTCATCTTCATTCATCTTCCTTGTGTCCTCCTGCTCTTCTCCTATCACTCTCTCTGGAGCACACTGAGAGGTGACAGGTGATGCCGCTGTGGGTGGAGCTGGTGGCGTCCACATCATCTGGAGGAGGAAGTACCCAGGCTTCACAGTGACAGTTGAGCAAGGCGTTGATGGATATGTAGCTTCAGGGTTGGTCAGTGCAGGTAGGGGGAGGAGAAGGGGAGCAGGGCTGCGCTCCTGTTGTCTACAAATGTTCTGACCAATAGGAAGGCAAGACTGCATGATGTCAGCACAGATGGGAAGAGTGGGGATTGTATGAAGAGCAGCCAATGGGGCGGCCCCAGAGGCAGGAGGTGGAGCCAGGTTTGGAAGAACAGGGGAGGAGTCAGACAGTAATGCGACACCTGGAGGGGGAGGGGACAGGTAGCTGTTTGGCTGCATGTCTGCCTGTCTACCTGTCTGTTTCTTTACTTGTCTCACTGTCTGTATGTCCACCAATGAGTCCACTTGTCCATCCACCTGTCTGTCAGCTGGGGCTTTCGCAAGTGGCAGCAGAGAAGCATTGTGGGCCAAGGTAAAGAGGCGTTGGCGAGGTGGGGGTGGGGGGCGGGACTTTTTGAGCCAGTAGGGGTGGAGCCTAAGGTTGCAGCCAGGCGGGGGGGAGGAGGGATAACAGGTGGAGTTCAGTCGTGTCTTCTGGATGATCAGCTGACTGTTCTGCAGGTGAAAAACATCAGAAAATCAGAGTCACAATTGCTGCTTTCTGTCCAAACACAGACCAGTGTTTCCCTTTAAAGGCGGCGGCCTGTCACAGTCTCACCTACGGTGCCAAAGTCTCATGATTAGACAGTAAAATAAATTTCTACACCTCCAGTAACATGAAAAGATGTGAAAAGTTGAACTGTTGCTCCTCCGTTGGTCAGTCAATGGTATCAAATTATGTCATTTTCTGATGTCACACAGCAGCGATCTAATGATCTGATTTACTTTATTTTAAGAAATCAGGAAAATAAATGGCTAAGTATAAACAAAAAAGACCTGATTTATTGTTAATCAGAAACAACATCAAATGTGGTCTGGGTCAGAAACACTATTTTCTTTTTAGTAGAGTCCTGCAGGTATAATTTTAATGTGTCTGTAATATAAACTTGAACATTCATTTTGATAAATATTATTTTATGTTAAAAAAAGCCTGTTGTTTGAAATAAAACCAACAAATTAAAGCAGAGTGAGTTTGGTTTGTGCTCTCAGCAGAGGCTGTCAGGCTTCACACAGATCCACAAGTTAATATGAACTTTGTTTAGTCCGTCTGACCTTGAGCCAATTTGGCATGTTGGACGTGTTTCTGTCCACTGGGGGGCGCTGGTCTTCTGACAGAACTCTGCCACAGGCGAGCGGCAGCTGGGGGACGACCCCCTGCGTCAGGAATGTCTGAAACACAAAGAGAAGAGATAACTCTTTCCATATGACCTTTACCTGACCTTTGCCTGATGACAGATCAGGTGATGTGCGATGACATCACAGCACTGTCACCTTGATGACGTTGTCGTGCGGTGCTCTCGGTCCACTCATCTCTCTGATGTGCTTCCTGATGTTCCATCGAGTTTTACAGAGCAGGTAGGAGCTGATTAGCTGATCTGACTGGAGCGTCCCTTCAAAGTGCCGCAGACCCAGAACAATCAAACTGCACAGAGGCATCATGGGAAAGTATTAGTATCTGCCTGCTCTAGCAAATAGTGATGTGCAGTCCTGTGAGTGACCACTGGTGCACGCTGACAATAAGACGAGTGATTTGTTTCTGCAATATTTAGACCTTTGGAATTGAGATCAAAGAAGAATATATAAATGAGAAGAACGTTTTTCAGAGATCAGAATGTTAACTTTTGATAACTTCTGAGTGTTTCTCATTTGACCTCAAATCTAATGTTAACGTATGGAGGACGCTGGATGTGTTTGTTATGTTTCGGTGTGCATGTACCTGTCCTCCCCCGGAGTGTAAACGCTCCGGTGATGTCGGCTGTGGTCCAGGCTGCAGACAGGAAGTAGCTCCGTGTAAAGAAAGACCGATCGGGTAGCAAACAGCCACGCAGTGTTAGCAGGGAGCAGAGGGAAAGCGTGACCTGAACAGAAGCAGAACAGAACCAGAACCTGAACCAGAACATGTGCAGAAATGACCAGTCACTTTACAAGATACACAAACTTATGTCTGATTGAATGTTAAACATATTATTGGGCAAAAATATAATCAACTCCTTACTGTTGGTGGCAGGAGTCATCTTGGGGAGCAGGCATCCAGAGGCAGGAGGAGCCGGAGGAGCAGGAGGAGGCTCTGCTCTCTGTTCCACCTCGTGCAGGAGAGCCAGAGCACCCTGCAGGTTACACACTCTGAAACTGCTCGGGAGGAAAGCATCCTCCTGGCGGCTGGCGAACTGCTGCAGCTCTTCCTAGAGTGAGGAGAGATTTGTCTGTGTTGATGTTTACTGAACGACCAGAGGGGGCGTTTGACTAAATTAGATCAGTGACCTAATGAGGTTTGTTGTGTTTTAATAACACAAAGGTGGCTGTTAAGCCCGCTGAAACACCTTGATAATGCCGCAAACCTAACTTGCTCTGCAAGAGGAAACACTCAGAATATTTGGGTTTAAATCGGCTGTAAAAATCTTTGCACCTCTGATGAAATTTCCCATGAGCCATTTGTTGCTGAGCCGTATGCTAGAAATAGATCGATACGTTTTTTTCAGGGCTGATACCGATGCCGGTTATTAGTTGTCAAAGAGGCCGATAACTGATATTTGGAGCCGATATTCATTTCTGCTCTCAGGAGCTTCTCCACTCAGCAAAACTTTTTCTCCTCTCTGCCGTGTGTGTGAGCACTGTGCATGCACAGCTTTCACTGCTGATTGGCTGTTAGCCGTGCCTTGGCTCTGCCTGTAACCAATCAGATGGTGCTGTGGGTGGGACGATGCTGCAGACAGAGAGGAGCGGCTGCATCAGAGACAAAATAACAGTTTTAAATTGATCCCTTATCGGCCGATTAAAAAAAAAAGGCAGATGCCGATTTGCGGCAAAATGCCAAATATCGGTCCATCCCTAGTCATATATCACCTCACATACATATATGTGTGTGTGTGTGTGTGGATTATATACAAGATGCTTAAAAGAAAGAGTTATGTTACAAAGTTTAGTTACAAAAACTGACTAGCTGGCTGTATAATGAGCTATAATTTGAACTAATTATTAGAAAAAAACTTAAAAATCTTGGTGTGAACTAATTAGTAATTTCATAATTGCTCCTGCCTGCTGATTGGTCAAGTGAATGTGATGCAACTCTCTTTTAATCACTCAACACAGTCGAGCGCCAGCCTCTAAAGCCAATCAGAGTAACCACATGGGATGTGATGCACTTGGACCCAAAAAGCTGGCTAGCTGTGAACAGAGAGAGAAACTGTCACTGTGAACATGTGCACTTTTATTTGCTTTACTTGGTGTTTTTACTGCACTGCACTCATTAAAAATTGGGAACATATCAGGCATTGCTTCAGCTGGGAAAGGCCCCCAAAATGGGGACTGTTCCTGGGGGGGGGGGGGCTGGTCACCTTACCACAGAGTAACAACAACATATTACTGAGAAAACAGCTAAATACAGTGAGAGTCGCTGAACTGGCCTTACAGCTGCAGAGTTCATGAACATTTTACCCTGCTGACAACAACACAGAGCTTTGAGTGGACAGAAAGTCCATATCAGAGGACGCACTGTAGCTTGTTAGCCAACTTCCAGCTTTAGTGAAACTGACGGTTGGACATCAGACTGACCCAGGTGTCAATAAACCTATTTTAGCCCTCTGTAAGTGACTGTGAGCTCAGCTAAGCTAACAAGCTAATACATTGGCCTAAGTCAATTTATGACATTTATGAGAGTGTATGAAAAAATTGTGAAGTGTAAGTAAACAGAGCAATAAAATGAGAAAACAGAGAAGTTAAGCAAGCTAATGTGACTGTTTAGCCTAGCAGTTAGCTTAGCAGTTAGCGCCGTGGTTGCAGCCCTGCAGGTGGTGGATGTCACTCTGTAGTCTCTGTTGTTTTGTCCTCAGCGTACACGGTGTCATGAAGCCTGTTCAATTCATAAACTATAACTTTTCACTGCTGTTCTTCAGACGCTTGTGTTTCCTTCTTCATCTCTTCACCCCAAAAGAGCAGGTAGGTCAGCAAACTACACTACAGAAAACTTGCTGAAGTCATCAGGTAACAGATCACATGACCTTCACCCTGCTGGTTGTGGTGGTCCATCGAGTCTCATAGAGTCGGAGTGGCGGTCAGAGGTCACAGGTGACGGAGCTCTCCACCTGCAGCAGCAGGTCGACAGCCGCCTCCACGTCCTCCACCACATGACTTGGCTCCACCAGGTCCGGCTCCAGGACCAGATCTCCGTGACCATGGAACACCGTCTCTGTGACCACGCTGCTCTGGTCGCTAGGCAACGGGGAACGCGGGTTGTAGACACCTGTGCACACCTGAGGACAGGTAGAGTTCTGTGTTAATGATGAGAGGGTCGGCATGAACGAAACCAGATGACTCAATTCTTGGTCAGGGTTGTTTTTCATACATTTGTTTTTAAGGTCTGCGGTGCTGCACTGAACCTCTTCACTGACTTCATATTGTTATTATAGTAAATCTTCACTGAGGAAAACCTGGAGAGCTGGTTGAAAACTTTAGGGAAACATTCTTCAGGGGACCTTTGTATTTGTTGCAGAACTCAATATTTTTCAATCCCTGAATGAAACTTATTAATTTGTCTGTTGGAATAAAAACATCATAGGTACAGATTTCATTTTCCTCAGAACCAGATTTCACAATATTACTGTTCCTGATAAAAAATGATGGTCAGAACCACAAAGAACAAACTTGTTAATGTGAATTTAAAGTTCTTAAACTTTGATCTTGAAATGAGCAAAAGTCATGTAGAAACCAACCAGGATGGAGCGACACTGAGCGGCTGACACCACCTCCTCCTCCGGCACCACCGGCGTCAACTGACTCCTCGTTCCCTGGGCAACGAGTTTGGTAGTGGACGTCATGGCAGCGTGTTGCTGAGCCAGGTAACGGTTGTACAGGTTTGCACCATAGATATCCGTCATCAGGTTGTCGCTAGGCAACAAGAAGACTAGTTAGCTAACAGTCCTGATGGTGTTAATGACGGTTTGATGACCCTGCATTCATGTGCTCTCAGATGATCCGAGTTTCAGGTTTCAGGAAGTCCTTGTCCAGACTTTGTTGGGCTCACAAGCCTTTTAAGTCCAAATTGAGGAAAAAACAGATGCTTCAAAGACAATGTGCTGCATTATTACGCTCAGAGCTTTTAAACACGAGGTTGAAAGCTGTTGCCAGTATTTTCATGACAGCTGGCATAACGATACAGACGCATGTTGCTGTCAAAGAAAGCTGAAACTGCTTGAGCTTTATGTTGGTGATTTGTCAGTTGCTGCAGCTGAACAACCTAAAACACCAAAAACATTGATAATAATGGCTGTCCTTCATCCCCCAAGTTCCAGGAACATGACGTCAGTATCAGCTGATGGTGTCGTGGACAGTGTGGTGACCTGGTGGTGTTGTGGACGGTGTGGTGACCTGGTGGTGTCGTGGACGGTGTGGTGACCTGGTGGTGTCGTGGACAGTGTGGTGACCTGGTGGTGTCGTGGACGGTGAGGTGACCTGACGGTGTTTTGGATGATGTGGTGACTTGACGGTGTTGTGGACAGTGTGGTGACCTGGTGGTGTCGTGGACAGTGTGGTGACCTGGTGGTGTTTTGGACGGTGTGATGACTTGACGGTGTTGTGGACAGTGTGGTTACCTGACGGTGTTTTGGACGGTTTGGTGACTTGACGGTGTTGTGGACAGTGTGGTGACCTGACGGTGTTGTGGACGGTGTGGTGACCTGGTGGTGTCGTGGACAGTGTGGTGACCTGACGATGTTGTGGACAGTGTGGTGACCTGACGGTGTTGTGGACAGTTTGGTGACCTGGTGGTGTTGTGGATGGTGCGGTTACCCCACGGCGTAGATGGTGCTCAGCTGCTGGTTGTTGTTCTGCTCTCTCAGCAGGCGCACGGCGTACTGGTACGTCAGCAGACTGGGTTTTCCCAGCAGCGCCTGGTACTGCAGCTCGCGGCCGGTCAGCTTCCTGTAGACGGACTCCAGACACAGCAGGAACATCCCGTGACCAAATCTACGGCAACACAGCAGGATAAAAAACCTCACCAACGTGACCATGAGGTGGAGCAATGCCGTGATCTTTCCTGGAGGGAGACGTGTGATCTCATCCAACGGAATAAAATATGGACAAACTGATGTGTAACATAAAGCCCCGCCCTCTCCCTGGAAACAGGTAAAAGTGACTTCCTGTGGTGTGTTGGTTACCGTGGTGATGGGGCCTCTGCCATCCACATCAGATCCACGTTACAGGCGAGAACCGGCAGCTGGGCCGACAGCTGAGGACCATACACACTTCCAGGACTCCCATTGGTCAGGAGCACGTCGATCAGCAGCTGCAGGTTGGTCTCCCATCTGATTGGCTCCCCGAACAAGATGATTGCTATGGCAACACAGGAAGTCAATGAGAAAGAGTCAACAAAACAAAGCAAGGAAAAGTGTAAAGACGGGACTTTTTAATAATGATAATTCTTCTGCTAATTCTGTTTTTATTTTGTTTCTTAGAACCAAGTTTGTGTTTTCAAAAGTTACTGATTTGGTTCCTTTTCAATGTGTTTTCATGTGTTTCTGAATTCACTTGTTTCCAAAGTTGTGTGTTACCTTCTATTTTTGGGAGAGTCTGCAGAGGAGACGACTGAAACACACAAAACACTGTTAGAAGACCAAATATCATCAGATAAGAAACAGGAAAAGACTGCTGGTGAGGTCTTCGACACCTTCACCTTCTGTGAAACGACTGTTCAGGTTATTAAAGAAAATTGTGACAAAATATTTTCATCAACATTTATATTCGATGATGCAGACGAGACGTTGGTGAGAGGAAACAGAAAAGAATCAAAGAATCAAATCTGTTGGTTTGTTTAACAGGATTTTTGCCTCTTTGGTCAAACAGATGTTCTGCTGAAGGCCACGTTCAGGCTCTCGATGCTGAAGCGACTTCATGCCGTCAGTTTTTACACACGTTTGTTCTTGATTGGACAGCAGATGTTTCCAACAACGTTACACATGACCAACATCTTTATGAGTCATTTCCCAAGTTTGAATCTAGTTAGTAATTACTGAGAACTAAGATGGTCTCCCTGTTCATGAAGAGCTGCTGAGGTCACCTGTCACAGGTACGCAACTCACCGGTAGTTTGGGTCTCCTGTTGTGATCCACCATGTCCAGCAGCGGGTGATGTTCTCTGAGCTGCTCGATGCTCACGACCTTCTGGAAACCCAAACTGACAACAAGGTCAAGACCTCAAACGCTGGAATTATTTGGACTGATGGATTCAGTGTGTCACTTGACATCACACGTTCAGAGCACACACCCCTAACCCTAACACAACCGATCATCACACACATCTGGTACCAACACAACCGATCATCACACACACCTCGTTCCGACACAACCGATCATCAATACAATCAATCACTGCATCGACACAGTGAAACATCGCATATGACTGCATGAATCCTTAAATAAACATTTCTATGCAGGTGTGTTGTCGCTCACTGAGCAGCTTAAAGTTTCTGGTTACTCTGAAACTCTGTCGGTTCATTAAAGGCTGAGTGCAAATACAATGTTTAAGTACCAGTCTGTTCTTTGTGTGAAATGTTTGCAGTGATGTGTTTGAAGTGGGGATAGACCGATAATCAGCGCCGATATTCATCATTTTGACGCATATCGGCATCTGCCTTTTTTTTTAATGAGACGGCCGATAAGAGATCAATTTAAACTGGGTTATTTTGGCCCTGACGCAGCCGCTCCTCTCTGTCTGCAGTCACTACTCTGTCTCCAGTATTGTCCCACCCACAGCACCATCTGATTGGTTAC
>JAQMCX010000056.1:6323-26000 GCA_029814765.1 Acanthurus leucopareius | reverse complement strand
GTTTCTCTGAGTTTTTTTGTTGTGTGGTTTTTGTATAAAAAAACACCATCCAGAACACACACACACACACACACACACACACACACACACACACACACACACACACACACACACACGCTGAAGCTGCCCAGTGGCAGCAGCAGACTGGCTGAACTGGAACATGTGGATGTGTGTGAAGTTCTTCCTGGACAAACGGAGATTTAACGAGCAGCTGTTGCTTCGTGTCCCTGAGCTCCTGTAACGAGTCGCTGTTGGCCGGCAGCCTGTAATCACAGCGTGACTTCTGACCTCTGACCGGGTCACTCTGAACGTTCAGAACGCGTGAACACACCCAGAACTCTGGAAGAAGTCACCATGATTCATGTTCCTGCTTCACATCATGACAACAACCTCAGGAGGAAGAAAGTGAGCCACTGAAGAAGAAAGAAAGAGGAAGAGGAAGGAGGAAAAGAGAGAGCAGAGGAGAACAAACAGGACGTAAACTTCATGTCCAAGCTGAAGCTCCTGCAGTCCACCTGATCAGAGGCGGCTCAAGATCAAACATGAAGAACAAGAACCTGTTTTCGCTCCACTTGGTTCCAAACCATAAAAGAAAGAACTGAAAGAACATTTTCTCTCCTGTAAAATATTAGAGAACTAAATGAATACACAAAGAATTTCTTGTTCCTGGAAAGCAGCATCGAGGAATTCCAGGCCTTCCAGGTGTTTCCAGGCTGCGTGGGATCACTTCCTGACCAGATCTGAACTTAAACAGCTGTCAGAGCAGCTGATTCATGTGCAGGAGCTCGAGAACTGCGAGTGTGTGAGGAGAGCAGAGACGAATGACAACATGAATCAGGTCAGATTTCACCGAGCTCTCCGGCATCTCCGTTCAAAATAACTGTAAACACTTTGACCATGTGACGTCAGGCGTCAGAAGCTAATGGAGACACAAGCATCAGCTGGGTGGCGCCATCACTCTGTCGGTCAGGAACTACAGGCATCATTTATCTCCTCTTTTCTGTCTCAAGCCGGCGTGAGAAGCTGACGACGTGCTGACGGACCAACAGGCTCTGCTTCATCACCCAGCTGTCACTTCACAGACAGACAGCAGGTTCGTCTGACCTGAGATCAGCCACACGTCCTCTGAAGTCCTGATTTACTCTCCTGCGTCGGGGAGTTACGGGAACTGATCCATCCTTCAAAAACTCAGTTTCACTCAGAGACTCTTGACGTCAAAGAAATGACCATTTTAAATGATTACAGACACGTTTGGCAAAAAGCTGCTGTTTCAGGAAGCTTCTGAGACTCTGAATGAAAACAGGATTCAAGCGAAGGAAAAGCAGAAAACTCAGCCTGAGCAGCTTTGAACTGAACAGAAGCTGGTTTGAAGCTCACAGCTCAGAGTTCAGCTGTGAGCTGCAGGTTTGAACGAGGGCCGACTCATGCAGCTCCCATCACATCACATCAGCTCTGAGTTTGTTGACCTGATGAAAAGTCGGAGGATTTCCACAGTTAATTTTCATCCTGATGGGAAACTGAATGTCTGAACCACTTAATGATAAAACATTCAGTATCTGTTTGGATCGAGGTGCTGGACTGAGCTGCTGAAACGTCTCTAAATCATCTCTAATCAGTGTCAAAATGAGTTTTTTTCACTCCAAACAGACTCTGCAGGTCTGCAGAAAGTCCACTTGAGGCCCCCTGTGGATTAGATGAGTTGTGGCTTTGGAGAGCACTCGCGGATTTCTAGGAACACGTCTGTTCGGCCCACAAATCTGCATGAGCGGTGACGTACAGATGTGTTTCTCACACACATTCATCATGGATGATGCATCGCCTCCGAACTCTCTGCAGACTCAAACAGCTTATTTATGGACTTCAGCGGAGTAAATAAACGTATATTACATATAATGTGAACTCATGTGATCTTCTCTGTGATGAGACGTGATGATGACTCGTAAACACTCCGCCTCGTGTCTCATCAACAAGCACGAGTCTTTATTGTGTAATCTGACCTTTAATACCCTCGTTTTTTTTCCACAGATGTGTTTCTGACGTCCAGGAAGTCTGTTTGTTCACTTCAGCCTCGTTTGTGGAAACAAACATTCCACGTTTGAGTTTCTGTGACATTTCTGGTTCATTGTGCTGAAATCAGGTGACACGAAGAAAAGAAATACCGACGATGGCAGACGGGTTCAGTTTGTTGGGATGAAATATTCGTCCCACGAGTGAGAATCACTTCACAAAGTCCTCTCGGCCTTTTTCTCCGCCTCTGTTTGAACTTTTCTTTCCAACATCACTGGGATTCAATGAGAGACTCTCCTTCCAAAACACACACAGACTGACAGGAAGGTCTTCATCCACAGTCAGAGCGAGGAATAAATCCATCGCTGTGGTCAGCAGATGACAAGAGCTGCTCCTCCTCAGACCATCATTCTGTCAGCAGACATTCAGGCTCATCAGAACCACAGGAACGACACATAAACACCGAGAGACGAACCAGGAGGGATTCCTGACAGAAAACAACCGTCACTGACACTGAGGAGCTCCGTGACGGAGCTGTGGTCAGGATGAAGCAGAAGATAGAACAAGTTAAGAGTCTGTGTTGAGTTTTCACAGGGAGCTTTTTTCCTGCAGAAACTCTCCTGAAAACACACAGGAAGTCTGACAGCTGAGTGACGCTCAGGTGCCACTGGGAGGATGAGGAGGAGGGTGATGAAGCAGGTCAACTCCTGTTACAAGACTGTTACAACAAAACCTCTGAAAGTTGTTAGAAACAACATTTAATGTGTGTTTTGTCAAGTTTTTTCAGGTTTCATCATCAGTTTTGTCCCACATGTGCAGAAATAAAAACTGGAGGTTCACGTTCAGGCTGTTTTATGATTAAAACTAAAAAAACTGTGTTAAGGTCAGAAAAGATGGTGGTTTCGGTTTGAAACAGGTCAGATAATGTGAAGCAGACTTTATTATTTCATGTCGGAGCCTGATCAGTTAAAGTGAAGAGACACTGAGTCCAGCAGGTCGATGGAGCGATGACGCTGATGTCATGTGACCTCGGCTTCGTTCATCAGTACAGGTGGAACCTGACAGAGCTGACGAGTTAATGTTCTGTCCTGACGGAGGACGACACGGTGGACCAGATGCATACACGAGTAATCAGAGTAAACAGCTTTGCGAGACTCTCATCTGCAGAGCTTTAAAAAAGTCTTTAAAACTAATCAACTTCTCTGAAGGTTTTTTAAAAACCACATGAGCCCAGATGCAATAAAGTAAAATCATCCAGCAAACAGCACTTTTTTAATTTAGCAGAGTGTTCATCATTTTGAAGTTCTGGCATGAACAAGCGTCAGTGTTGGTCTCTGCTGGGTCACTCTGAGATTTCTAAGAAGCCGTCATTCATGTTTGATCCCCAGTGATGGATCCTCCACCCTGAAGCAGATCCATCACACCCTTCAGAACCCAACGAGAAGCTTCAAAGAGTGAAAGGTGATGACAAAAACACACTCGAGTTCAAACAAAAACACGTTTCCCATCCAAACTGAACCTGCAGCAGAGTGAGAAGAAGCTCTGCTGACTCAGCACTCACTGTGCTCACAGAGCGATTCATCATCCGATACAAAGTTTGATCTGGTACAGAAATGTGTTCTGAAGCGGAGGAGGCTGGGTGGAGGTCTCCAAGACCACCTTAAAAACCCCCTAGAAGACAGACGAAGCTTTGCTGACGTTTAACCAACATGAGCATCACTGTTTGCTGAGCTGCTGCCTGGAGACTGAGTGAAGAACCGAGTCACCCTGAACCCCTCTGTTCACCTGACTGATCTGCATGGTCTCCTGTCAGTACGAGATGATGCCACCAAAACATATGAACATGTGAAAGGTGATTGATCAGTCTGTGGCTCCGCTCACCTGCACGTGCAGCTCAGCTCTGAGCGATCGAGCAGAAAGTCTCGAGGTGGTTCGAACTTTTATGGTGTTTCTATTTTGGATGATTGAAAAGTGCAAGTTCACGGATCAAGTTCATCCTTAATTCCAAGAAGACATTTTTTCCTAATTTGAGAAAATTCTCTAAAGGCGTTTCAGAGAGATTGTGTTCAGGAAAATAAGACAGACAGACAGAGAGAAAACTCAAAAATATAAAGGTTTTATCTGTGGCTGCTGGAGGAGGTGTGACAAGCAACAACAAAACTTTTTGGGGATTTTTTTTTCCGTTTGGTTCACTGAGGAGCTTCAGCTTTCTGCACCAAAACACAAACAGTGGACGGTTGAGAAGGTTCACAGAGCTGCAGTTTGCCGCCACCTTACAGAAACAGGGCTGGTTCACTCGTCCTATCAGATTTCGGTTCTGAGACGTCCGGACTGATTTATCACCACAGCGTCAGAATCGTGACCTGATTGTTCAGCCGCAGCCATAACAACCAATCATCTTCATGCTAGCAGACAGAGTGGCCACCTTGACCCGAACCTTCTCTCTGTTTTTGAAATACTTCAGGGTTTGATGCCTTTATGAGACGTCTGACGCACACAGACGACTGTGAATGAAGAAACAGCATGAGTGAATGTCCCCGTTCCTTTTCATTCATTCTGGAATGAGAGTCAGTCATCGCTTTTTCCCAGAAGCTCCTCGTTCATCCATCCAGCCCACCACTCATCCAGACCAGAAATATATTTCCCCCGAGCTGCGTTTAGCTGTCGGCCCGTGGCTTATCTGGTATCCGGGAACAGACGGGGTTACAGGTCTACGTGACCTGGAGGACGCCTCGAGTCTGTCAACATGACGTTAAATCCAGAGACAAACGCCCGACGTGATTCAGTATCTGCTGAGAAAGAATCCAGAGTTTCCTCCGTTAACGGATGTGATCATCCATCACGTCCTCGTCTGTGGAGCTGAAGATCCAATAGGTGAGACTGGAGGTGATGACGAGGCTCCTCACTGGTGACGGTTTCCTGTTTTCAAACTTCACCGGCACTCCCTGACATGTTTGCATGAGTTTGGTATTTAAGTGACCATATTTGGACGAGAGGGAGGAGCTAAAGGAAGTAGAGAAAGCAGCGTGATGTGTAGCAGCCACAGTCTTAATTACATACAACTTCAAACTTTAATATAATGTATAAGAATGACTTGTATAAATTTTCCCCCTCTATACTGACTTCTTGACAGGAAGTTAGCCATAAAGACCAGAAGTGTGTTTTGTTCCAGGCTGTAAACATGTTTACATGCAGCTCTGCAGGGACTGACTCACGTTTGGAGCAGCCTCAAGTGGCCATTTTAAGGAACTGCAGCTTTTGGCACGAACATGTTGGCTTTGTTTCTCATCTCTGAACATCGCTGCCTGTTTCAGACTTTTAAAACTGTGCAGTGGTTCGATCCATCCCACCATCCATCTAACAGAGACAGATTCACTGCCTTGCTTAATAAATATGGACAAAATTAGACATTAAAGAGCTGCATTATATCATTCTATCACCTGTGTGTGTGTGTGTGTGTGTGTGTGTGTGTCTGACAGAATGAAGAGGAGCCTGGACCTTTGGGGGAGACTGGAGGTTCAGTTCCAGGGACCTTGGATAGATGTCTTTGTGTTTCCTCAGACCTTCAGTACCTCACCTGACCTTCGATGGAGCCCCTGAGGAGGGAGTGTCTCTCAAGAATGTGACTGGAGGTTCGCTTCACTTTCCAGCAGACAGTGTGAGGTCTTCATGACCTGGGAGTGGGAGTTCAACGCAGGCTGACGTCTTCTGCAGCGTCGTTTTTTATGGCATTTCTGTTTTATTTGACAGTTTCCAGACAGTAATAAAGGTTATTTGTTGAGCTGGTGTCCAAACAAAGAGACAAAGTGCTCTGAATATGACAAAAATGCTATATTTCAACGAAAAAAATGAAGAACTGTACGAGGTTTAAACTCTGAGGTTCTCAAAAAGAACTGACGGTCATGAGTTCAATTCAAAAGAAAGAAAGGCTACGCGACGGTTGGCTCCCTGTAGCAAGGCACCAGAGCAGAGGACCTCGAGGCAAACACTGACGTTCAGGGTTGAGAGTTTAACTTCCAGAGTCAGAAACTGGTTTGATTTCCTGTTGAGACCAAGAAAAGAGCAAAGCAGCACCATCCCAAGGGCTCAGAGTTCAGGGTTCAGGGTTCAGGGCTCAGGGTTCAGGGCTCAGGGTTCAGGGTTCAGGGTTCAGGGTTCAGGGTCCAGGGTTCAGAGTTCAGGGTTCAGGGTTCAGGGTTCAGGGCTCAGGGTTCAGGGCTCAGGGCTCAGAGTTCAGGGTTCAGGGCTTAGTCTGAACTCCTCTGTTCAGATCCTGGACTTGGCTGGAGGTGAAATTCTGAATGAATGAAGCCGGAGAGCTGCCGGAGGTGGGTGGTTTGAGTCCGAAGAGCCGGTGATTTATCTGATCCAACATGTTCGCTCTCCACTTCAGAGGCTGTTTGGGTTTCAGCTGCGATAAATCAAGCGCACCTCGAGCAGTCAAAGCATTAGAGCCATATTTAGTGTGATACTTTCTGAAGGACCTGGCTGCTGGCCAGACAACATGACAGATGATCAACCGGAGGGCTTTTTATTGAAGAAAACGAGGTGGGTTAGTGCTGAACTCCTGAGAGAGACAGACAGGAAGCAACCAGAGCGCAGACAGACAGGAAACAGGTAATAATGACTGTGTGAAACAGAGGATGTGACAGTGAGTCAGTGAGACACAGAAGAAGAAACAGGGTCGAAGCGAAGCTCAGAACAAAGAGCAGGAGAAAGAGGGAGCGCCGAGGAAAAACAGGAAAGAGAGAAAAGATTAAAGCAACCTGAGTTTGACTCATTTCAGGCGTCCGGAGCTTCAGGAGTGCTACGTTCACTGACTGCAGGTCAACACAAACACTTTCTCATCTTCCTCTGAAGCTTTTTCACTTTTCGTTCATTCGTCTTCGGTCAAAAACTGCTTCATGTAAACATGCGAACACTGACTGTGAGGAAACCAGTGAATGAGAAGCCAATGACAGAAGAGGCATAGAGAGTGAATGTGTGTGTGTGTGTGTCTGTGTGTGTGTGTGTATGTGTGTGTGTGCGTGTGTGTGTGTGTGTGATGGCTCTGAGGTGAGAGCTCACCTGGTGAAACATGAACACCTGTCAGAGTCAGAGCTACGAGAGGTGAACACAGACTGACGCAAAGCAGCGAACTCAACTCTGACAGCAAGTTCTTCTTCTAATTTTCTTCTTCTTCTTCTTCTTCTTCTTCTTCTTCTTCTTCTTCTTTGCCTTAATTGGCTGATTGCAAAACACTTTAAAGGTGCAGAGCTCCACCTGCTGTTCAGGTTGTGTAGATGTTGTGCTTGTTGAGTCTTTCGCTTCATGTTTTTGGATCTTTTTATAAGTGAAAACAATGAATGTAAGTAACATTAATCTCCCTTTATCTGTTCTCTGACAGCAGCTGAGGCTCATGGGAGTTGTAGTTTTTGAGCCATATTTCTGTTACACCGTCCAGGAGATTCAGAGGTTTTGTAATGAGGAACTCTGAGGAGATCACCAAAGGAGTTTGGAGTCGGTCAGAAACTTCAGCAACTTCAACATGAACTTTAAAACTGAAGGAAAAAACACAGACAGCAAGACAGGAAAGAAACAAAAAGGCAGACAGATGAGAGAGAGACAGGGAGAGAGACAGGATGCAGAGCGAAGGAGAGAGAGACCTTCAACCAAGAGACAGAGAGAAAGAGAGAGAGACAGACAGAGAAAGACAGAGAGAGAGAGACACAGAGAGAGAGACAGACAGAGAGAGAGAGAGACAGAGAGAGAGACAGACAGACAGACAGAGAGAGAGAGAGAGAGAGAGAGAGACAGAGAGAGAGAGAGACAGACAGACAGACAATCAGACAGACAGACAGTTAGTTCAGTCTCCAATGTTACAGTTCAAGAAAAGTTCCCCCAAGAATGGAAATTCACTTTGATCTTTTATTTTCACCTGACGAGACGATTAAAGATGAAAAATGAAACGTTGGACGCGATGGAGGAGCGTGTTGCTGAAACTCCAGCAGAGCTCTGCTGTGTGTGACGCAGGTTTACAGGGAGCAAGAAAAATCTGAGGGAAGCAGGTGTTTAAAATTCATGTGATTCTTGTCTGGCAGCGTATTAAAGGTGTTAAAGGTTCAGTGTGTAATATCTGAGTATTTAGCGGCATCTAGTGGCAAGAGTCTCGACTGCAACCACTGCCTCGCTGCTCCTTGTGTTGGACTATAAGATAACTTTCTACCAAGTGTATATCTGTGCTTCTATAATATGAACATGCAAAGAAATGATGGAGCACTGTGGAAAACATTAACATAGTCTGTTGACTCTGTGATGAACAGACCTCTCCTCAGTTCTTATCTTTCACTCTAAATCAGTTACATTACTCTGACTTACTCTCTTTTGCACATAGCAGGTCTTTAATATCTTTGTTAGTGACCAGACAATATTTTGTGTCACTTCTAGAGAATAAATTTAGAGTTATTAGCACCAGGTCACCTCATTATTGTCTGTTATTGTGCTTAGGCTAACTTACATTAACACCAAAGCTGTGACCAGCGCCATGGATGTAACTTCTTGCTCATAAACATTGTCCATGATCTAGTATTAGCCTACATTTTGAAACATGAGCAGCAGGAAAAACACGTTAACGGTCAGTTTATCTACCTAACCTGTCCAGCAGAAAACAGCTAACTTAGGCGCCAGTCTTTGAACGTAAATCTGTCTTCAGTGATTTTAACCTGGGAAAAGCAACACTGATGGTGACTCTTGGTCTTTTCCACCTCTGGACCCAATTTTTTTCCGCTTTGTTGCAGTTTCTTCTCGCCTATGATGTATTTGTCTGTGATGCACAATAGTCATGATTCTCCATTTTTAAGCTTATTCCTTTCAAAAACTTTTATAAATAAAAACTGTTTGGCAAACAACAACCACTCGGCCTTCATCTTCTTCTTAAGAGGAGAGGAGCCACATGCAGCCATATATATTTTTTTAATGATTTTAAATTAATCGAAAGTTTCTTTGTCGGTTAAAAGACTTTGCAACGCAGTTTTGCTGTGACACTGCAGACATGTTCTGTGGACTTCACCTGACTCTCCATCAGCATGGGATTGGGGTTCAGTGTTACCTGGTTATAGGTGTAGGCAGAGCTGCAGTCCAACTCCTCATCCACAGCATTCAGTCTCTCCAGGAAGGAGGACTCAGGAGCAGTAAGGGGGTGCTGAGGAGTGCATGTAGAGGTCTGATCACCCTGAGTTCCAGCTAATCTCTAAAAAGCAGATCAGAGGTCAAAGGTCAGAGTACCTGTAAGAGGAGGCTAAAGGTCTTGGTGCCTCTACTTTGTTTAGAAGCACAAGGAGGCCGGTGCCTGTTGTAGCATCAAGACTGTTTTGCTGAGTTTTGTTTTGTTTTGTCAAGGCTAAAGAACATTTTTCACAGCAGATTAAGGTTATTCTGCACCTTCTGGTTTGGTGAAAGAGAGACATTAAATTTAAAAGATGGATGGTTGTAATTGGAGAAAAAAAGTGAAAGAAGATTTCCTTTCTTGCATCTTGTGAGTTTTTTATGTTGTGAACTTGCTGCTCTCACAAATGGACGCAGCTGAAAGTAGATGGAGCCGCCTGCCCAACCAGCATCACAGCAGGAGCTGACAGGCAACAGAGGTCAGACGTGATCATAAACACGAACTTTCAAAAGTGTTGTCTAATGCTGAGCAATTCTTATAAAGTTTTTACACTAAATGAACTCAATGAACTCAATAAACACAGGTGATATCGAAGCAGACTTTGATCAATACACTGTGAGCTTCTTGTTTGATTTAGCAGAAGATCCAAATGCAAGAGTCCAAACAGATGGTTAAACAAAACAAAGACAGCTTCAGTAATAAAGCTGAAACCAAATAAAGAAGCAGGCAAGAAAACAGATGATGCAGATTGAGAAAAATCCAGAAACTAAGAAGAAACAAAAACTAGAAACAAATCTATGAAGCACAAGGAGTAAAGGCAAGAAAAACTACAGAATCTGGTCCAGAAAACCCAAGTTTGAAACAGTCACATTGGAATTGAAAGATAAACACCTATACTAAATACACTTATAACTAATTTGCCAACAAAACACAGGAAAAAAGGAAGGATATGAAACCAAGAGAGGAAGTGAAGGAAACCAAGAAGATAGACTATCAACATTAAACAGGAAATAACTAAACACAAACCCTGACACTTCCAGCTAGCGAGGACGTGAACCAACGGAAAGTCTGGGGTCGGTTCACCTGCACAGGCTCGTCAGCTCTTTGCTCTGAGGGAAGTCTGGATTGACGGGCCTGAAGCATTCTGGGAGGTGAAGCCAAGCTGTCTGCATCACTGAGGAAAGTCTTCGCACACACACACACACACACACACACACACTCTCAGTCAGGGAACAACACACTCACTTAAAGTTCAGGAAATGATAAAATTAAGAGGGGCAGTATCAGACTCAAATGTACTACAATGCAGCCAATTTCTAACATGAAATAATTTTAGCAATTTTAATATCGTTAACATCGCTTCAGAGAACAGTGAGAGAAAGAGCACAATTACATTTGTTAAAAAGGCAGTGTTGAGTACCCAGCAACCCAAAAAAACTAGCCCATAATGCAAGACTGAAAAAAGGGATGTAACATTCCTTACACACACACAAAAACATTGGCACATAGTAACAGACCTCTTACCCATGGCCATTCACCGTAGGGAGGCAGACATCTTCTTTACTATTGCTTTTATTAACTGTCTTTGCTTAATTCAAATGGCACAGTGATTTGAACTTTGACTGTTCATATCATCATGTTGAAGAACCTTGTGTTGATGAATGAACACAACTGACCACAGTATCTCCAATATAAAGTCAGTGTTACAGTTTCAAGAATATTACAGCTTCAGAACTCCAACAAGTTAAAACACACCTGTCAAACCAGGTGCTGAGGTGTGTATATGTTAAACAGGGGATCAAGTGAGTAACTAATGTCCCGTACTCACTAAAATATAAATCTTTTTCTTCACTGTTGACAGAGACAGCAACCAACCTCCTGATCACCAGACCTCACTGAACAACATTCAAGGGTCAGAAAACCTTCATCCAGAGATCACAGTGTGAGGTCACAGCCGGACCCCAACCCTGAGTCACAGGAGCAGAAAACCCCAAACTTAGACAGCACCTAAAGTCTTAACAGCAGACAGAACCTGAAGCGTTGGTTCCTGCAGGCTGGACAATCCATCCCCAGTGACTCATCAGTCTGTACTGTTTCATTCACTGCTTGTACTAAAACTTCCAGGTGCAACCAGTGACTCTGTTCATCTCACCAATGTTCAGTTACCTCCTCAGCAGTGTCTTCCTCCTCCTCCTCCTCTTCCTCATTTGGACAATACTCTTCATCTGACGAGTCTTCGTCCTCTTCAAGATCAATGTTAACAAACTGAGTAGGCTGCAAGACAGACAGACGTACAGACAGACGTACAGTCATTCTTAAGACTGCGTAACATTTGGCACTTTAACTTTCATGCACAGTTCATTTCAGGTGAACTCAAAAAGCAGCTTTTGTCACTATTTTACATTTAAACTCAGAGCTGATTCAGAAACTGATAGCATTACTGAGGAACAACAAGTCTGATACAGTGACTGAGACTTCAGACGTCGCAGCTCATCATCAACAGGTCTTCATCTTGCAGCTCACCGTGGCTGCATTTATTTGTTCTATTACTCACTGCAGAATTGTAAAGATTTTTTCTACATCATACTGGGACCCAGTGAAGTGATTTCAGCACCTGAGTAATAACTTCCGATTTCCGTGAACGTGTTAAGACTCTGGCCGCCGCATTTTGAGTGAGCTAAAGCTGTTTGCTCAATGTTTGAACAGCTCTGCAAAAATCAAGTCACATGAGTCTATCCCAAGAGAGACGAAGGCACACATCAGGCAATATTGCTTCGGTATAATTTGCAAGAGACAAAAGGCAACATTCCAGATGTGATGGAATCAAAGTCAGCATCAAAAATCAATACTAAGGTGTCTGAATAGCCTGCCTTGTCAAGTTTATGGCATCCAGTGATTAATGTCGTTAATACTGTTCATTAGTTACTGAACAGGCCTGTGATCGTCAAAGGAAACTGAAATGTACAACTCTGTGTCATCAGCATATGAATGGAAAGATGTATACATATTTAGTTTATTTATGACAATATTTACCTTAACAGCAGTCTTTTCCACAGAAGACAGGCTCCAGTTCAGTGGCTGTTACCAGACACAGGATGGAAGAAAGACAGACAGACAGACAGACAGACAGGCAGACAGACAGGCGGACAGACAGGCGGACAGACTAAAACAAATGTTTCTTGTTCTTTAAGTTAAGTATCAGAGAAGATTAGGGGAGGCTAAGTTCACCTGTCCTTGCTGGACGGCCTGTTTCAGCCTCGATCGAGTCATCTTTGGCTCCTGAGGGAAAAAAGACAGACAGAAGATTCAACAACAGACAGACAGACAGAAAAACAGACAGGCTGACAGACAGACAGTGGATTCAAAAAGAAAGATAGTTTCAGAGTGTAAACTGTTTTCTGCTGGAAGGACACTGCCTTGATTATTAAAACTCTAAAATTCTTTTCATGAAGTCTAAAGATTAGAGATGTTCTGATCACATTCTGATTATAAAGGTAAACATTAACATTTTACTTTTTCATTTACTCTACACCTCTAATTTTCATTAAGGATGGGTTTTTTAACAAATTTATGTACGCAGCAACACATAAACAACTAACTATGTTTGGCACAACTGTGTGTGAAGTCAAAATCTAACATATTTCCAATGTTGAAAGTACGATTACAAATAAACAGTTGTTTGTTTCTACATCGAGCAGTCACACAACAACATGACCATTTGGTGCTGTGCTGTTTTCACCTGATGACTAGAAGTTCAACACTCTCTCTCTCTTTTAGCTCTGCTGTTGTTCTCTATGAGGCTCTCTAACGGCAAAATGCTTTACAACGTTCACCCTGCCCAGAGCGCTGAATTTAAACAGCGGAGACTGACACAGAGAGGAAATGTGTTGCAAAAGCAAAACTAAGATTCCAAAGAGGCAAAAACAGTTCTGTGAATCTGCAGAGATGGAGACGTTTTTTTTTGAGTTCAACAGTCATTTGCTTTACTGTGTATCCATAAAAATCATCAAAAGCAGTCTTAAAGATTCAAATGAGGTTTAAAGGGAACTGTCGGCACTTTCACAGACAGAAACAAAAGATATAATCATAAGTTTTGTATGAGGTTTCCTTTAGAGAAAATTTAACTGATTGTGTTAAGTTGTCAAGAGACATTTTCAGAATCTGAAGATGCTTTGAGCAGCATGGGCACTCACAAACATGGGCAGGTCCTGAGTGTCTCTGATGGCAGCTTTCATCATGGCCACCACACGCTCATGGGTAATCACCTCCTGACATGGGACACATAAAAACATGTTTAGCACAGCTTTAAGACTATGAGCAACATTTGCACCTTCTGCACTGTGACTGCATCTGAAGTTCTTTGACTCACAGGTCACTAAGCCTGGCATGACAATATAGGCTGGATCCTAAAAAAACTTATTATATGATAAGTAAATATGGCCTTGATGGTTTCTGCTAACCTCCATGTAACCTGATGACCCCTCGTACGGTTGTTACAGTCAGAATGTCACAGCCTTTTTAACTAACAGGGTTCTAGAGGTTGAACAGACTTGATGACTTTTCCCTCTGTTACAATGAGAAGCAGCATCTGAGCCAAATGAACAAGCTAAGATACGTTCAGTTGTCATTTCTGGTCATCTGCTTGCTGAGTTTTACTGTGGACTGGTCTTAGGCAGCTCTACCACACACATACAGACACACACACATACAGACACACACACACACAGGGTTCTTTGTGAGGACACTCGTTGACAAAGAGCATTTCCTGCCCCTGACCCTAACCTAGTTCTAACCGTGACCCAAGAACCAAGTGTTTACCCTCTAAAAGCCATTTGGAGGCCCGCAGGAAGGTGAGGACCGGCAAAAATTTCCTCACATTCATGGTGTAAAACTCAAATGACAAAAAAAATCACAAATGACACGACAAAGATAACAAATGCAAATAGACAAAACACTTCCAAATTGATAAAACATCATCAACTTGACAACACATATGTGCAGCATCAATTTGATACCCCATCGACAGCATGGTTAGAAGTTGTTACAGAAAATACTTGCAATAATATCTGAATCATGTGATTAGTCACAATATTAAAATAAATTGAAAACATGATGATTTTAGCTCGGTAACAGCATATACCAGAAAGAACTAAAAACAAGCACATATGTGTCATTTTCATGTGTCCCCGGAGACACTTCCGTTGGGTTGTCTGTTTTTGCAGCACATTTGCTGTGCAAGGGTTCAGAAATTGATGCTGCATGCATGTTGTCAAGGTGATGTTTTCTCAATAAAAGTGTGTTTTGTCTATGTGCATTTTTTGTCTTGATGTTATGTGTGTTTAGCCCAGATTAGCCACCGTATACACAGGTTTGCAGTAAAAAAACAATCTTTTTGATATGCATGTGAAAGTATTTGTGTAAGCTGCATTGAACATGTTCTTTATAACATGTTTTCTCCATGTTAAGTGTGTGTGTGTGTGTGTGTGTGTGTGTGTGTATGTGTGTGAGACACTCACATGCAGGATGGCTCGTACATTGCTGGATGTCAGGTTGTGCTGTTTAGACTTCCTATTCAGGTCAATGTCCAGTCGTCCCAGCTCATCCTCACTTGACTCAATGGCCTCTGTGGTGACCCCCTCCTGCCCCGTCATCCCACCACCTGAATTGAAAGACAAAAGTTCAGGTGTGAAACCTCAGGTTTGTTCATCGTACTGGTACACAGCAGTCTGCACAGGTGGACTCGCACAGCAACCGGTGAACTCCACCAAACTTTAAAAAACAAAAAATAAAAGACATGTGATTCTTTATTTGTCACCTGAGACAGGTGCTCTTTCCTCTTCCTGTCTGTCCTCATTGTAAATTCCTGCTTGAGGTGCGGATGCCATCAGTGAGGTTCTGCCCAGTCTGGAGATGATTATGTCTCCATCCAATCTGGAACACTTGGACTCCAGAGGACATGTGTCTTCTTTAGCTGGACGCCGCCTATTAATTGTCTTTAAAACAGATCAATACCATCATAAGTATACACATGTGTGAGTGTGAGTGTGTGTGAGTGTGTGTGGGTGTGTGTGTGTGTGGGTGTGTTGGCGCGTGTGTCTGTAGATATGGGTGGGTGGGGGTGAGGGAGTGTTATTAGGGGATTGTATTTTATTCATCTATGTAAGGCACTTTGCGCTACATTTTCTTTGTATGAAAAGTGCTATACAAATAAAGCCTGATTGATTGATTGATCATTGATCAACACAACTGATCAACAACATCATCAGCCACAACATGTTCAATCATAAGCAGACTGCCGAAACTTAATTAAAATATGCACTACATACTAACAGATCTTTACTAATAAGTCGTAAGCTCAGTTACATTTCACTACTAAGTTAGCTTTAGCCTGGCCTCAAAATCATACCGATTTGTGAACCGGCTAACCCGGGTTAGAGTCCTGAGTAATGGAGCTGAAGTCCACACTTTTCTTTCTGTTATTGTAAACAGAGCTCAGCCACAGCTAGCTAACGAAGCTAACGAAGCTAACGAAGCTAACGCGCAGCGAGTCTGAGTCCCACTGAGCACGCGCAGCGGCTGTTATGGAGTTTAATGGGTTTGTGGCGCGAAGTGCGGCTGTGTTAATAAATAATAATTAAAAAGACGGGACCATAAGGATAAAACCGGTGACTTAGAGAGGAAACTGAAAAACTCACCTGCAGTCTCGCGTCAGTGACATTAGCCATCTCTTATTCTGTCATTTCAGTTACGTTTGCCGCTGAACACCGCTGTCGCTTCGCTAGCCTCCGCTTTGCCAACACCAATGACTCTTCCGCCCCCGCCCTTCAGAATAAGAGCGGAGTGCTTTTGGTTTTAATGATGGGGGACGGACCACGCCACCTGCTGTCGAGGATGTTGACCATGAAGGGGACACACATTACTATGTTAATACATCGAATGTGAACGTAAGAATTATTTCAAACTGGGTGACACAACAATCATTGTTCGACAGAAAACCATCCTCTATTTAGTCTTTATTGTATGACTTGACCTAAAAAAAACCCAATACTGATTGAACTGGGCCACTGAATAATATTGATTAAAGATGACACCATTCTAGTCAATTACTTTCAAAAATTGTAACTGTAGTGTAATGTAATCAATAGGTATTAAATAATCAAATTTCTGCAAAATCTTCCTATTTTAGACTACAATGAGCCTTAAAGAACCTTGTGTTCTTAACCTCTAAATCCATATCTTTTCCTGCCTGTCCCCATGTCACACAAGCCTGCAGACCTGCGATGGCTAAATGCTAAATAGGATGTATCTGAACAGATAGATCAAGTGGAGTGCTCAGTCTGTCTGCCCAAATACTGTAAATATGTTGATTCATTCTTGTCGATAAAGTTCTAGATATCTCTCCCATATAGAGGAGGGCCATCTGAAAAGAGTGTTCTGACCGGCACATCTTATTTTTTTTCCTGAATGATGACCCTGTAGGTTTTGTGAAGAAAGATGATTCTAATAATGCCACAATTGTGGGTTCAGTGTGCTGGCAACAGGGTCAGTGTTAAACATTGAACATTGAGGTTGAACGTTGTCACACTACAACCTTAAGGAATTTTTATAACTCTAAAAAGTGTTGTCAATGTTAATTCTATAATTGGTGTTATACAAACACAACCAGCAGTGAAGATAATTCATCAGTGGTTTAGGAAGTGAAAATTGTCTTGATGAGTCCCCCCCGCCGCCTTGTCCGACAACTCGGCAGTTGAAATGAGGGTTAGGAGTTAGAGGTAGAACCATCTCCCTAAGGAGATGGCCGTGCACGGTCCTACCTAGGCTGGTCCTGTTGTCCCCCAGTGTCTCCCAATTTCCCAACTTGGTTTCTATTCTTTCCCTTTTTGGTTTTTCATCCTTTCTGTATTGGTTTTTCTTTACCTTCCTTTCTTGGTTTTGTATCTTTTCTCTATTTGTTTTTCTATGACTTCCTTTCTTGGTCTTAGTCTAGTCTCTTTGTTTTTTTGTAATTTCCCTTCTTGGGTTTCTATCTTTCATCCTTTCTCTTTTGTTTTTCTATGATTCCCTTTCTTGGGTTTTTATCCTTTATCTTTTCTCTTTGTTTTTCTATCACTTCTTTTCTTCCCTCTTTGGTTTTTGTAATTCCCTTTTTGGTTTTTGCTCTCTTTTCTCTCTAAGTTCTTTTTGGTTTTAGTTTTGCCTTTGTTATTCTATAATAATTATAAATTAAAACTAAATTAAAACAAAACAAAACAAAACCCCCATAATTAGGCCTTAATGTGGACCTTAGGCAACGTTTCGACCTTTTTTGGTCCTCCTCAGGCCAGGTGCACATCCCCCAGAACTAAAAGCAAAATGAGAGAGAGCTTTCCCTTCCCTGAATTTATACTCCCTCTGGCTCCACCCACCTAGTTTTTAGTTTCTGTTTTGTAAATTTGTCTTCTTTTTATCAGTTTTTAGTTTCTGTTTTGTAAATTTTCCTCTTTTTATCGTCTTTTTCTTATTTATTTTTTTTTATCGTCTTTTTGTATTTATTTAACCTTCCCCATAGTATGTTTTTAATTATACTGTTTTTTAACCATGTATATTTACTATTTTTAACCAATTTGTTTTTAATCATAGTTTTTAGACTGTTTTTAGCCTTATTTATTGTTTTGAAATACTGTATTTATCCAATTGATTTTAAACTTGTTTTTTTTAACTGTTTTTAGCTTTATTAATTGTTTTTAATAAACTATTTTTAGCTTTAATATCACTGTTTTTTGTATTATTTATTGTTTTTAACTTTTTTGTTCTTCTTGTTTACAAATAAATAAAATTATTTTATAAATTGTTCCCCTTGTGTTTATTGTGTCTTTGTTGTCTTTTCTTTCTAGAGACTAATGGGATGAATGCAGCACGATGGCAAAATTTGCCATCGTCAGGGAAGGGTGAGGGTTAGGTTAGTGGAGGATGGGCTTTCTTGTGCAACGAGTGTGGTTTCATTGCACGGGCAACAGGGGTCTAGGCCATGTCGTCCCCTCCACATTCTGTGCTCTGGTTTGAGATGTTTATGAAGATGAGGATGACTGAGGCTGCACAAAGAAAAACATTTTAATTCTACTCCTGGTCATAGGTGGAGTACGGGCGACCTCTGCTGGCTGGAGGAGGGCGGTACAAGGACAGGACTCCAGAGAGAGCAAAGGTAAATGCTGTACAATATATACACACAAATACATGTTAGGTCTGACTGAGGTTGCGCCTAAGTATGCCTCCAGTCAGCGCGGAGGGTTAATGACCTCCCAAGTTGGGGAGGGTGGAAGGCAGTCAAATTTGAGTTTTTCCAGATTTGTTTAGAGGTTCCTCTTTCTTTGTGCGTTTCTAAAGTTTAATTTTAATTTTAAATTTTAAGAGTATATTTGCTTGGAGGCTAAATGAGCCTTAAGTCAGCAAGATCAATTTTTAATTTTTAATTTAATTTTTTTTTTTTTTTTTTTCCAAAAAGAAAAGAGGAGGAAAAACAATACAAAAATACATCAAAATTCAATAGTGCAACCTCAAATCAATCCCCCTCAAAAATCAAATTGACATTAAGCAGACAGACAAACAGACAGATCATGTGGTTGAGACATTCCTCTATTATTTTATTTTTGTGATATTAAAGCACATTTTATCCTTTGAGTCCTGGGTCTTCATTTAGTTGGTTTATCCTGTTTCTTCTTTGTGGTCCCCCGTCCAGGTTGTTTCTGTTTGACTGAGTTTGTGGGGGATGGGATTGAACACAGAAGCAATTTTATTGTTTTTTGTTCTGTGTTCTCTCCCGGCCTGGCCTCAGGGTTAGGGTAGGGGAACTGATCCCTTCTCCTCCCAGAGGAGAGTGGAGGTGCACGGTCCATGCTCCGAAAAGGCACCCCACCAAATTGGACCCCTCGGCAAAAGCGCTGGCGCCTCCGGCCATAACGGACGTCTGTCCACTGTCCGTCCATGTTTATTCTTGTTCTTCGTTTGTCCTTGTCAGTTTGTTATGTTAATGCAGCCTTTGTTATTTAAGTAATCAATTGTTTTTTATATTCAAAATTATTAATGTTAAACTTAAAGTGCTTTCCAAAAGGGAAAGAAGCTGCTTAAAATAAAATATGACTAAAAGAAATTGTTGTTTGTCTTTTTTTGTTTTTTCTATATTCAAATTTTTAAATTATTTTTGTCTCTTTTCTTCTTTTTTTGTTTTTTTGTTGTTTTATAATTAACTAAACTAAAATTATTTCCCTATATGGGAATAGAAACTAAAAACGCTTTCCTAACTAACAGGAAAGGAATAATAACTAACTAAAAGTATTGTTTTTATAATCAAAATAATAAAATAAATAGTTTTAATGTAAATTTTAAATGGCCAAATCAAATTGTGTGCCAAGACGACGTTTCGACCCTGATAAGGGTCTTCTTCAGGTCAAGCACACAAAAAAATATATGTATAGGCTGGGACAAATGCTGGAGAGATGTTGCTCCTTCGAATGCCAAGGCTGAAATGAATTCCCTACTCTCTATCG
>JAQMCX010000055.1:8320297-8333509 GCA_029814765.1 Acanthurus leucopareius | reverse complement strand
AGGCAGACAGTAAGTCAGTCAGTCGGTCAGACAGACAGTCGGTAAGACAGACAGACAGTCAGTCAGAAAGTCAGTCAGTCAGTCAGACAGTCAGTCAGTCAGACAGTCAGACGGACAGTCGGTAAGACAGACAGACAGTCAGTCAGTCAGTCGGTTAGACAGTCAGTCAGACAGACAGTCAGTCAGACAGTCAGACGGACAGTCGGTAAGACAGACAGACAGTCAGTCAGACAGTCAGACAGGCAGACAGCAGCTACATACCCAAATATGTTGGAGATGGAGTCGAGCAGGCCGCCTGGAGGAGGCTGGGACATTTTCTTACTGCAAACACAGAAACGTCTCTGACATTCAGACTTTGACGACAAACAGTCACAACATTTCACTCTGCCGACTGCTCGTTTCAGTTCACTCTCACAGTTGCATCATGGGACTAAATGACTGACTGAATTACTCTTCTACACGTTTGAGGCTGTGAATCCTTTTTATTCCATGAAAACACACCTGTCGTGTTGACATCACATCAATCAAACGTTTCATTCATCTGTAGGTTTACATTCATGAAGGACTGTGTGCTGTAGCTGCAACAGTCACTTTCTCTATGAACGAACGAATGAACGAACGAACGAACTAACGAACGAATTAATGACACGTTCTACATTCGTCCAACGAGACAGAGAAAGGGGAGTCCAGGTGGCGTCTTCAGAGGGTCGTTGTTTTGGTTTTACTTCTTTGGGACGAACAGCAATGATGTTTCAATGATCATCACAAACAAAAGCAGCAAAATCAAAAAAAGATTCAAACTGCTTTCAATTCTAAAGACCTTTGCAGATAAATTTTCTGTTGATCAACAGATGGTTTTATTCTGAAAATGATCAGTTTTTCACTTTACAGAAACATTCAGCATCTCACAGTTCACCCAGCAGTCGAGGCTGGTCGGGTTCTGGTCTCACCTGGGGGTTCTGCTGATCGGACGGTTGGGAGACGTCTCTCTGCCTCCCTTCCCTCCATCCTCGGCCAGAACTTCGATGTCGTCGTCCCTGTCGACACAAACACTGACTCAGTGTCTGATCTCTAATAAAACTGTTTTAACAAACACAAAAGATCAGAGATTCACTGACGGGTCGACGGGCAGAGGCTCTTTGGCGGCGTCAGCCAGTTCCTTCTGCAGTTTGGCCTGTCTGCGTCTGAAACACAAGCAGCACACGGTCAGTGTGTGTGTGTGTGTGTGTGTGTGTGTGGGAGATCAGTCCATCATGCTCCTCCTCCTCCTCCAGGTGACCCGTTTACCTGCTGTCCTTCTCGTTTTCAGCATTGAGCTTGTTGGCCTCCTGAGCTTTTTCTGCCATCCAGCGGGACACCAGCTCCTGGTTGTCTTCGGTGGTCTTCCTAAGTTTCTCCTCCAGAGCAGAGAAGGTGATCTGCAGGGCGTCGTACTCGTCCTTCAGGGTTTGGTTCGCCCTCTCGAGGTCCTGCATGGACACAGCAGGAAGCCATCAATCCAAGAACGTCTAAAACTGAAAATCTAGTCTGGTAAAACAAGATGCAGCTGTTTGCTGGTCACAAACGCAGAACATTTAAACAATCATCTTCATCTTCGTCATCAACAATCACAACCTCACTGATGATTAAAAGGTGTTTATGTACTGAGTCCCATTAAAATCTGTTTTTTGACGGACGGTGATATTCTTTTTTAAAGGTGAAAGGGTTATGATAATGGTTTCATTCTCTGTTGAAAATGTTTCAGGAAACTCGCAGACGAGTCGAGTCGAGTCATCAGCAGGAGACCTCAGACGTTCTGTCTCTATTTGTCTTGTTGCAACGACATGGCAGGACGCAATGAATGAGAATACAAACTGCCCCATTTTTAAAAAATTTTCCTTTTTACACCTTTTTTGTTCATTATTCTTAAATATTATCACAAAGCTGTTGTTCACAGTGTAGCACTCGCCTTTCAAACATCACTGGCCATTTGGATTTGCAAACGTTCATTTACTGCACCAGCTTGACTGCTTTGACTTAAACAGTGTCGCACTTTAGGGTCAATAATCATGTCAAATGATGCAGACGACCCAAAAAAGGGCAATATGCAGAAGATCCACATCATCCTTTGTTCACTAACTCTCACCCTTCGAACGGAAACCCTCAGAGTTTGGGCTTTAGGTGATACTGAGGAACTTCCCTTCCAGCTCTCCTTAGAACATCCAGTTTAGTCTCTTTCGTCTCAAACTGGGTCTGAATGTCCTGAAAGGCCACCATACGGCCTGAGACACGAGAGCAAGACTTGTTTTTAATAGACCTAACAGGGGTTTTTTCAGTGTGTGAAGGTCTCAGGTTGAAAACTTGAGATCAGCTCCCTCCGCCTCCTCAGCCTGACGCTCCTTGCTGATTGGTTCTGTTGGATGTGTGTCATCATCACACTGAGCCTGTAGGCTCTCTGTACAGACGCACGCTGTGATGTCACATCCTGTCTGTCAGCAGCTCCTGTTTCCACCACTGCATCACTAGAGCATGATGGGAGCACAGAGCAGGGGCTGCTGGGAGCCAGAGGGCAGCAGGAGAGGATTGTGGGTAATCAGACCTTTTACTGTTCATCACTGACCTTCATCACATTTTTACTCTAGTGACGTAAGCTGCTGTCTCCTTTAACTTCCTGCTGGGGGCGACGTTCATATTCCACGTCCTAGTCTTTCCTCTTGGTTTTACGTTTTGTCCGTCTGCTCCACACAGGCACTTTGTCTCCGTTGGTTTGTCCCGTTTCATCCACTAAAAAACACAAGTTTACTGCCCCATGATGGATCTAGTCTTCCAGAAGGTTTGTTTTCTCTCTGAGCTCCGAATAAAACCAGGAGGAACCACGAGGCAGGCGCCATCAACCGAAGCAGAGTTGAGATTCACACATCAGAGGTGTGAAAGATATAAACGGGGTTCAGTCAGACAACATGACAAAGTTTTTGCATAACTTTTTGTTGCTGTTCGGCTTTTCATTAACACAAAAACGTTGTTTGGAGGCCAAAAAAAAGACTTTTAAATCAGCTTAATGAGTGTACTTCTGCTGTGCAAATCTCCCAAACTGCGATGTTGCTGCGTTCCACCCACAGTTGGTATTATTTTAGTCCGACAGCCACGATATCAGATAAAACCGAACAGAAGGCAGCCTACCAAGCTTTATTTGCAAAATGTCTGTCCATCTGGTTTCATCTTCTCGTTCATACTCACTGTGCTGTTTAAGAAATCGCTCTGGCTCAGGCTTGTGGCTTTATTCTGTTTATGTTACTTGTAAAGTTACAATGCCAACGACCGACCTGTCATGTGTACTACGGTGCTTTCAACTGATCTGCAGTTCCTTGTGTAGGAGGATCATTGCCACAATTTTGTCATATTAATAAAAAACTTTTAAAAACAAAGGGAAAAACTTTCTGCTTTAAGAAAAACTGTAAGGGGCCTTAAGAACTGCTTTTTTAATGAAGCTTTCCTTCTTCTCCAGCTTCTTCAACCAATAAATAAAAAGCTCACTGTTGATAAAGACTTTAGGACCAAATTTAGGTACAAATCTCAGGACATTACGGTAAATGACAGATAATACTTCATCCTGTGGTTTATTTTAAATCTTTACGTGATATTCTGTTCAAACAGATGGAATGAAATAACACATTCTGATCCGAGGTCTCATTGTTTGAACCCACTGACTCATTTTCACCCAGCAGAACACTGGAACCCGTCCGGTCCGGTCCGGTTCGGTCCGGTCCGGTCCACCTACCTGCAGGAAGCTCCTCAGGTCCCGACAGTCTCCCTCCAGGCTGGCAATCTGTTGCTGGTACTCCAACATCCTGAAACCACAAAAAAGGTGATTTCTGTTCCTGTGTTTCATCACTTGCTGCAGGTAAACTCAAACACACAAACAGCCTGAGTGTGTGTGTGTGTGTGTGTGAGTGTGTGTGTGTTTACTGATACCGACTTGGCCTCGTTGCTCTGGATCTCTTTGTCTTTCTGCTGAATCTGGTTGTTCAGTTCAATGACGCTCTGTGCCAGCTGCAAGACAAACACAAACAGCTGTTCAGCATCAACACGTTTCCAGAACTTTCCAGGACTCAGAGTTCCTGTGACCTGAAACTTCTTCTTCTTCAGCACTTTGTGTCGCGTCAGCTCTGCGATGGAGCTGCAGGTAATGTTACAGTGGGACATTGAAGAACCAGCAGCAAAGAAAGACAACTGTTGCATCATCTGTGTTTTTCATAATTTAAGCCTAATGGCTTCTGATCGCTGGTGTGATCAGATAAATAGCTGCAAATGGCACCGGCCTAGTCAGCTTTTTTGACTTTTGGTTTCTGGAAAAAGAAAGGAGGAGGTGGAGGAGAAACTGAGGGGGAACTGCACTTCGGTGAAATCCTGGATTCTCCAACGACAGGTTTAGGGGTTTTTCCTGAACATGAGCTGGATTCAATCCAAACCTGTGAACTTAACAACTTGCACAGCTCGTTCCTGTTGAGCTCCACAAGTTATCAGTCCACTCATCCAGAGGCGAAACATTTACTACCTGCTCTGACTGACTGGCTGTAGAGTAACAGCCGAACTGTCGGGCTGTTCTCTCTCACTGATCTGGTCTTAACACGATTCAACAAGCTGAACTGGTTGAGAAGTCACCATTTAACGGTTAACTAGAGCCAACAGTGCTGAACACAACCCGCCGTTTACCCCGTCTGCGTAAGTGCCAATAAAATGCTGTAAATCTCACCGAGATACATACATTAAAATATTAAACATCACCAAGAATAAGAACTGTAAGAACGCCAGTCAGACCTGGTTTGTAACTAATGTGGTGATCGACGCCAACGAGAGGATGTTCATCACACGGACTGACGGTCAGACGGCGACGCAGACAGTCCGTGAATCAGACACACTGACTTCTTCATGAGAAGCTGCTTCACTGAACGTTTTCTGCACGTATAAATTATTCCATTGATTTAGAGGCAGACCTCTCAACACTGATCAGACCCAAACATAAAACGGTGATGGTGATTGTCCAACAATGATGACAACAACTCCCATGATCCCTTACGGGTGGCGCTCGAAGCCCCTGCAGTGTCACAGTGGTGTTACAGCTGTGAAACCTGCAGACACACTGAGGGCTCACACACTGCGAGACTGCAGCCGCTGTTTCATGTCAGCAGTTTCTACAGGAAACTCCACTATTGAGAAATCAGGTCTCTTCTCTGTAACCACAGATTGGTCTGAACAGCTGGTACAGGCTGCAGACGTTACCACGGCAACAGGCGACACAAATCTGGGAGCAGGGAGAACAACGATCCAACATCTCTGAACTTTCCTGCTTTACAAGCTGTAAACGGAGCTTCCTCTTTGACTGATGGATAAACTCTTCACAGCAGTTACTGTAAGCTTTTTCATGACTTCAGCTGTTGATGATGACATCACTTCCTGCGTGCAGTACCGCTGACTGACCTCTCCTCGTTTCTTGTGCAGCTCCGTCAGCTCCTCCTGGTGTTTGATTCTCATCTGAGCCATTTCCTGCTGCAGAGTGTCGCTGCGACTTGAATCTGCACCCGGACTGAAACACAAAACCAGGACCCGTCAGAGGACACGTCACATGTCCAGCTGTCAACCAGGACACCTGTCGACGTGGACTCACCTGGCCTCGTGTCCTCTCTGCACGTCATACTTGTCAGTCTGGTATCTTTCTGACAGAACAGCCTGCAGGTCTGATTTCTCCAGAAGGCGATTATCTGGTTAGACAGACAGAGAGCCAGTTACTTAAACGCCTTTACCACACACACACACACACACACACACACAGAGACACACACACACACACACAGACACACGCACGCACACACACAGAGACACAGAGACACACACACACACACAGAGACACACACACACACACACACAGAGACACGCACAGAGACACACACACACGCACGCACACACACCCGCACGCAGAGACACACGCACACGCACACACACACTGTTTTTAGCTACATAAAAATTAAAACAAAAGTTGTCCCTGATAACAGTCTTCGCTCTGCTGCAGCAGCTGTGTGTCACAGCAGAACAGTTTGTGTCATGTGACCTGAAAAGGGTCATGTGACCTGAAAAGGGTCATGTGGTAAAACCAGAGTCACAGCAGGTGACAGCGAGGGACTCACACTGGTGGACGATCTCCTCGAAGGCCTGTCTCTGCACTCGGTCTCTGAGCTTCAGCTGCTCTGAAATGTGTCTTTTCCACGTGCACTCCACCCGCCGCTCCGCCATGACACCTGACACACACAAACACACACACAGAGACACACACACACACACAAGGACACAGAGAGACACACACAGAGACACACAGAGACACACACACACACACACACAGAGACACACACACAGACACACACAGAGACACACACAGAGACACACAGAGACACACACAGAGACACACAGAGACACACACAGAGACACACAGAGACACACACAGAGACACACACAGAGACACACACAGAGACACACAGACACACACAGAGACACACACAGAGACACACACAGAGACACACAGACACACACAGAGACACACACACAGAGACACACAAGGACACACAGAGACACACACAGAGACACACACAGAGACACACAAGGACACACACAGAGACACACAAGGACACACACAGAGACACACACAGAGACACACAAGGACACACAGACACACAGAGACACACACACAGACACAGAGACACACACAGAGACACACACACAGACACAGAGACACACACAGAGACACACAGAGACACACACACAGACACAGAGACACACACAGAGACACACACAGACACACACACACACACAGACAAAGCATTGAGATATAAGGTCGTTCTGCAGTTGAACGGTTCCCAACATCTTATCCATCCCTTATACATTAAAGATAGAGGACAGAGTGTTAGAGACCTCTGTGAGACGATACGACCTTTACAGTGATTATTGATCATCGGAAGGATTCATTCACACGGAGCTGAACATCTGGAGCAACTTCCTACAAAATACACACTGACCTCAGAGAGTTCCCCTTCTTTTTTATATTAAACAGTTTCAGAACAAAAATATTGTATGTATTGTCTCCACAGATATCACAGAGGGCAGGTGTGTGTGTGTGTGTGTGAGGGGGGTTGTGACACCTCCCCACCCACCCCAATGAACCGACAGCGATGCACAGATCGATATCTGACTCCAACACTTTGAACAACGTTTCAACTCCAAAGTTTTAATCAGCCGCTGACAGAAAATATATTAGAAGGAAATTTCTCTCTTTGATGAATCATTTTAATGCGGACATAAAAAAGATTGTTTTGTTTTGGCTCATTTAATTGTTTTTGTGTCTTGATTACAGCTCAAACGAAAATCTTCCAGTTTAGATGGTTGATAGATTTTACGATCACTAATTTAAATTCAATCATTATTGTATTGAAGTGGCCTAATATTACGTTTTCCCAGGTGACTCGGAACTAACCTGTAAAGCTGGAGACGGTGAGCACTCTTTATAGACAACAGCATCGAGAAAAAACACTTTACACCTTAAAAATACTGACACAGTAAAGAAATTCGAGGATTTTCGCAGCAACGAGCTTCGCGCTGTTAGCACGGATTGCTAAAGGAGCCCCGACACAAACAGGAAGACCTCCCGGCTAACAGGCTAACGGGCTAGCAGGCTAACAGGCTAACGGGACACGGTCATTAAAGTTTAAAGTCTGTCAGAACAGTTAGGAGCTGAACAGCGTGTCGGTGTCACGGTAACTGTGCGGTGAGTACAGACCTCCTCAGACTGCGGGGTCCCGCAACACAAACACCAGTGACTCAACATGTTAGCATGCTAATTCAGCCGCTAGCTGCAGAGGCTCGCAGCGCTGCAAAAGGCGTTAAAATCAAAACTTACACCATTTAACTAAGTCCCGCGCTGTGGCCCGTTTCCTGTAACGACTCCCCGTTGACCTCAGTGTTGTTGTATCACGAGAATCGCGGTTAAGCTCTCCGGTTTCTCTTATTAACCGACATCTGCTTCTTCATCCGCTTCGCTCCGTCTCAGCTCCATTTTGGCTCCGACGACGCACTTCCGGAATGGTCGCACGACAATGACGTCGCGTTTAACTAGCCCTGTTTGCGCCGCGTGTGTGTGTGTGTGTGTGTGTGTGTGTGTGTGTGTGTGTGTCTGTGAGTGAGTGTGTGTGTGTGTGTGTCTGTGAGTGAGTGTGTGTTAGTGTGTGTGTGTGAGTGTGTTATCATCCCTTAACCGCACATGCGGGTCATTTTTAAACAATTATAGAAATTTTAGGAAAAATCTCGCGATACTTTGGAAAAGTCATTTAAGTGTTTTCAGGTGAAACTGAGCTGCTGGTTTCAGTCATACGGGCGGAGCCACCAGGGGGCAGTGATGGGCTGAAACCAAGGCTGAGACCTTCTGCATTAGAGAAACTTTGAACTGTCAAAGTGTCCAAAGCTTTAAAATTTGTCGACAAAAATCGGTTGTATGGACTCATCGTTACAAATTCCATGAAACATGTTAGTATGTCCGTGAAGCAGACCTCGAAACGTACATATCTTTGTTTATTTCAGTGTCAGCTTCCATGTAGGATATAAAGATATAGATACAAGTGTAAGTAGATAAAATAATATGCAGAAAATAATTCTTATTTTTTCTTGTCCTGTATCTCCCTGATAAAAGTGAGTTATTTTCTGTGAATATCACTAATTTTCTCAAAGAAAAAAACAGTTTATATCTCATAATCATGACAACAGCTGTTAATCACAATTAATTAATCAATAATCTTAGAATTATTGCAGTTTTTGAAGGACAATAATGTGGAATGTGATTTCCATTCACAAACATATGATTTATACTGAATCACAACAACAGACTCCCGAGTTTAGTTTAACGGTAAAATAATAAACTTCTCTGTTTGTGTTTATTTTGAGTGAATGAGCTTCAGTTTGTCAGGAAACACCTGAAGGAGACGAGAAGAAGATCCTTCGTTCCAAAGATCAATCGAATTAACCAATCTGAGAAAAGAATCAGTGCTGTTTGATCATGTGACTCATTGGTTCTCATCCTAATGATGGACACTGTCCTGTTGCACCATGGGAAATGTAAGCTCTATTGCATTCTTTTCACATTCCACATTTCCATCTGATCAAGTTTGTTACTCTGAATTCAATCTGCGTTCAAATCTGTGATCAGTCATGTGATCACATGACAGTGTGATCACATGACAGTGTGAACAGACGACTTCAAACTTACACTTTACATTGAGCTGTTTAAATACACACTTTTTATTAAACATGATCACTGATTTTGTCAAAACATAAAAAACAGATTCAGTGCACAAAGAATAAAATAAAAACAGAAAAATTCCCACAAAGTCCAAATAATTTGACTTTCACTAAATAAAATGATAATTGAGTCAAAAAGTCATGATTTCTGTTTTCTAACTCATAAATTTAATCAGCCTTAGAACCTAAAAACACCTGGAAAAAACCATCAGGAGATAAAAACTGAAGTTACAGAAGTTATAAAATAAACACAGGAGCATTTATGAAAACTGTTCTATCATTGATAAAAATAATCCTGCTGTCATCAGAAAACCCATCAGGTCTCTCCACCTTCACTTAACCAAATTTTACTAATCTGACGCCTTTTTAAGAAGCTCTTGCTGCTAGATCTTCCTCTTCTTCTGTCTCAGTAAGAGACTGATGTTCGGGTTGATTACACTCTTATGGTTGTGCAGAAGCTGAAGCGACAGCCAGCAGCTTGTTAGCTTAGCTTAGCATAAAGACCTGAATCAGGAGGAAACCGCTGGCCTGGTTCTGTCCAAAGGGAACCGTATCCACTTCTCAGCAGCTGTGAAGATCACTGATGAACATGTTTTTTCTCATTCCATCCAAGCTAAGTAAGCTAAGCTAAGCTAAGCTAAGCTAAGCTAAGATAAGCTAAAATAAGCTAAGCTAAGCAAAGCTGTTGGCCGTTGCCTCCAATTGACTGCACTGACACGAGCGCGGAATCACTCTGAGGGAACGTTCAGAGAGGAGGAGGAGACGAAGATCTCACTGTTTCTTTGAATGTTAGCAGAGAGGCCGAATGGAGACGAGACAGGTGGATCAAGTTTGTTCCTTAAACAAAACCTGCAGAAAGAAAGTTCTTACAGTTACAGAAGTTTAATGTGCTACTGTTCCCTTTGACCCACACAGATGAGATGATACGTGATGATTAGCTCCAGCAACACAACTCACACAGTTACAGTAAAATATTCACTACAAAACTAAACTCACTGAATTACATCCATCAAGTTTCAACCTAACGTTTCTTAATCTGTCGGCGTGTTTGGTTCTAAAATGCATATTTTTCCTTCCATATTTCTGTCATTATATCGACCAGCTGAAATAAATCACAGGAAATCAGTTTGAAGGTGGAGCAGCTCTTCCAGAACGAAGCCAGTCTCAGGCCTTGTTGGGTTCAGGACTATCAGGGACGCTCAGAGACTCCACAGACGACTGCTCGTCGGGAAGCAGCTCCTCCTTGTCACTGCACAAAGACATGAGTATTGTCATTACATCCATGCACCTGTCAATCAATCAATCAATCAATCAACCAATCCGAGTGCGGATTAATTTAAGGTCACAGAAGTCCTCTGGTGCCACCTACAGGATAAACTTTACAGCTCAACTCTCTTATAGATCTCATCCACTATGTGATGAAGATTCCAGCCTCAGGGGGGCGCTGTTGTGAGCCACAGACAGTGAATCCAATAGCTACAAAGACCCGAAGTTTTATTTCAGGCTGAAAACATTTTTGTTTCTGCCGTAAACTTGGACATTTGAACACGAGGCTCTAAGAAGACTGACTTGTTTTTGCAACCAGCCCCAAGTGGACATTTGAGGAACTGCAGCCTCTGTTGAACATGAGTTACACAGCAACAGGTGACGTTACCTGATGGAGGAAGGACGGCGGGCCAGGCCGTGGCGTCTCATCATCATGACAATAAGTGCTGCCAAAAGCAGGATGGAGATGGCTGCCACAGTGATGAAGAGGAAGACGGCTGGAGGAGAGAAGAGATGAAGATCAGAGAGGATGTTTAAACAACAGTTTCTGATGGAGATGTTGACAGGAAGCTTCTCTTCGCTCAATGTGACACATTTGTAAAACATTTGAACAACATCCTCATGATGCTCTGAACTCCAGAGTGCATCAGCTGCTCATGATAACAAAGAGTTTGAACTGACCTGCAGTCCAGCGGTTACGAGCTCTGCCGCCGCGACCACCAAAGGAGCCTGGAAGGAGAACAAACTAGAAATCATAAAATCCAAATTCCACATTCAAATCTTTGTGAACTTCACATCTTCACATATATTTGAAAGAAAGTAACTGACTTTGTCCATGAAACCTGCGCAGAGTTCGAGTTTGTTCGCAGTGGGACTCTTGTTCAGTTTGAGTCTGATGATGAAGAGTTCGCTCACCTTCTCCGGTGCATCGGTTTCTGCACTCCTCCGCGCTGCTGTACCGGTTCTGATTACCATGACAACCACCGTAAATGAATGATCGACAGGTGCCGGTGTTTGGGTCGTGGTAGAACATGGGAAAGGCGGCGCGGCAGGGACCAGGGTCAGGACTCACTGTGCACTGATCTGCAGACACACACACACATCAGCTAGTGAAGCTCACTGGATTTTTCTCTCAAACTGGATGTTTGCTGGTTTCTGTTCGTACCTTTAAATTCTGGAGACATGTCGACATCAGAGGAGGCTTTCTTTGAGGAGGGGAGCACCGTGACTGCAGGAGCAGAGGGAGGAGAACTTTAACACGGAGAAACAGGCACAGACAGGTGTGACACTGACCTGCACACGCACAGACAGGTGTGACACTGACCTGCACAGGTACGGACAGGTGTGACACTGACCTGCACACGCACAGACAGGTGTGACACTGACCTGCACAGGTACGGACAGCTGTGACACTGACAGGTGTGACACTGACCTGCACACGCACGGACAGGTGTGACACTGACAGCTGTGACACTGACCTGCACAGGTACGGACAGGTGTGACACTGACCTGCACACGCACGGACAGGTGTGACACTGACCTGCACACGCACGGACAGGTGTGACACTGACCTGCACAGGTACGGACAGGTACTCACCTGTGCATGCAGCCATGCAGCTCTCCTGGCTCGCGTGGTTGTTCTTGTTTCCTCTGCAGCCTCCGTAGATGAATGAGTGACACCTGCTCGTCTCCGTGTTGTAGTACCAGCGCTGGAACGCTGCTCTGCAGGGACCCACCTGAGGCTCCGCCCCACAGAGCTCTGATTGGACATCATCACATATTAAAAATAATTTTTACTGATGAGTTTTCGTCTTTGTTTCTTAATTTTGTCACCTTTGTTTTGTTTTTTGCTGTTTTTTTGCCGCAAACAGATTTTTCATATCTGGAAACAGATTCATGTTTATGCAGAATCCAGAAAGTTCTGTGTAGTTTGTGTCCGTAACGAAACATTACAAAAAAAGGAAAATTATCTGTTTAAGTCCTTTTAATTTTTTGGACCAAGATAAAGTTCAAAACTAGAAAACTTCATTTGATCGTTTCATTTCACTGTAAACAGAACTTCTGCCTGTTTCCATTTATTATCCAGGAAATACTTTACAGAAACTTCTGAACTCGCACATCCTATCTGAACCGTTTGGTAACCATGGTGATCAGAGTGAGGACCTGAAGGAGGAGAAAGCCAGAGGAAAGCTCGTAATAATGAATAGTGATTTAAATAGTGAATAATCGAGCCTAACTAGAGGTGGAGGTTTCTGAGACGCCGCCTCAGGTCCTGAAACTCAGAGATGAAATGAAATCCAGGACATTTTCTCAAACATCAAGAGAACTGACGAAACTCTAACCGAAGGGGAGTGAATGAAGGTTTGATGGATGAACTTCTCCGTTCAATAACTGACGTTGTAACAAGGTGATTTTAAATTAAAGATGAATTTTAAAAGAATAACTAAACATCAATAGAATCACAGAACAAACTAAACTGAAAATGTGCATCATGTTACAGAGAGAAGAGTCACAACGTACCAGCAAAGTCATCAGCTGACATTTCTGTAGGAGAGAGGATTCACACACACACACACACACACACACACACACACACACACACACACACACACACACACACACACACACACACAC
>JAQMCX010000055.1:8240851-8288687 GCA_029814765.1 Acanthurus leucopareius | reverse complement strand
AACATAATAAAAAAAAACATCTCTGTGTGTGTGTGTGTGTGTTTTTGTGTGTTTTTGTGTGTGTTTTTGTGTTTGTGTGTGTGTGTGTGTGTGTGTGTGTGTGTGTGTGTGTGTGCTTTATCGCCCTCTTGTTTCGCTGCGTTTTATCTTTGCCTTCACCCTCACTCACGCAGCGGACACAGGAGGGCGCCGTCCCCGTCCTGCGCCGTCATGACAGCGAGCTCTGCGTTCGCTCTCCGCTCTGCAGGAAGAAGTTCTTGTCGTCAGTGTTTCTCTCTGACTCGTCTCCTTCACCAAGGTGAGAACTGATTCATCTACAAGTCTGTTTCCCTCCGAGTGCAAAAACCCGAAACGTCACAGAAAACCGGCAGCAGTTTCGCTGCTCGCGTTCACGAAATGTGTCGGACTTGATTTCAGGAGATTTTTCTAACTGCAGAAACACAAACAGGGTGTTTATGACTCAAAGTTCATTTCATTTCATTGAACATGTTACCTGTCTCACCTGGCCGACTCTCAGCGACCGTCTGCTTCTCAGATTTCTGTTGAATGTTTCCCATCTTCTTTTCTGCTTCCTGACATTATCAATAATCATAATCAATAACATGTTGGTGGGTTTTCAAAACAAAGACAGTTACTTTAATTTCATCCCAGTCTGACCTGATATGTTTCAGAAAGTGATTAAAAGCATCACGGTTCATCAAATTCAGCACGTAATCAATAAGTAATAAACAGGAAGTAATCACTGATTAACTGCTGATCAAATAAATAATCTGAAAACATTGATCAAATATTAATCCTCTTCTTCAGAAGCAACACCATGAAATCAAACAGCATGAAAACCAAAGTGTCAATACACACAAGAATAACCAATTATATTGATGACTTATTGATCATTTCAATCTTTTCTCAAACTAAAACGCTGATTAGTGTTTATTCACCTTTTCCCTTTTTTTTAAACAAACTGAATGATTATTTGGTCAAACAGACGAAGGTGTTTTTGATTTGCGGCCTTTCAGGTCGAATCGTGTTGAACTTCCTGTTTTAGTGTAAAACGTTCGGAGAAAAATTCAAAACTTTCGTCTTTAGTGTTGCTTTTACTTGGATGTTGTTTTCAAAATGTTTCGGTCAATTTAATTAAAACTTCCTGCTGATGTTTCACATTAAGAGTAAAATATTAAAGGGAACGATTCAACCCTTTGACTAAGCAGAAACCTTTTACTTTGAAACATCCACAGGAAGTGCTGATTTTTTTGCAGTGGCTTAACAGCAGTCAAAAACAACAAAGACGGCGCTGCTACAAAAATCAGCGAAGAAGAACAAGTGGCCGTGTTTCCTCTGAGTTTGAAGGTAAATTGTGGATAATTACTGAGTTTTTAAACAGAAGAAAGCTGTTTAACTTCAGCTTCAAAAAGTGGAGGTGAAACACTCACAAACGCAGCTTGTTCCTCGTCAGCAGTGGGCGGGGCTTCGCTGGCTGTCGGCTCACTAACTGCCTCCTCATTAGCCACAGGAAGTGATGTCATGTCAGTGGTGGTTCGAGCTGGTTCTCCTGGTGATTCACTCAGATCAGACACCACCTCGGTCTGAAGGTCAGAGGGACTCATGGCAGCTGAGAGAACGGTGGCGACGGCGGTGTCACTGGTGGTTTGATGCACTGGTCCACTGAGCGGCTGGCTGATGATAACCAGAGGAACCTGAGGGTTGGTTTTGCGTCTGGATTTGGTGGAGTTGAGGATGGCCATCGCGAGGGCCGCTGGGTTGGCAGCTGCTTGGTTGACGTCCAGTGAGAGGGCGGGTCCATCTGAAGTGAGACAGAGAACGTGTCCAATGATATTCAAGCGTTCAGAAAAAAGACTGACAGGTTTCCTGAGAAACAAAATACTTTTTCCGTTCATCTTTTCTTCTGTTTGAATCTTTGATTCGTGTCTGAAACGTGTTTAAAGTGATAAACGTTTGTTCGGTCTGAAGAGTTTTCGTGTCACAAAGAGCTCAGTTTTATTGCCGTCGCATCACCATGGTAACTGATGCTGCAGAGCTAATCGGCTCCGGACAGACTCAGCTGAACTTCAGTTCTTCTTCTGTTGGAGACAGAGACTCTTTAGTTTCTCTCCGACACGCCGAGCACATCGAAGGCCGAGCGTTTCATCGCATCTCGTCTCCTGAGTTTTGGCTGAAGAGCCGAACTTTGAACAAACAAACAGCTGATTTCTCTCCAGACCGCCAACAAACAAACGAATGTCACTCTAAAGCAGATTTGGGGATCGTCACTCTCACTCGAACTTTAACGCCTCATGTCTGATGAACGATTTTAAGTGACACAGAAGAAACGAAGAGGAGGAGAAAAGTAAGAATGGAAGCTAAAGGAGAGAGCTGACGGGTTTGTTCCTGAACCTGTCAAGAGGTGGAACAAAACGAAGAAGCCGGCTGGAAGCGACGATGCAGGACAGAAAGATGACAGGCTGACGGCTGTTGTGTCGGAGTAAACTGACCTGATGGTTTGATCTTATAAACCGTCTTGTCGCCCCCTCGGTTTCTCTCGACCTTTGACCGGAGTTCAGACTCCAGATGTGCCACTTGTTCCTTCAGAGCTGTGTTTTCCTTCGCCACGGCTTCGTGCAGCTCTCTGAACACTCTGCAGATGTGACGAGCTGCTTCTCTGCTCATCAGGTGCAGGACGGCCGTCAGCTGAGCCTGCAGAGAAACACAGGAACGTCAGGTCTCATCCGGAGTCTGACCTTCTGCTGACAGAGTGAAACGACATCAGGCCTCAAGCGTCATCACCTCACGGCCTCTTTCTTTTCCGTCAAACACACACATCAGTTCACTTTCTGACGGACAGAAAGTTAATTGATAACAAATTTTATTTTCGATAAACTTTGTTTGGACTGTTCTGGGAAAATAATTTTCTGGCACCAGACTTCCTGTTTTGTATCTCAGTAAACTGAAACTCTAAACTTTTGGACAAAACCAAACCTCTGGGGACATAAAAGAAGGACTTTGTGAAGCCGAAGCAGCGAAACAACTGAAGGACTCGTGAGTTTCTGCAGACGAGTTGACAACAACATTCGCTGTTGAAACTCCGCACCACACTGGGCCAAACTCTCAGTGTTTCTGTGGGTTAAACATTTTATTCAATTAAAAAAACAGGGAACAAACAAGTGTTGGATCAGATGACTCAAGTTCTGCATCTGGCCTTCAGAATGAAAGCACAGAATCTTTTTTTGAGTGCAGCATGAAATACCAGCCGACTGAGGTCACAGACTCACAGACTCAAACATGTTACATTCACGTATGTGATACAACGCTGTACATGCTGACCAGAACAAGTCTCAGTCTGTTTTTATCATTAATTTCAAAACACGTTGTATTTAAATGACTTCTGTCATCACACGTTAACTGAGAGATACAGCGGACACAACGCTCGGCTCTGATTGGCTGATGCTGCCAGTGTAATGTGCAGTGTTTGTCAGAAATCCACTCTTCAGTTCAGAGGAATTCTGCAGAAAGGGAAGTGCAAAGCCTCAACAGTCTTAAGCCCTTGTCATTTTATTCTGAAGGTCCCTGATCCGCACCGGAAGTCATGTAATCAAAACGCCCGCAGCTTGACTGAGTAAAAGGCTCAACGTTACAGCTCTAAAAGAGTCCAGGAGCTCAGGAGAAACGCTTTGAGGCTCCCTTTGGTTTGTCATTAGTACGTTAAATCTCTTCCGATGGAAAAAGCTCCCGGATGCAGTTTGGATGGACGGTTCGGGTTGTAACACACAAGATGGCGCCCTCCGCTACGCTGACAGCGGCTTTACTGCAGTACGGGAAGAAATGTCAACACGGCAGGGTTATTTGCATAAATTTTGATTGATTAAACGTTGATCTTGTCCACACCATTAAGTACTTTCACACAAAAACACACGTTACGTCTGTTTCTGTCACTTTGCCTCGCGCCTGATATCCGCCCTCCAGCAAAGAAGGAAGTGACGGCGGGATTTTCCTCTGGAAGTCTTTGACCTCTCAGAAAACTTCCATCCTCCGTCTTCACAGACTCAAACTAGTTTTTATGGAAAACGTCCTCACCCGCCTCTCCTCGCCGTCCCGCCCGTCCGCTCCGAGCCTCTGCTGGAGGACACAAACGGCGGACTCCGCCGCCACCTCCATGATCAGCTCCGCCTGCGAGCAAAAAGTTTTGGTCGCTGCCGTCTCGGTCGGCTCCATCACTGCCCGCGAGCCTCACGGGTGATCTCGCGACAGAAAAGCAGAAGGCTCACCTGAATTCAGAAACGTCGCTCGAGTCAGAGTTCAAACGTGAGAAAAACTGTGAAAGTCTGACAAACAAACAGATGGTTACCTGCTGCTCCTACATCAAAGATGGCGCCGTGGTTTACATCCGGTTCACTGTCTGACGACCTTTCAAAGCTAAAGTAGTGACAAGTTCGTTCTTCCTCCTCAAAACACATAAAACTGTCTGATCCTCCAAGCAGCCTCTATAACATGTGACAAACATCCCATAATCTCCCTCCAATAATCTGGCTTTAAATGTTCACTGTCAATAACATGTTCAACTGCCACATAAATAGTTTTATTTTGACGGTCTTTGCGGAGGTAAAAAACATATCCATAATAATATTTGTACAAATTAAATTAACACACATATAGATGTAAATAAAAACGAAATGTCATTAAAATAAAATAATAAAGTCAAAGTGGATTGTCAAGGAAAATAAATATTCATGACTTGTGTGTTCACTGCCCTCCTGTGGTCAAAGTCTGTAACAGCTTGTCACTACACTTGAATGCCACAAAACAAAAATGCTTATATATCAAAAAATGGAAAAATTAAAATTGTAATGAAATAATAAAAAACAAGAAAAACATTTTAATTTTGTTCAAGATTAAATTACAAGGGAGATTTATGTGCGTAATGGATAACAAAAACAACATCAAATGGTTTTAATTGATTAGTTGGTTAAAAAACATGTTAAAGTACATCGATAACATTTACCAGAAATCTTATCTTATCTCAGTTATAAGAGAAGAAAAAGATGAGACAAAGGAGGAAGGGAACAATAATGACAACAGGAACTCAAAGCGCATTCATTCTGTTCGTTTGTTTGTCAGTTAAATTTTATTTTTTTCTTGTCTAATTTAAACATTATCACTCTTTTGACATCACTTAACAAAAAACACCAATTGAAGTGCAGTTAAAAATGACCAAACCATAAAAATTTGAATAAACGTAGTTTTGTCACTCGTTCATCATGTCTAAGAGTTTTGCCAGTTAGGACATTTTTTGGAAACGTCTTTTCTGCCGAGGGAAGTTCGTACGAAGGATTTATTGATAATCAGAGTCCTAATTTTGGGAATCAAGGCTCTGAAACTTCCATATAAAGTGCTCATAGATATTTATTAATCTTTTTTTAATGTCATCAACAGATTAATTAACTTTTTGTGTCTTCTGTCAAAGTGCTCACAGTAATCTGATCACAGTCCACTTCATCAATGTCAATCTGGACTTTAGAACTGATAAATGTGCTGTTAATGAATTTGTTTCATGACATCTTCACTTCCTCAGTCGGCATGTTGAGTTTTTCCTGATGAACATGTGATCAGACTCAGAGGGTTAAAAAAAAGGAAAGAAAATGTGTGTATGGTGTTTTCACTTTCTGTGTAAAACCTCTGAGCCGAGACTCATAAAAACACTTAAATCCACTGATCATAAACACAAACAGACCTCACTGCAAATTTCACACATTTAAATGAAACTTCCATCTGATCGCATCTGAGGAAACAATCCAATAAAATCTCTTCATAGGAAAGAAACAGTTTGTTCTTCATGCCGACTGTTTCTGTGAACTCGAAGTTTAAGAAACTGAAGAAGTGCACTTAGTCTGAATCACAGCTGATCTCATTTTCAATGAGACGAATAACGAAAATGTGCGTGTGTGTGTGTGTGTGCATAATAAAACATGAAATCTCCCTGTGGCTTCAAGCCGTTTGACATAAATCCCACAGGTTTCACCACAGTGTCCCAGAATGCTTTGCCTCAGTGTCACATTACCTTTGATTTGACATCATGCTAATCAATCAGCTGGTTCACATCCATCACTGAATCAATACATTGCATTCATCTAGTTTTTCTTTCCACTGCCCCAAAAACTCAGACTGTCAGGTGACTGTCACGTGACCTTCAGGTGTCCCTTTCAAACTTCCTGTCCGGCTGTTTAATTTCAAACTCAGGTTCAGTTTGTTCTGATTGACAACGAGAGAAGAAAAGTAGAACCGGCTGAAACCGTCTGTCTGACATGAACTGACGAAGTTTAAAATTAGTTTAATTTAAGATTACAAGTTTCCCAGCAGCATTAAAAAAGAGGTGACTGAAAAAAACAAAATGTGTTTGGAAATAGTAAAACCACTGAAGAGAAACGGGCTATTGTTTACGCGAACCAAAGTCATAGATTTACTTCCTGTGTGAAGAGTCATAAGTTTACTTCCTATGTGAAGAGTCATAAGTTTACTTCCTATGTGAAGAGTCATAAGTTTACTTCCTGTTTGAAGAGTCATAAGTTTACTTCCTGTTTGAAGAGTCATAGATTTAATTCCTGTTTGAAGAGTCATAGATTTACTTCCTGTTCGAAGAGTCATAGATTTACTTCCTGTTTGAAGAGTCATAAGTTTACTTCCTGTGTGAAGAGTCAGCTTTCATCTGACTTGAAGAACTCACAGCAGCTGCTGTTGTAATGTTGTAATGTGTTGCAGTAACATTACTGAATTATTGATAAGGGTACAGGAACAAGGTTTTGCTGTCTGTCAGACAAATGAACCACACTGGCTCTAACTGGACATCAACATTTCTACTCGCCTGACCTGTCTGACGGCTGAGACACCTGAGAGCCCGAACAGATAAAATCTGCAGTAAAACTGCAGCACTCAAGTTTGCATTTGTGGGACGATGGATGAGATGGACCGACCAACCAACCACCTGCCAAAACATCCTCATTTTAAAATAGTGCTTTTTCATCATGATAAAAGTTTTTTCAAATATAAAACATCATCACTTACTGACTCTTTCCTGCACACACAGACAAGCATCACAGATTCTGTTTAAAATATAAAACCATGTCTGACCCGCACATTCAGGTCATTTTTTTCACACACAGAAGAGTTTATAAATGATTTGATCTTTTTACAGCGCTCTGCTACACGACTGTCAGACTTCAAAAAACATCTGAATCTTTTTCAGCAGTCAGATAGAAAAATAACAACTTCAAAGACGACGGAAAGCTCTGCTACACCTGTACGGCCACACCTCCTGCACTCTGATTGGATGGCAGGGGAACACCTGCATGAGTGTGTGTGTGTGTGTGTGAAGAGTGCTTTAAATCATTTGATTAAATTTGAATTAAGTTATTTTTTTTAGCATCATCAAGTCTTGCAGAAAGTAAAAATGAGAGAAAAGTTTATTTCAGTTTATAAGTTTCTCAAGTTATTTCTTTGACAGTGTCTCAACATCTGGATCGAGACCCACGTGAGGTCACTTCATGTGTCCATGTGACACTTATAAACCTGCTCTCAAGACTGGATTTATGACGAAGGATAGAGGATAGTCAAATATTTTCTTCTAAAGCCATAAAATATCACATATTCTAGTGAACAATTACTGTTTGAATAGTTTAAAGTTCTGAATGGAAATAATATTTGAATTAGTGTCATTCAAATGTTTAAGTACAAAATTTCTAAAAATCGTGTTGTCATTCTCTGTGGTTCATTTCTTTGTTTCTATTTCACAGAATTTATTTCTTCTGTGTTTCTGTTAGTTTGAGGGTGAAATCAAACATTAAACCAGAGTCAGACTTGTTCTCTAAATGCTAACAGCTGCTAGCTGCTAACAGAGGAGTTAACTGGTCTACCTCGATTAAACTTTATTGACTCTACAGCTGAGTGACAGCAGATCCTGTCAAACAAACAATAAGAGAAACCAGCCTGGAAAAATAATTGTTTTTGTACATGAATGAGGCGTCTCAGTGGTGGGCGTGGCCCAGTGACCTCATCCTCGTCATCATCTCCGTTGTTTCTATATTTTTTTAGAACACCACCTGTTGTTGTGTGGCATCTTTCTGTCTGTGTTTTGTTGCTGTGTATGTCAGATGGCGGTGTCCCAGAACACCGTGGTGCTCTGTCCGGCGGCGGTGGGCGGAGCAGAATATGGTGGCGGTTGCTTCCTCTTCCAGCTGGGCAGGATGGGCATACTGTCCTGTTTACACAGATTCTTCTCCGGCCGCTGACGAGCTTTAATCTCTCGACACAAAATTCTCTTCTTCTCGATCATTTCCATCATGGTTGAATCTCCGCAGAGCCAAGGCATCTGAGGACGGAAAGCAGCCTCACGTCAACATGTCGGCACGCTGCACCTCAATGATCGGTGACGGCGTTGTCACTCTGATAATTTACTATGTTTCTTTGAACATGTCACTGTTTCTGGTCATTTTGTGTTTCTTTGAGGTTGTTTTGATGTTTCTTTCTTTAAATTTTGAGATTAATTTGTAGTTCTGAATTCAAATTACAAGATTAAAAAAGAAAATTCTATTAAAAAATAGAGATCACTCAGTACAACCCTGCTATCTGTCCCCAACACAACTGAGGAAGTTTGTTTCAGTGACGACTGGGAGGACTGGGATGATGAAGAGCTGGTGCCTCCACCACGTGACAAGCAGCAGCTAACATGCACCAAGCTGCAGTTTAACTACTGACAGCATGAACGTAGCTGACTGCAGAGGGACCAAAACACTAAATGTTATTTTAAAAACCCTGCTGAATCACAGAGGTCTTCACATTACTTGGTTTACAAGAGTTTGTTACCAAATAACAATTTACTTGGTTTGAATGTTCTATAATCAGGCCTTTTTGTTTTGTGCAGCAACATCTTTCTCAGGTTGACCTTAAAAAACAGCATTCAGCTGAGACGGCCTCCGTACCTGCAGACTCTCCGTACTGCAAGCGAAGAATACTACATTGATTTGTATGATTTAATTAAAATGTGTTTGATCTCCGTATCTGTGCAGTAGTGGACCACAATCATCATCTGTTAGCGATGCAGCGAAGCCTTTCTTACATTCAGTCTTTAGTTTCAGAAATTAATGAGCAACTTTTGTGAAGTCATTCAGGAACCGACATGATACACAAACTGCACCGAAACATTCGTGATGCTTCCCAAACTTCCACATGAGTGTTTATGACGGACAGACAGAGGTAGAGACAGACAGACAGTTAGAGGCAGAAAGAGACAGACAGACAGAATGAGACAGACAGACAGACAGAGACAGACAATTAGAGACAGACAGATAGACAGACAGACAGAGGTAAAGACAGACAGACAGCCAGACAGACAGACAGATGGACAGACAGTCAAAGACAGAATGAGACAGACAGACGGACAGACAGTCAAAGACAGAATGAGACAGACAGACAGTTAGACAGTCAGACAGACAGTTGAGTGACTTAAAGTTTATTGGTTGTATGACGTTTCTCACTGTGTTGCCTTCATGTTCAAATGGACATTGTGAGACCCGGTGATGAGTTCAGGAGACACTCTAGATGACTCCAGTTTAACGTGTGACAGATTTAACAGATTAGACACAGAAATTAAAAGTTTTCACTCCAAAACTTCAGTCTGATTTTCTAGCTGAACACTGGATTTGGTGACATTACTTATTTTATTGTCAGATATTCCTCAGCAAACACTCACAAGGTACAGATTTGATATAAATTTACATCTTTATGACCTCAAAGTTAAACAAGCAAACAAGAAACATCAAAGAAAAGAGAAACGAGGTCAGCGGACAGAGGCGGGGCCATGGTTTAGTGGGCGGAGTTAAAAGGTGTGGAGGAGGGTTCGTGGTAAGATGAAGCAGCGTTAACATTGTGAAAGGGTACGTGACGAGGAGGGTTTAGTTTGGTGGGGTGACAGAGAACATCTCAGGTTTTATTTTGGTTTTGAAATGCATCTCTTGTAAGTTATTAAATTTAATGAGATTTAATTTGTTTAAGTGCGTCAGTTTGAGTTAAAGTTGAGTTAGTTTGATGTTAGGGAACAGTTAGTTTCATGGAAGTTTAAAGTTAGTATCAGTAATGAAATTTTATTAGTAATAAAGGGTCACTTCTTGTTAATATGTACAGATCATTTTAGTATTGAGCTTTGGAGCTTTTTTAAGACACATTACAAAAAAATTAAATTCAGACATTTGATTATTTAGCAGGAACTAAAACTACAAAAGATCTTTTGATTAAAGTAAACACTCATTCTCACATTTACAGTTCAGATGACTGTCAGCTGATGAATCGAAGCATCTGTCCGTCTTTTAAGCTTTTTATTTTCTGTTGTTCAATGAAGTTGAATCCTGTGTGAAATATAAATTCTCTATTAAACAAAACTGCTGTTTGATACCTGATTTACCAAATGGATGCGTATGAATGGACAGATGAGACAGGTAGTTTACAGACAGACAGGTACATTAGTAGAAGACATACAGCTGGATAGGTAGACAGACAGGTAAACAGACAGGTAGACAGACAGTTTTATATTCCAGAAAGCAGGTTTAAAAAAAGCACTGACTCTTTGAGAATGTTTCTGTGCAGCGAACAGAAAAAGCTAGCATCAACACATCACCATGGCAACAGGTAAATTAAAGGCAAAGCCTCTGTTTTGATCAAGTGGATGTAGAAATATTATTGCATTTGTTTACTTCATTTCGATTTATCTTTAAAAAAAGAGCCTGAGTCAGAGCAGAATAACTGTCTGTATGTTGGTAAAGTTTTCTTCAGTCAGACCGATGGGTCCTTCTTGCTGATGAAGTGGCAATCGGCTGCAGCCACGTCACTCGTATTTGTTCAGCATTAATGTGACGGGATGCCTCTGAATCGGTCACTATGGTAACCAACCTGGAGTTTAAGTGAATTCTCTTTCTGGAACTGGTCTCAAATAAAGTTAACAAACTTGGCATTTTCACTAAACCAGCTTTCTGTAATGCACCACAGGTATACAGGCAGGTAAGCATACAGATATTTCAAAGGTGTCGTACCTGGCTGAGGGCGGGATGATGTGGCTCATGCAGGTGACGTTGTGGTGTCCCACCTGGTGAAGGAACTCCTGACGTGGAAGCTGAACGGCCAAGTTTACACACCGACTTTGATTCTGCAATTATTTTTACATTGTTTAACACAAATAGATAACAGAGGGAATCAGCATCACCTTCTATTCACCTGAAACCAGGAACAGAATCAGGTGACTTTAACGCAACAGAGCTATGAACTGGAAGTAATTGTGAGAATCTGAAAAAGATCATCTGAGTTTATAAAATGGACCCAACAGTGAAAAAAACAATACAGAAAATGGCACGAAATAAGAGTGAGCTCTGATATGCAAAAGCTAAAACATGCAACAAAAAAACAAAATTAAAAAACAGAATAGCAACAAAAGTTAACCCAAAACAAAGACGGAATAAGCAGAACTGATATGAAAGCAAACCAGGATACCACTGGGATAACAGGCAGGATGGATACAAGGATGCTGGACCAGGAAAGAGAAACAGATGAATGAACAGTTGACAGAAAAAGAGATGAAGACTTAAAAACACACAAGAAAGAGAAACCGAACAAGACATTAGAGGGCAACAAGAAGGTAAAAAACAAACCAGAAACGAGAAAAAAGACCACATGAAACAGGACACAACTGAACTCTGACTGCAAACCATGACAGTTTTTCTTTTTCATTTAATACCTGGTCTCCTGTTTGTCTCCTGATGTGAAACAAACCTTTTGTCCTCTATACTTTCATGCAATGTTGTTGTCGGATGACTTACCTCCTCCTCCCCCACACAGCATCATTGTTGGGCTGACGGACGACCTCCCCATCCTGCTGGAAACTGGACTAGATTGTCCATCTCTGTCTTTGCTGTCATGTCGGGGTAAAGACCTGGAGTCTCCTACAGAAACACAACCAGACAAAGACAGGAGACATAGACAGACATGTTGAGATGACAGGTTCGGAAGATTAACTGCTAAAGGACACAAACTGATCCTGAAAAACAAACAGAAAACAATGACAACCCACCAACCAACCCTAACCAAGTTTGACTTTGTGTAGGACGACAGCAGCTTATTTATTTTTCTAAGACAACAGTGACGTCTGTCAGACAAAGAACCTCGGCATCATTGGTCAATACAGGTGGTCACAGAAACACTAAGATCTTAAAGGTCTCATTAAATCTAATTCGAGTGACACATGGAGTATTTGTGGTAATTGTAAAAGTATTGATAGCAAAACAAATTAAGCAAAAGATGAAAACTCTCTAAAATGTCACATTCTTGATGAAACTTCCAAACTAGTAAGTTCCTTGATCAGGGATAACTAGGTTTTTCCCATCATGTACCAGTTTTAAAACCTGCAGCTTTTTGCACCTGATTACCACTGATGTTTCAATGACCTCAGCACTACTTGGGCTAAAGGTGAAATGTGACTATCTGCATCTGTCCTGTGCAGGACAAAAGTCTCTGCACTGTGAGCCAGATCTCTTTCATTGTGTCGTCAGATATTGACAGTTTGTCACACCTCTTGGTATCTCATGCAGATGCAGAAGGAAACCTTTAGTGTCTGTGCGAGATACACTTGGACCTCATTAAAGTACCATATAAACACATCTGTGTCATTATCAGATGCTTATAGCAAGTTCTCTGCAAAATGTACTAATCTCTTTTGCAATCTCATAATCTTTTAGTTAAATGACAACTGCACACTTAACATGTTAGCTTGGTCGATAAAGATCTTCAGCGACACTTTATGACTCTTTTCACTGAAAAATATTTGCTTTATTTTGTCAACACTCAGTCTTGTGGAGGGCCACTGCAGTTCGCATGATGATTCTGACTGATTCTGATAACAACATTGATAAAACAAACCTGAAGTTTATATAGACAGTTGCCATTAAAACTACCAAAGGGCATTGTGGTGAGGGTTGGGCTTAACCCTAACAACAAAGGAAAAGATTCTCAGATGATATTGGTGGAGTTTGTTGAGTTCCGGTTTTTTATATTTCCTAAAGCAAAGAAACTTGCAGGCTGTTTAGAAAATGTGGTGATAATTTAATAAATGTGAATATTTCATGTTTAAACAGTCATACCTGCCTGCTGCAGGTGTCTCTTCTAACACTTTCAATACCTAATTTAATTAAAGATCTTCGGTCAGACAGCTGTCTGACAGTCATCACCATGGCAACTATGTCTCCATGGAGACAAAATGAGCAGATGATATCCTCCTTTACAGAGCTGCAATCCTGCACCTCTTAATTTAACAGGAAATTTAAACTGTTTAACCCAAACCGTCGTCTGTCTGCTCCCAGCAACACTAATGATGTTACTTCTAAGCTCGGTGGTTTTATTCTGAGAGTCTGTCTGCAGTCGTACTAAGAATTAAGACAAAAAGGAGGGATGAAGGAAGAAAAACTTCAGAATGAAAAACAACAGTGAGACTTCATCAGAAAATCAAAAAAAGGGGCTAAAACCAGAAAAAGACTCTGACTGGAAATGCACAGTCGGCTTTCATCTGTTTGCTCCTCTGGGATCCGACATCAGCAACATCTCTGCTGGCTCACCAGTTCAACACAGAGTCACACCTGTTCAGGTAGACTACCTTTGTTTGAAATGATGAAGTTCTTGTTTTGTTTATACTGATTAAGTGCCATCTTTAATCAGACATTCACCTGATGATTTAACTCTCACCTAAAATACATTAAGCTCTAAAGATATTTAAAAGAAATTATTTTCATTTAATGTTGCTACCTGTCCTGGACAGATCGTTGTGAACAGTGAACCTGCCTTGATTAAAGAAACCTGTATTCAGATTTCATTTTGATAAATCATGTCCGTGCACACATTTCATCAGATGACACATGTTAATCAGATGACAATTTAACATGTTGGATTCATGACTGAACAAGCACCAACAGATCTTAAACATCTCTATGTTGCATATCTGATCCGCAGATTTCAGATCGAAATGCAGAGAGATAAATGATTGAACATTATTTTTTTACGAGTCCCTTTACCATAATCAACCCTTGGAGCAGCTGTATTAACTGTCTACAGAGGACTGAACATCAGGGTCGGTGTAAATGACACAAAAGTTTTCTGTCTTCTGTGGAACTCAAAAAGTGACACTCTTCCGTTTGTAGTTACAGAACACTGGTCACTGTAATAACCAGTAAGTAAGTCTGACATCGAGGTGATATAGTACTACTGTAGTGCAGACTTGTATTGTAACCCCCCACCCTCAATAATCATAACAAATTAGCACTGAGTCACCTTCATCCTCCCTACTTCTCCATCATTGTTTATTGTATGTCAACCTGATGTAAACTGATTTAATAAGGATTTTTAATTTTAAGTATTAACATAATAAAATGCAGTTTATTCACTATTAATCAGTCGGGGTTGTTAAAGTACCAGTGTAGCTCTGTGTTTACCTTCACTCTCTCTGCTCTTCCTGCCCCCTGTTCCTTTCTTCACCACCTGTCTACTTGAGGTAAACAGGTTGTTGAGTTCGTCCAATGGGCTTGTGGGAGTCTGAGACCGCATTGACACATTCTGCATTGAGCCGTGGGTGGAGGAGGAGTTGCTGAGTTTAGCCCCACCCTCCCCGGCCCTGTGTGAGGATGAGGAAGAGGACGATGAAGAGCGAGGCATACTTCCTCCTGCCATCAGAGCGTCGTAAGGCGGTGGCCTCTTCAGGCTCAGAGGAGTCAGAGATCGACCCATGCTGACTGGAGACGGACATGCTGATTGGCTGCGAGGATAACCATGACCACTGTGGGCAGAACCAGAAGACTTGTAGAAGTTCGAGGGGAGAGGAGGTGCTGAGGAGCGACCAGAGGATGTAATGGTGTGGGTGGAGGGCAGCTCCCGATCTCGGTCCCGCTCCTTGTGGTGGTGGGTGGAGCTTTGCAAATGTTCAGCACCACCAGACTTGCTGTAAGAGACATTCTCTATCATAGGCAGCCGGGTAACGTCCAAAGGGGTGAGGGGGGACTCATCAGAATTAGGGGAGCACTGAGCTGGAGCGGGGGGGAAGACAAGCAGTGGTGGGCGATGAGTCAGGAGGTTGGGAAAAGGTGGAGGAATGTCGCAGAGAGAGCCTCGAGATGCCCAGGCTTCAGGATCCATTACAGCAGAGTGAGCGTCCTGCAGAAAGTCTTCCAACATTGGGTACTTCATCTCCTCGTACACCGATTCACTCTGCTCGTCTTCCTCAGCTTCTTGACCCTTTAGGTCTCGCAGGATGTTTCCTACCATCTCTATGTAGACAGGTTCCTCATCATCTGTGTCTCTTGATGCTGGACTCTGACACTGGGATGAAGATTTGTCCCATCGCAAGGAAGATTTCTTGCTGCCATGATTTCGTATGTAAGATTCATCAAAGGAGGTGCTGAGCTGTGTGTTTGGGTTCCTTTTGGGTTTTGGTGGAGGCATTTTCTTGCATTCCTCACTGGAGAGATGACATCGAGCTGAAGACAGACAGACACACAGACACACAGACGGACAGACAGTGATGTTAAAAACTTGACAGTAAGACTGACTGAACACAATAACATCACTGTGAAGTACCATTGTAGGATTATGGGATTTGTTTGTTTCCTTGTTAAACAGCCGCTATTGCAGATGTGAATCTCAGACTGACTCAGGTAGAAATATTTACCGACGAGGTGATGAATTAAAGTTTGATTCAAACTACGTTTTGTCACATTTGCCGACCTCCTTTCTCACTCTCTGACTGGTGTTATGCCAGAAGTTAGAGACAGGAGACTGCATGAAAGGTTACCTTGAAGACAATGACAGATTTCTCTGAACAATGATGGAAACATTTCTTTCTTTCTCTCTTTTATTTCTTGTCTTTGCTGTGCTCACATGCAGGAGTCTAGTGCCACTTTTACTAGTATTGGAGCACACCAATGCCACATGTGCAGGTTTTTAGATTTATGTGCAAGTCTACTCACAGATTTACTCACATTTCATCAATGGGGCCCTCTATATTAAACCTGCTGGTATCATGTTTAACCAGCAGACCTTGTTTTCTTACCTTCAGCCTGTTCTGCTGTCTCTTTGGTCTCTTGAGTGTCTCTTTTTGTGAGTCCAGAGCCTCCATTCACTGTTTCAGAGCTGCTGCTCAGTTTGGTGTTGGGGTCTCTCTTGGGTTTGGGTGGGGGTTGTTTTCGGGTTATGTTGGAGTCATCATCTCCTCCGCCTACTGAGTGGAGGGACTGTGATCGAACAGTGAAACCCTGACTTGGCGGGGGCAGACGGTCTTGTGGTGCTGGCATCGTCATGAAACCCATCCTGAAATGTTTACCCGAGTATGCCCCATCTGTTTCCATGGCAAATTCTTCACCAATCCTTGATACACCGATAAAAGAAACAATCAATCAATTACACAAGGTTTTAAAAGATACAAATTTAATTTTGGTGTCACAAATCAAAACCATTTTGTCTAATCACAAACCATAAACAGTGAATTGTGACAGCAACTGTACTATATTGCACTTTTTAATCAAATCTGAGCAGTTGGGGGCAGAACTTGTGGAGCTAACCCTCAGCCTGGATTCACCAAGTTTTCTTCTACTGTGGCAAAACAGGCCAACATTAGAAGAATATTAGTAGCAATGGCTGGTCTGTTCTTTTTCTGAAATGTAGTCATTGCAATTGCCTGCACTCACATTGCATATGCCAAGTGTAATTTCACAAGAACCCAACTCAGTTAAAACAAATTCAGCCTTTTATGTTCGTTTTTTCCTGTTATAGTTAATGATTAAAAAAGGTGGCATGGGGGGAGGTGCACTTTTTAACACTACTCTACATTAAACTGTGGTCATAGTTTCAAGGTTTTATGAGGTAATGTGTTTTCTACCTCTTGATGGCTTCTTCCTGTCGTCTCTTCTTCTGGTGTTTTTCCTGCAAGTATGTCCAGTTGGTCTGGTTTCGAATTCGGTCGCTCTCCCTGGCGATGTCAGAGGCGTTTTGGATCACCAGGCCATCATATGTTCGAAGACCACTGTCCTCTACGTACTGAAAAAACCTCCTGAAGGAAGACGCCTCCTCCTGAGATGTCATGGCTCCTGAATGACCTGAGAGGAGGTTCATTATGTTTTAATATATGTTTTACCTTCCATCTGAGCAAATTTAGATCCAACTAGTAGTTAAAGATAACTGTCTAATATTGAACCTATCCAACTTTAGAAATACAGTACTTCAAATTTCAGTTTCTGTTGTGCATTTTGTGGAGATGTCAGCTGCAAGTTACATGGCTGTATGCCATTAAGAATTGCTCATTCTTTCCCTAAATTACCCTTTTGTCATCTTTGCAGTGTGAGCACAGTTGTGGTTAGTCTGAAGACATAAAACTGAACAAATACTGTTGATTTGACCCTGGAGACAGTTTAATATCCTTTTACAGTGACCCCCATCTTTGACCAACCCTGAGTAAATAGTTTGTTCAGGTGTGTTTATACTTTGCGGTCATGTGTCTTCTTTGTTTTAGTTTCAAGAAACATAATGATAATTGAATTATTTAGCTGTAGTATTCTGTAAAACATAAACTAGAAGGACACTCAGAGAGCTCAGACTTACATCGAAGCAAATAGTCCACTTCTATGACATGCAAATCTGCAAATGTAACCACTGTAAGTTCCTGGATATATTTCCAAAGCTCATAGAATTTTACATTTGGATGTGAGTAACCTGCTGCCAGAAACATTAAGGAAAAGACTGAACATAAATTAAGAAGTTGTTGTTCTGTTCATAAGGGATAATTTAAGGATTTGATCAGGAAGGAGCTGAAGGGAACAGGGACAGAAGGGAAGACACAACCTGGAGGAGAAATCCAAAGACAGCAGGAGATGATGGGCCATGTTGGTGGAGGTTTAATAAAGTAGCCTATAAGAAACACAGAGAGCTAACACTGGAGAGTTTTATGTGGAGCCATTACCATAAAAAGATTTATCTCTGTTATCAGTCTGGTCCCTTGTCTCTCTCTGTGTCTCCATGTGGTGAGTCCACTTTGTATCCTCTCTTCTCCCACCTTACTGCATCAGTCAGTTCCTCTGCTCCTCCCAGCATCTCATCAGCATGCACTTCTGAAACCCCATTTCTCCTGTTACTGATTTTGGTATAACTCACTCCACCTTTGTTGAGCAAACGCTAGGCTCCTTTTGTTCTTTGCTCAACTTTTGGCTTCAGTGTATTTTACCTCTGGGACTAAACTTGAGTCTTCAGAGCTTCAGATCCACACTGCAAACAGCTTGCCTGCCTGCTGCTCCACATTGCCCAGCTTTGCTTGAGCTACTATTAATGTCCTTAATCCAACACATTTTGTCTGCCTGCCTCTCAATCACCAACCAAACCTTACTTCATCCGACTCAGCCTTCATTCATGAAAACATCCTGTTCACCTGCTCAATCTGAGTTTGTTTCTGCTTCTAGCTTAAAACCATCATCATTATATATGTTCAGAGAAAAATTTAAATTTCAAGGGAAAATAAGATAAAAAATTTAAAATTTAAAATCATACTATGTGTCTGTCGCCTTAGTAAGAGGCAAAAGATGCATAAATCTTACACTCAAAAATCTGATCAGATCTGCCCAAAGCTGATAAAAGGTTTGTGTTTCAGTGATGCAGGTTGACAAATGTAAAACTCATATTTCACATGAGGTCTCTGGAAGGAAAATAAATAGATGTCAGAAATAGCAATAAAAATATTTCAAAGACAGCATGATAAGAAATAAAGAATGAAGGTGACTTGTAATGTAATATTGCATAAAGGATTAAATGAAAGTTTTTTAAAAATTCCATCCAACAGTCTCTCTCTGCCTCTCTGTGTCCCTCTCTTTCCCTCCCCCTCTCTGTTTCTCAGCATCCTTCTAAAAATGGAACAGGGAGTCAGCTGGTGGTAACCTAGCAACAGCAGCATCTCTCAGAGGAGAATGATGTAATGCTTCCTGTCCATGGGTGAGGAAGCAGAAAGAGGAGGAGAGAGGCTCCTATGGACAGGAAGCTTCACCGTCTTAGAGGAACAAGAAGCTCCTCTGTCCTGAGCCTATGATGATCAGAAACATGGTGTTGCTTCTCCCCTTTGGTTCCTCCAGCCACTAAAGTGTAAATTCTTCAGGTCTGAACCCTGAGAAAGGAGCCTTTTCCACTTCCATTAACAGCCCACTTCTCCTTCGACTCACTGAAGACTATATGTTTATTTCATTTGAAAATAAAGCTGATTTTGACACATTTCCCAACACTTCTCATCAAATCCAAATCCTCCCTTTTCTCTCTGCACAAAACCACCAGTTAGAGACCTGAACACAAATTACTTTGAAACCTCCTGAGAGCATTTGAGGCAAACAAGTCTCTTAGTTGTTTTTGTGAGACATTTATGTTATGAATGTACATAGTCCACAAAAAATAGAAAAGACAAGAAGACGTCTCGGCCTCATTGATTACAAAACCACAACTTTATGGCCTAATTTACCAATTTCAATATGACTTGGTTGTATTTAATAGAAGCAATGTTTGTGCATTAACTCTAGTTGATTTAAGAAGTTTACTTATGACTAGAGAGCTTTACTTCTTACTGAAGTAATTAAACATGTAACTGTGGCTAAGTGTAGCTTCCCTTTTATGTATCTAAATACAAAGACATGGCAGGTTCAGGAGAGGCAGGACATGAGAAAGGACTGACTGGAAGCTGTTTTGGCAATGTGAATATCACAGACACTTCCCTGATGCTCTGAACTCCCAGTGCAGGATGGGTCAGCTAAAAGGGCTGACAGCTGCAAGGCTAACTGAGCAAACTATGTAACATGAGCTGCACTTAGCACTAGTTAGCACCAGCAACTAAGCCATCAGTCCAACAAGAAACTCCATAAATGACTGAGAGTTGAGAAAGAGAAGATTTTTTTCTAAAATTATCATTCAATGTAAAAAAAAAAAACAACATTGAAGAACATTTTTTTTCTTGCTTCTGTCGGTGACCTGGCCCTCCTTTGTGCCCGAGAAACTCCTAAGTCAGGTCTTGTTATATTATAGTGCTAAATAGTGCTGATTCTACAAGAGATGAAGGATGCCATCAGTCAATCAGAACTGAAGAAATCTCTTTGATGAGAAGAAAAATCAACAAAACCTTAAGCAAGTCTAGTTGTCTTACTTCATTATTATGTCATTCCTGGTCTAGTAAACACAGAGTTCCTCAAATTCGGTGCCCCCCCCCATCGTAAGTTTTGCTAAAATTAGTCAGTAAAGTTCCAAAGTAATGTTGTTCTTTGCATATTGTCCTGTAACTATGGAGATTCTGCTGTTTTGGCATTTTACATCTCGATGCTCTTGACTAACCTGATTTACTTCATATGTTCATCTGGGAAACGGTCTGTTTTCAGTAAGGAGACTGAACGAACGTCCAGATTAGACGATTTTAGATTTTAGATTTTAGATTTTAACAAGCTCTTCTTGACCCAAAAATTAAAATTTTTAAGGTAATTTTAAACAGATTTTCAAATTCTTTTGGTCAGATATTTAAGGATAAGGTCACTTTGACCTTAAATTAAACTGAGACTGTTTCCTGTCAGTTACTTGTCAAGTTTACAGTCCTGTTTAAGTCTGAAATCGTCTCAACAAAATCTCAACACCAGATGTAAAAACATAACTCGATCCTGTACCTTATGACACGTGGCAGTCATTTAATCAGGTTGTTCAGTTTATGTATTGAAAACATTTCTGCAATAAAAAGAGAAACTGAATCAATGATATTTGATTGCTGGAGCAGTCAAACTGAGCTCTGGTGATCTCTGAAGCCTCTGGTCTAAGACAGAAGTCTTTGTAGCTCATTTCTCTTTCTCTCTTTGAGTTTGGTTTGAAGAAGATCTGTTGGCCTCAAACACAAAAACAACCAAACACTTTGTGGTGACATTAGACTGATCAGGTTAACTGGAAGCTGAGCTGGAACATGTTTCACACAGAAACACGTCCTGTATGAACTTTGGAGGATTTTTGAAAACATTTCTGGTACGTTCACCTTCGTTTATCTTTGTTTGTTCAGAGGCTATTGACGACTTTTTCTAAGTGAGAATTTTCTTTTAAATAAAGTGGATTTTTAAAAAACCCTTAAACTTTGTTATCAGATCTAATCCAAGATGGCGGCCATGTTAAAGTGTGATGTTGCTGCTGCTGATTTTACAGTTGAAATACAAACATGGTGTTAAAGGGAAACGTGTGGACGGACTTTATTGACACTGTCAGTGATGTGACTGTGACTCACTGACACACAGATAATCATTTTTCACCAGCAGAGAAAAAAAAAGTCGTAGCGAGCAGACTTGATGGAACAATTAATAAAACCAGAAGAACAAATGTGACTCGTGACACACGACAGACTGAGGCTGAACGAAGGAGGTGAGAGGAGGCTTACCGGAGGATCGACGAGGACTCAGATTACCTCCATCCTTTTTGGACTGTCTCCTTCACTGTCTCCTTCCTTCCCTCCTTCAGTCCTCTCTGTGTAGAAATAAAAATGGAATGATGAAGCTTCCCGTCGTCCTCACAGCTTTTCTGCGGCTCAGAGGAAATGATGACTTGCGTGATTTTTGTCTGCAGCAATTTTAATCCACATCCATCCTTCAACACCTCCTTCCTCTCTTCCTTCCCTTCGTCCTCCCGTCATATATTCTCACAGCTGTAAGAGTCACGTCTCCCTTTCTCACACACACAAACACACACATACATACACATACACACTCACACACACACACACACAAAACTCACACACACAGCTTACACTCACACACCCTTCAGCCACACACACACACTCATCTCCGACGACAGTAGCCAGAAGAAACGAGAGGCTGCAACCACGGCAACCTGACAGCATCCTAACCCTGCTGACTCCTCCCCCTGTTGTTGAGCGAGAGAGAGAGAACGAGAAAGAGGGAGAGAGAGACAGCATAGAGAGAGCGAGACAGACAGACAGAGAGAGAGAGAGAGAGAGAGAGACAGAGAGAGAGAGAGACAGAGAGAGAGAGAGACAGAGAGAGAGACAGCGAAGAGAGAGAGAGAGACAGAGAGAGAGACAGCGAAAAGAGAGCGAGACAGACAGAGAGAGAGACAGAGAGACAGAGAGAGAGAGACAGAGAGAGAGACAGAGAGAGACAGACAGACAGAGAGAGAGAGAGAGACAGAGAGAGAGAGACAGCAAGAGAGACAGAGAGAGACAGACAGACAGACAGACAGACAGACAGAGAGGTTTCATACATCACATACCAAAGATTCTCGTCCAATCAAATGATCTGGCGGTTTTGTGGTGACATGAGGGAATCGGAGGGGAAACGTTCTGTTTAGCAAAAGGAGAAATATTGAGTCTTTCAGCTGGCAGTCGAACTTTTTCACTCTTTTCCGGGGTTTTATTCCTCATTGCTGCTCTCAAGCGGGGGTCCTCATTTCATTCCAACATCCAGTATCGTCATCGCAGGTCAGCAGGTCTCGTCCCTGCTGAAACCAGTCGTGACTCATTTTCACCTCCTGAGTTCCTCCACACCTGAGTTTCTTCCTGCTTCTATAGAAGCGGCTGACCTCTGACCTCTGACCTCTGACTACCTGTTTGCTGCTTCAGTTTTCTCCTGGGAGAACATAAACTAAAATGGACGCCTTTTATTTAATAACCTTCTTCATTGTCAAATCAAATTAAGGTTTACTGCCACATTCACAGTAAACTGAATAAAACAGTTTTTAGATGCTTAGTTTCAAAACAAGTCTTACAAATCGAAAACTACAAGATGAGTCTAACAGGTTGATCACCAACTCTAATAACCAGAAGGATCTTTGTTTGTCTCTGGACAGAAGACTTTGATGGACCCACTCAGACTTTAAGTCCTCAGATTAGCATGGTATAGAAGGTATTTTCTGGAGTTAGAAGTTAAAGATCTTCCCAGCTGACCTGGATCGTTCATTTGTTTGTGGTACCAGGAACATCCAGCAGTCGCTCCATCAGGTAATCAAACTCACAATCATAGCTGATCAATGGACTTTTCAGCTGAGACAAACAGAAGGACTAAAGAAAAGACTTGTGGCAATCATGGATGTTCTGCTACCAGGTTCTAGGTTTTCTTTGGACAATCCACAAGTGGACCAGATGCCCAAAAACTGAACAAAACGCTGCTTTGGATCGGCTCAGATTCAGAACTCAAAGTAGCCTTGAGCTGTTAATAAACATCCAAACAACAAACTGAAGCCTAAACTCTGAACTGAACCAGCAGAGGGTCCAGAAACAGTCCAGGTCTTCAGTTCAGCTTCATGTGGATGAAGATCAACCCACCAACCTACTTCTTCTTCTTCTTCTACCAGAGAGAAGAACATCACCAAGAACATCACACATCAGAACCAGTTCAATGAACGAGGAATCTCCTTGTCTCCTGTCCTTATTCCCTCTCCTTGTTTCCTGTCCTTGGTTCCTTTCTTTGTTTTCTCTCCTTCTTTTCATTATTTGTTTCCTCTTCCTGTCTCCTCTCCTTGTCTCCTCTCCTTCTTTCCTCTCGTTCTTTTCTTTCTTTGTTTCCTCTCTTTGTTTCCTGTCCTTGGTTCTTTTTTCTGTCTCCTGTCCTTGCTTCCTTTCTTTGTTTCCTCTCTTTGTTTCCTCTCTTTTTTTCTCTTCTCCTTGTCTCCTCTCCTTGTTTCCTTTCTTTGTCTCCTCTCTTTGTTTCCTTTTTTTTCTCATCTCCTTGTTTCCTTTCTTCATTTCCTTTCTTTGTCTACTCTCTTTGTTTCCTCTCCTTCTCCTTTCCTCCTCTCCTTCTTTCCTCTCAATCTTTTCTTTCTTTGTTTCCTCTCTTTGTTTCCTGTCCTTGGTTCCTTTTTTGTCTCCTCTCCTTCTTTCCTCTCCCCGTTTCCTCTCTTTGTTTCCTGTCTTTGGTTCCTTTTTTGTCTCCTCTCCTTCTTTCCTCTCCCTGTTTCCTCTCTTTGTTTCCTGTCCTTGGTTCCTTTTTTGTCTCCTCTCCTTCTTTCCTCTCCCTGTTTCCTCTCTTTGTTTCCTGTCCTTGTTTCCTCTCTTTGTCTCCTCTTTTTTTCTCTTCTCCTTGTCTCCTCTCCTTGTCTCCTCTCCTCCAATTCCAGCTCACGTGCCTTCCTTCCTCTTTGTGTGTGTGACATCAGCACAACATCCTCCTTTTAGCCAATGACATATTGTCACTGTGGTCATGTGATGCTCTGTCCTCTCTGGTGTGATTATATAATTTTAGATTCAGTTGGATGTGAAATCATTTCAGAGCCGTCGTTTCTTCATCTTCATCTTTTTGTTTTTTTCTGCTCAAAAGATAAAAAGCACTTTCTTTTTATATTTACATCATCATTCATCATCAAACAGAACGGAAATGAAAAATCTTAACAGAGAAACATGTTTATGATTCAGCAACATATATATGACATGTATGATACACCATTACAAGGAAATACCATGGGCATAGTTTTATATTCTATTAGATTATATTAGATGAGATTAGATGAGATTATTTCATCCAGGTTGTGTCTCCATTAAGTCCTGTGATCTGGGTTAATTATTCATGATTCTGTCCATGAGGGCAGAGCTTGTAAAAATCCTAATCAACAGACTCACTGTGGAGATTTTTCACTTATGTATTTATAACCACTGAAATAGAATTTAATTCAGATTTGATACGTTGTGGATTTATCACAGGACTGTTAAAACATGATCATAGAATCATTTCACAGAAGAGAAGCAGCTCACCATCATCACATAAACCCCCATCACTTAACCCCGGGGCTCTGTACCGCGCATGCGCCGGGTTCTGCAGCGCAGCTCTGTGTGAAGGCATGTTTGCGTATGTGCATGTGTGCGTGCTTGTGTGTGTGTGCATGTGTGCGTGCATGTGTGTGTTTGTTTGAGCTGCCACAGAACGAGCTCCGCTCGGTAATCTGACGGATCGGTTTAACCCGGACTATAAACTCACTTAGAGTTAATTAGCCCGGATCTGCGCGACCCGCTGCGCCAGCATGTCGCTCAGCCCAGGGGAGCAGAACCAGGAGCAGAACCAGGAGCGGAACCAGGAACAGGACCGGGAGCCCAAAGAGGAGCGAAAAGAGGAGACGAAGGAGGAGATGAAGGAGGAGATGAAGACTGAGGAGAGAAAGGAAAAAAATGAAGAGCCGAAAGAGGAAAAGAAAGAGGGGAAAAAAGAAGTGGAGACAGGGGGAAAAAAAGAGGAGAAGCAGGACTCCTGGAAGGATTTTTTCTACAACCCGAGAACCGGGGAGCTCCTGGGCCGGACCGCCAGCAGCTGGGGTAAGACCGGCGTCCAGAAACGAGTCTGGCCGTCCTGAGCGTCGAGTTGTCTGTGTCACTGTCCGTTTCCTGGACTGACACATCGTCGGTCCGTCTGATCAAGAGCAGGCTGCGCGGTCTCGGTCGGTTTCGGTGCCGAAAACCAGGAGGCGCGTGTGCGTGTGCGTGCGTGCGCGTGTGTGTATGACAGAGATCAGTGACTGTAAGCATCATTTTTTAAAACTCTAATTTGAGATACAAATACTTCAGAGGTGTACTGCAGGTTTCTGAATATTACTATGACTTGCTGCAGTAAATCACGGTACCACGGTATGTTAAGCACACTGTGTGTTCTATCTATCTATCTATCTATCTATCTATCTATCTATCTATCTATCTATCTATCTATCCTTGTTTATATACAACACACATACACACACGTACAAACACACATACACAGAACACATAAAAACACATTTTTCATTATAATGCCTCAAATCTTGTTAGACTGGAGGCAGAATTTTTTACAGTTTAACAACACGATAATCTCATTCTAAACTCCAGACTTCACTGACTGTGACTGACGGCCAAAATGTGCTGTGGCCAAAGATCAGTGGCAGGTTCAACAGAATCAACTTCAAGCCCGATATTTAAAAAAAAATATTTTGGTAAGCAGCCAAAAATATTGAGTAGTTAAGTAATCATAAAGGATAAAGGAAGGAGGTAAAATTGTAAGTTTAATTCTTGTATCTGGGGTTAGAGTGATGAGAGTGAAGTGAAACTGCTGTAATAAAATGCATAAAAGGCTGCCACAAACCTGTGTGCTTGCTGGTTTTCACTGCTGGTTCAGGATGGCAGGTCGGCAGCCACTCCGGTCCGGCCGATATGTGAGAGCCCAACTGGGAGCCTCAGAACAAGTGGACCCAGAATCAAAATGGCATTGTATTTCCTTCATTGCATACACTCTCAGTAATGCCTGAACTTTTTTGTCAGTCCATTTGTTTGTTTTTGTTCCTGCTTTTAATAATAAAGAGCTTTGCGAGCTTTTAATTACATAATCAGCTGTGAGCTGCTGTTTTCAGGGGGTTTTAAAACTGGTGCGTGATGGTGCAGAATTAGCTCTCATTCTTGACCATCAACGTACACTCACGTATGGACCAGTCACCAGTACATATACACCACTCAGAGTTTGTCCTGTGCAGGAAGTGAAGCCTCTCTGAAGCAGGAGCTGATGATGTTCCTCAGTGTGTGATTGTCATAAACTTTCATGGATGAAATGGTGGTAAATATTCCAAACCCCAAACACAGAACACACACATTAACATGGTCAAGGTGTTTGCAGGCCCCTCTTGAGCTGTTCTGTGTGTGTGAGTTTGATCTGTACTGGTGTGTTTTCAGTGTTCGTGAACTAAACTAAGCCAGACGTCTGGTGTAAGTGCAGCCTTGTAGTTACATTCACCTCTACATGCATTACTGACCCTTGAACAATGGATCCGGATTCCCTCATGATAATACTGGTACAATTTTTTTTCCCAAAAAGAATAATGTCATAAAAATAGCAACATTTCAACTACTTACAGTTACAGTTTTATTATAATTCTACGGCAAAAACAGGCAGATCTGAAAGTGGAAGTAACACTGCTACAGGCCACACGGTGGAGCTGTCAGCCTCAAAAAATGGGAGTGACTTCAGCACTGTGGAAGTGATGTCACTGGCAGAGATCAAACCATGGTTATCTGATAGAAATGAAAAAAAAAACTGACAACATAATGGGGAAAGACAACATATTTATTTAGCCACCAACTATTTTAAGCTCTGAGCCAAGTGTGAAACCACGCTGCCTCAGCACAGCATCGCTGAATATCTGCTCCATATCAGATTTACTTGGCAGATGGACCATAAGGGGATCAGTTTAAGTGAGAGGTTCTTTATTTGTACACTATTACAATCCACAGTCAAAGATGAAAGTTATTTGGACTAGAAATTCAGAGTTTTAACGGAAAATATTAAAAATCTAATGAATCTAATAGACACAGAAGGTGATGTAACAAGACTTCTGGGAAAACCACAGAAAGAGTCTTTAAGAAATAAATGACCTGATCTGATTGGATAGGATGAGTTGGTTCCTAAAAGAAAGAACAAAAGGAAAAGATACAAATCCACCATGGAGATGTTGAACCACTGGGAGATGGACTGACTAGGGTTTTATCCTCAAATTTGTTTCCACAAACCATCATTTGAATTCTCTCCTCAGGTCTCATCCTCCTGTTCTACTTCGTTTTTTACGGGTTTCTGGCAGGAATGTTCACTCTCACCATGTGGGTGATGTTACAGACTCTGGACGAGAACGTCCCTCGCCATCAGGACCGAGTGTCCAATCCGGGTGAGTTTGTTACCATAGATTATTAGATTTAACCTTTTAACAAGACTTTATATTTACTTCACATCAACAAAGGTCATTTGAACAGGTATGACTTGAGGGAGATACTTAAAATAAAATGAAACTTTTACTTCAGGTAGATGCTTGAATAAAAACAGTGAAAAAACTGCAGTCAGTGTTTGCTTTCAGCCTATTTCTTCAAGTGTGAACACACAGACAACACTGGACCAGTGTGTAACAAAAGATGTCCGTTAACAACTTGAATCAATAGGATCAAATGAAAGAGGATGATGCAGTTGTTGCCATGACAACCTGTAAGTAAATTTCTGTCCTGCCATGATGTGATGACACTCCTCCACCTGCCTCCATGTCAGTGTGTCCTGTGGTGGAATCTGGTGACTAAAACAACAATAACAACAACAACAACAACAAAAACAAGCCATGAAATCATTAAGCAGCAAAACAATTACAAGAATTTTTCAAAAAAGCACAATTTTATTTAACTCTGTTGTTTTGAGAAACTGCAAACCTTCAGCTTCTTTACTTTCAGCAGTATTTGTTTCTATTGGACAAATTGCTGTGCAGTAATTCTCATTATAGAATTGAACAGGGGAATGAAGTGAATAGACGGATATCTCTGAAACACATTCATTAACCTTAATGACAAAAAACAATGCTCCCACCTCCTCTGCTCACCTGATTTTACTTCCTGTTCTGTGCATTTCTCTCTGTGATAAAAAAAAAGTTAGCTGTGTGCATTCTAACTGCATTATTTGACGATTATTGCTTGACTGTTATTTGACTGTATGATTTCTTATTTCTTTTCTTTAATCCAGGTTTGGTCATTCGTCCTCACGCGGTTGAAATCTTCTTCAATCGCAGTGACCCAACAAACTACAACCAGTACATCCAACAGCTGCACGACCTGCTGCAGTGTGAGTACAAACACACGCCCTGCTCTGCAGAGTTTAGTAGGAGTTTCAGTGAAAAACTTGTAGATTCTCTATACATGTTTGCATGGGCCAGTCTGAGTCTCAAAGCTATTTTTTTTCTGGAAATGTCACAAAACTGTATCAGTTAATAAGTCTTAAAGTCACTGAGGTTGCTGATGTTTCTTATGACGAATTCAATCCATAACAGAACCATCTGCTTTGACTTGATGATATTGACACTGTATCGTCATAGCTAATGATCAGCTGTTCATATAAGTTCATAATAATGCAGCGAGACATAGGCATCCTAGACATGGATCAAATATATGTAATCACTGATAAACCCTAAAATAAGAGTGTACATTACAGATATGATTTTTTTAATCCTTCAACACTCTTGCCTTTATTTCCCATACGTTAAATCTTCACTCTACCTCTCCAGTACTTTCACATGAGCTCTCTTTTCAATACATTTTAAGTCAAAATACTTTATTAGCATGATGATACAAAAGAAAAAACCTAAGAAAAAACTCACATATGCACGATACACTCACGATACAATCACATGAGCTCTCTCTCTTCCTCTTCTCCTCTGCCGTGAGTCTCCATTTTACTTAATCATGTTTTCTGAAAGACCTGGTTTTAGGTGTTGCTGTGTAATCATTTTTGAAGAGTAACTAAACCCGCAGTGTGTTGGCTGAGGTGCTGCTCCCAGACATATTGAAAATGGATCCGCTGTCAACAAATGCTGAAAACAAGTGTTCTTTTGCTCCACAGATATGTTTTTGGTGATCGATAGTGGTAAGCTAGCTAGGCTAACTGACTGACCTGTGAGTAACCTACTTCAAAATAAAAGTCAGTTGAATTTTTGCCAGTTAAATGCTTTTAATGTGAAACTGGAGCTGTAGAAAATATTCATTTTGCTTTAGCAGTAACTTTACAGTGAACTCAACAGACAGTAAGTGTTAATGTAGAAAATTGGTGTTTGGTGGTGCCAGGGTTTATTAGTCGGGAAGGGAAAAAACAATGAAGATTATTACATTTTCTTTTCACTCTTTTCACAAACTGGTCACAAATTTGGACAGAGCCATCAGTTGGTCCTAACCCTAACCCTGATCTGTGCTAACATTATAATCTAACAATATAAATTAAAAATATAATCTACCTACTCAGTCGCTCTCGCTGTGCTCAGTCCACTGTGATACTTGTCTCGCCCAGTCTGCTGAACTTGTAGAGAGCAGTTGCTACACATTTTCATATCAAAATATGCAGAATTCCCATTCTTTCCCATTCTCAAATTCGAGATTTGTGCCTGAGTCAATCAACAATACCACTGGATTCCCACATAATTTGGTTTTAAGTTGAAAAAAAAACTTTTGAGGTTTAGTTACTCTTTAAAATTTCAATTGCAACCTTGGTTATGAAGTAATATTTTTGATCATGTTGTCTAGGTTTTTATATTCTGCATTGAACAGAATGTTGAAAATGCTGGGGGCAAAGTATCTAAGATGCACTTTAGTTGCCCATCTTTGAAAGAGTGTAATTTCACCAATGCACACCAATGTCATTAACACCAGCTGTTGCCTCTTGACTCAGCCTTGCGAGTGCAGATGGATTTCCTTAGCACTTAGCACACTGAATTATCCTCATCATCTTTCCTTAACTTTTCAACATTTTCCACTGTGGTAAAAATATGAAAATAAATAAATAAAATGTTTGTGACAGCTTTGTCTTGATATGACATTTTTCTTATGATTTTGTTGTTGTTTTCTGTGCAGATTATAATGACAGTTTGCAGGAGAGTAATGACTTGTGTCTGGTGGGTGAATACACTGAACAGGATGACGAACTGATAAAGAAAGTTTGTCAGTTTAAACGCAGTACGCTGCGTCAGTGTTCCGGTCTGCGCGACACCAGTTTTGGATACGCTGAGGGGAAACCATGCATCATTATAAAGATGAACCGGGTCAGTACAACAGTTTTCATTCAGTCTGCCAGGATGTTGTTAGGTGAAAAAGCAGTGTGTGCACAACAACAGAAATAATAACCCTAACTTTTCTGATATTTCCAGCTGCATTTACACTGTTGTTTTGTTGCTTTTATGACAGAGTTCATGTATGATATAGGCACTTGGAACTTTCTGAATGAAAATGAAAAAACAGATGTGGAGCATTACACAAAACTTGAGTCACTTTTGTCCCCTACATCATGTTTCCTGAGCAAAGGTCTTGTTTGGGTTTTTGTTCTGAAGCAAAATGCAGATGCAAGCCAGGTTGATGCTTTAAATTTGCTTTTAGCAACAGAAATCAGGTTAACAAGCAGATAGCAGTTAAACAGGCCTAGTCCACACGTGTAGCATATGGGTATTTTTAAAATGGGTTTTTTCCCTCCCTCATTTTTAAAAATAAATCTGGTCTTGTTCCTTTTCCTCCTGTTTCAAAAAATTCTCCATGAGTTATCCATTATTATCCATCTATTTTTCGTGAGACTGTGTGCAACTAGAGATTCAACAAGTTCTTGTCCAGAGCCTCCAACATGGCTGCAGAGACTCTGTGTGAGTGTTGGATTATGTAACAACCTCTGTGACGCAGTCTGATGCTTGTTCATCTATAATGACGGAGTAACTGTTAATGATAAACCAATAAGATGTCAACAAACACTCTGATGTTAAACATGGCGGTTTACAGCATATAGCCAGAAACGCTGTTTTCCCATGAAAATTACGCAATTTTCATTGACATAAAAAGTTATTTTCTGTGGATAAAGGTAAAAAAAGTAAAGGAAAGGGTAGATTTTAATTAATGATGGTGTATGTGAATACAGAAAACAGGACTCCAACCATGTGTATAGTCGATAATCAACTGATAAAAAATAAAAGCAAAAAACAATCTGAGAGAACAGAGACACAGTACTAATAAAAATAGTACAGAGCTGATTATTGAATGATGTGCAAGAGATGGGAGCTCAAAGGTCTGCAGGACATATGATGAATAAAAAAAGGAATACGGCTAGGCTACAAAGCAGGAGGACAGTGAGGTGACTTCTTGTTAAACTCTGGGTTTTCAGTGTTATGAAATGGGATTACTTCCTACTTCATTGTATCGCCAATTTATGCTAAACACCTAACCTGCTTCAGAGGAGGTTATGCTAAAGATGAGAGATCAGTGTGTAAAACCTAGCGATCTATTAGACCAATTCATTTTCTTGGAAAATGGTTCCAGCATTCACAAAGATCTTGTGGAACTCAGCAGATCAAGAGAGGGTAAGAGTGTTGACTGAGCAACAAACCTTTTTTACTTTACCTGAAAATTTCGTCGAGGATGAATCATTAGTATGTGCCTTTGTCTGGCTACAATTTTTAGGACTGCGTGGCTTAAACAAACAAATTTCAAACATAGATGGCCAAATCAAAGATTGTTGCCAACACTCCATGGTGGGGGAAGTGAAAAGGTTTCTTTGGTTAAGACATGCTTGTAAACTAAAGGTGCAAAGTTAAAGAGAAGGGAGTTTATTATAAACAGATCACTCACATGCAAGTCACAGGATGTTCTCTCAGTCCTATATGTGTGTAAAATGTACAACTTACTTAACAATAACCCAACCTAGACACAGATCACACTCATGCAATACACTGCAAAAATGACAGAAGGAAAAGTGTCCATTTTGGTGTGTTGCTGTGCAAAGTATGTCAAGTACTTACGTTAGGTTTGTGCAACTCCTTTTGCTTGTAAGTACAAGTATAGCTGGCAGACCTCGTGTCCTGGCCGCTGGTTCCTGATTTAACTCCTTCACTCCAGTTAAGTCCTTCATCAGGTGCTCCGATTGCTGCTCTTGGAAAGAACTGAGGTATAGCAATCTGAATTGAGCACTACTGCTAAAGAAATTGTGTTGAGTAGGGTCCCCTGTTTTAGGGGCTGTGAAGAAGAGCAAGAACTGTGTCCTCTTCCCTGTGAGGCTGCTGAGAAAGAGGTGCTGCTCTGTCCCCGACTCTGGAAGGTTGAGAAAGAGAGCAATGTGGGGGTAGAGATGGGTTTTTACTGACAGAGTTCACACCTAGGTGTGGAACCTGAGGAACTCTGGGAAGTTTCGTTTTGTGTTCTTCAATTGAGTTTCCAAGGGTCTGAACTCCTGCAGAGGCAGCCATTTTGTAAAAAAAAATGTTTTTAACCTTCTTGTCATTTTACTTAAAACACAAAGACCCTGCTCCAACCTGGTTTTTCATTCCATCCTGTGTTTATAAAAATCACAGCACTAATTGCGTGTATTCCTACCTGGCATCAACATGCATTTCCAAATGAGTCTCCAGTGATCACTTGTGATCAGATCTCACACCCCCGCTCTGTATGCAAATAAATACAGACATCATTTCCACTTGTAGAGACCAACTATGCTGTTATTTTTTACCTGTGGGAGGCAGCAATGCACTAAAACGTGCCCAGCCAACTATCTTGAAGAGTCTTTAAGACAAGGCAACTGGACTCTGTTGAAATTTGTTGGGAAGACGTTTCACTTCTCATCCAAGAAGCTTCTTCAGTTCCAAAGAACTGGTTGAAGGAAGCAGATATTTATCTTACAAGAGAGAAACTGAAGAAGGTTCTTGGACGAGAAGTGAAACATCTTCCCAAAACTCAAAATAGTTCAGTTGCCTTGTCTTTTTGACTCTTCAAGACATAATGTAAAAGGATTTCTGAGAGCAGGGGAGTGTTGTATTGGTGAAAAAAAGGGTGGGAGAAGAGAAAATATTGAAGGAAGTCTTGTCTCATAAATGTGAGTTTCTCTCAATCCAGAGAAGCAAAGAGAAAGCTGGAAAAGCGAAAGCAAACTCTTCACAGACAACGAGGGGAGTTTCAACAGAAAACTGAGAAACTGCAGGTGAGAAACTAAGAGAGGATAAAAAAAAATATCTGCATTAGAGGCCATTAGGTGGGAGAGTCTGTTCATTTGGATAAATGGACCCTTATTTTGAAAACATAGTCACACAAGTTAGTCTAAAGGTCACGGAATGCGTTACTTGAATAATCTCTCTCTCAGGTAATGCACCAGGACGCCCAAGACCTTGAGAATCAGCTGGAAGAGCAGTCAGCAAATATAGCCAACAAGAAGAAGATTGTCGAGAAAGTCATTGAGCTGCAGCTCCAGCAGACAGAAAAAGAGAGCAGCCAGGCTGAGAAGCTGCTTGAGGACCAGGTGGAGGTGGGTTCATTAGTTTATTTGTTCCAGTCTATTCTGGCTTAGTCCCAAATACCCACCAAACCAAGCCCAGTGAAACAAATATATTTAAACTGATCCAGCTTCAGAGTGCAGACATGACCCCCCCCATCCCTCTGTTCCCTTTCTGTCTAAAATCTGAGTACATGTACTTCTTAGCATGGTGTAAGATAAACAGATCATGATCCATCCAAATCAAGTCTTCTGTTATCTCCTTCTCTTTCAGCTGCTGCACAAACAGCTGGAGGAGGAGATGAGAGTTCATGAGGAGTCAGAGAAATCCCTGCAAAATCGCCATGAGGTTGGTACAATAATGTTTCTATTACCTTTTCATTATTTATTTATCGGTTTGTTTATTAATTTATTTATTTATTACTCATTACAAGTATGTTTAAGTTGAGTATAAATTCATTTTTTGTGTCCCGTAGAAAACTCCTGTTAACCATTAGAGGTCACTGTATATGAGGTTTGTGTAAAAAAATGTGGCACATCAGGGTCTGTATTCATCAGCCTGCCAATATATAAATATATATATATATATATATATATTTAATGATATCTACTTTTAAGTAGAGGAATTTGATTTATAGCTATTATTGTTAGCTTTGTGACTGCAAAAAAATGTAGGTGTTTGGTGGTGAAATTTAAAAGGACAAACTCTAAACTTTTTTTTGCAGTCACAACCCTAACAATGAAAACTGTAAATCAAATTTCTCTACTTAAAAATAGATATTATTAAATTTATATATGGATATTAAATATGTACTAAATGTTATGGATTTTACATAAATCATCAACAAAAATTACTTGCATATGTTTTGAAAATCATTATAACCATAACCCTAACACTATAAATCTTTGAAAATGTACAATATTTGAAGGCAACACTTCAAAAGCATAGTTAGAAAAACTAAATGTATTTAATAATCAACTGTGGAATAGATGAAGAAAACTGAGATTCATGTTTGACCAATAGTTTTAATCTTCGTCTTAGTTATTTACGTTAGAAAAGAGCATAAGAAATAGGATAACATCGATGTACCAAACACAACATTATAAATAACAGTTGAACAAACACAAACAATATCAGTGCTAAATGAAACACATACAGTGTGTGCCTTCCAACCAGATATTTAGGAGTTGTTACAGTCTTTTAATAGACGATCATGTCCAACTGTTACACTTTTCAAGTCCATGTGTAGCCTGTGATTATAGCCTCTGGTAGTACATTTTTTTCTGCATTTGGCAATCAATTATGTAAACAATTCCTTGCAATGTAATTCACAGGTTAAACAGTAGATGTCAGCACTAAGCAAGAAACATGTTACATGTTATCTCACAGTTCATGGGCATGGTGTTTCTCAGAGATATTGGAATTTTCTAAAAGATTTTTTTTTCTTGAGAACAGAAATATTTGATTTACTCTGAAAAAAGAAAAACTTTTGTTGAGATGAGCACTGCAGAACTGGACCAGAATCATTTAAAAAATATAATGAAGTGACTGCATGTAATGTAAATCAAAAAAAGATGATTTTATGTTAAGTTACTGAAGTTATTAATAACGTGTAATAATTACAATGTCTTTTAAGCATCAGCTGATCTTTTTTTTTCATTACTGTCATTAAAGTAGTTTTGTTCTGATAATTTCTCAATGGTTAATATCCATCAAGTCCTACAGCGGCAGCTAATGTTGTTGCCGCTGTTGTTTCAGGAGTTGCAGCAGCAGCTGCAGCAGTGGCAGCAGCTCACAAAACAGATGCTACAGGATAAGGAACAGAAGCTCAACAGTGTGTGCTGCAAAAGAACTGTGAACTTAGACAGACTGATGGAGATGAGGAGGACGGTGAGCATCTCTTATTGCTGTGAATGCTGCTGAACAGGACACACAATCATGATTAGATGATCATTAATGAGGCTGAAATGTTTTCAGTTCAAGGAGATGGAGCAGGTGGTGATAGAAGACAGGGAGGAGCAGGAGAAAATACGCCAACAGCAGGCAGAAGCCAGAGCTGCTACCAAGGTAACATTGTCAAATCAGAACTTAGATCAGCTCAATTGGTTTGGTTGTTTAGTATACTGATTTTTAATTCTGACCTTGGCCTGTGACCTTTGACCCTGCAGCTGCAGGCCTGGTGGAGAGGCTGCATGGTGCGCCGGGGCCTTGGTAGTTTCAAAAAAGCAGAAGAAGGCAAGAAAGGCAAGAAAGGCAAGAAGGAAGGAAAGAAGAAGAAGAAGAAATGATTTTTTTCCAACACTTCTTTCAGATGTTGAAATAATTTATTTAATTCAATAACAATAAAACAGTATTGCAATTCCTGACCACAATCTCTGTATCTTCTTTGTTCTTGATATAAAACTGTAAAAAAAATATCATTTTAAATATGTAGCCACAAAATCAAAGACTTCACTTATCCTTCACAAAAATTAAGATGATTAGGAAAACTAGCACAGTGTGTGTATGTAACATGGAGCATATTAGCATTATATCATATATAAGCATATCAGCAGACAAAAAGCAAAGTAGCACCTTAAATCAAAGTCCCTCTTTGTCATATTTTATGTTCAGATTGACCTGAATAAAAAAGGCCAAACTGTCAATCAATACGATTAAATTACATTAAACATGAAAATGTCAGAGGTCAGAAATCAAATGACTTCCTGCAATGAATACTACTAAGTAGTCTACTGTAAATGACCATAGGCCATACATTTGAACATAAGTCAAATCCTTCACCATGACATGATAAAGATTTTAGTCACACAGTATTTCAATACTATTTTTCCATTCACTCACACAGTATAAAGTGCAACCACTCACATTAGCACATTAGTGTAACTGGACAACAGTTACACAAAGACAGGGAGATGAGTCATTAAAAAATCACATTCAAGAGGGACATTAAAGACAATTCTCCCAACTTTGTTTCCTCACATCAGACAGAGCCGCAGAAGCCCCAACCTTGCATAACAGGAAACTCCATTACCGAGGAGGATTATTTTAAGGACAAGGTATAGGGATCTGACGCTTGTTTGTGTAAATAGAAAGACTTACATCACTTGGAGAACGGGGATGATGAGCTATGGTTGTGTTTTTAAAGCATTGCTCTTAAAATGTAGAGGGCAGAGACCAGTTTCAAGTCACATCAAAACCAAAACCAGCGCAAAAAATATTCCTATTAATACATAAGAGTGACATCAGTCAAATTGTAAAACCAATAGAACTGAAACAATTAGGCAATTAATATATTAGTAATAAGTGATTCATTGTGTTAAGTACTTTTTAAAGAAAAATGCAAAAAGGAACAATTCTCTGGTTCCAGTTTCTTAACTGTGAACTTTTGGTGTGTCTTAAGTCCTCCATTATTTTAAACAGAGTTTAGAAATTTTTTTTTACACATTACAACTGTGAGTCAGAACAGAAACTGAGACAAATCCTAAAGGTGAAAAAAGTGTCTGGAGAGTGAATATATTTGATCTATTGCTGAGCTAAAGTTGTTTTCCTGCCAAAGATAAGTGGTGTTGGATTGTGCGATTCGAGTGTCAGCACTGAGGTCAGAGCCTCACAGTCCCTGTTCCTCTGTTGTTGTTGAGAGGGTCTGCTCAGCATGCATGTAGTTGTTGTCTCCAATGATGACATAGTTCAGACAAGAACTGTGGATGTTGATGCTCGGAGGCTCTGCTCCTGATGGAAGAGGAGGAGGAGAAGGAGGAGAAGGAGGAGAAGAGTAGTGTTCTGCTCCCTGCTGTCCACATTTGCAGCTGCACACTGTCTCATCTGTGGTACATGAACAAAGACCAAGATGTTTTCTTTTTTTATGAGCGCAGTTTGAGTGCTGTGAGTTTAGGTGCTACTAATACAAAAACATGCAATTAACAAAAATGTAGCACAATAGTAACTGCAGCTCAAAGGGCTTAACATTCCTAGAAATAGGCTATAAGATAGTTTTGGCTCCTACCCACCATGCATTTGGAGTCCAGATTCCTGCATTAGAGGCTGTCTTTCTGCTACCACAGAGTAGTTGTTATTCCCGATGGCGCAGTCGATCAAGGTTGAGTTGCTAATGTTCACGATCAAAACGGTAGATGGTGGACACCAGTGTGTCACTGTTTATGAGTGGGCGAGGGAAAGAAAGGGAAGAGAGTATGAAAACAGGAACTTCCTATTCCAGAGTGATGTAATGGCAGAAATGCTTTCACAGAGCAATTTAAATAAAAGTGTGTGAGGTTTTACCACGGCAAATGTGCTAAGAATAGTGTAATAAAACTAATTTCCTTGGTCAACAGAGTGTGTACAATGATTTCACTTATGTAAAATATTGACAAACAAATGAAGGAATTCAACAATCTCATACAAGCCAAATGTGCATTGGAATATGGCGCGCTACTAAGGCTTACGAGAAATATAAGACTAAGGGGGAAAAATTCCCTTAAGATTAAAAAAAAAAAGGATTGATAAAAGATTTAACAAAAAGATTTGACACATGAATAAAGACACCAAACAGAAATTAAACATGAACTAACCTTGTGTGGTTTTATCCTCTGTGAGTGGATGGTTTTCAGCTTTAAAGACAATGACACAGGTAAGAATTAAAGTTAATTCACTCTAAAGGAAATATGTCAACACTAGTGCAGATGAGGGGAGAATTTGTTATGCCAATAAACATAAATATGTCAACAATGACAACAATGACAGACTCTGTAACACTTGCATCTAAAGCTACAGACCCTGAACCGTGACATCACAGCAACATGGAAACTACACAGAACAGTATTTGTGGTTGACATCACTGCATGAATATCACAGAAATGAATGTTACCTGGGCAGCATGTGACCTTGTCACATTTGGCAACACCTAGGGGGCAGCAGAACAGCTGACAGGCTCTATAGCAGCTCTTCTGCGCCACCTGGTGCACCACCTGGATGATTCTGTCCACGTTGGCGGCTTTGAACGCCATCACCTGCGGGAGAGAAGCACACGACACCTTTTACCACTGATATCTCACACAGTAACAACATCTCAGTCCAAAGCTGACAAGCCTTGATGGAATGAGTGAACCTTTTCTATACACAACTGCTCACACCTGCATTAACATGGTGATGCCCAGCTCTGGGGTTTCTAGGTCACTCGTACTTTCACTTGGGAACTTTTTTTTCTGTCTTTTGGAAAAAAAAAAAGTGAAGCGTAACTGACTGTACGCGGAAATGGTGCTTGTGTTTGGAGCCAAAGTTTTATCATAAAACAAAGCGGTTTCACAGTGATACCTTTAAACGTCATGTGCCATAGTTTACACATATTTATTGTAAGTTTTTTAAACAGACGCATGCAGGGACGCCGGAGGTCTCGGTTAAATGACATTTTAGATGAGAATCCAGCGAATTGAAGAACAACAAGCATACTTATTTGCACTTAAATCATAGCCAACTCTGTCCATTCGTCTATCTTACAGGGTTTACATTTAGTATTATCAAAAAAAAAAAAAAAAAAAAAATCCCAAAACATTTCAAAAGCGTTCATAGGCAGTAAAAGAAGCCACTGCGGGTCACTTTTTAGGAAGTTGATATAAACCTATTAATATGGTAAATAAATATAAACACTCACCTGATTAAACGGTGACCTTTTTTTCATTTTGAAAAAATAAAAAATTGTGTTATCGGAGGCGCTCAGAGCTAGACCGTCGGAGATGTTAATCAGTCATGTAGCAGTGACGGTATGTACTTGAAAGCCACAGTCAGACACTGCTAAAGAGAATCTTTCAGAGAAGTCCCCGCCGTAATAGCGCATGCGCACTTCAACTCGGACTTTCCGTGTGCGGTGAACGCACAAGACGATACGAATGTATGTTGTTTTGTTTTTGTCTTGAAATGAGTTAAGCGCCGATCATGGGCTGAAAATTGAGTTTCTCCACAAGAACTGTGAAACCACGTGTTTTGGAGGGACTCAAACGAAACAGTTTTTACGTCTCCGTTTGATTGCAGATAGAACTAACATATACTGTATGCAAACTGTGACTGTTACTGACACTGCAATAATACTGCAAATACCTCTAAGCATGAAATTATTTCTTTTTATTTGTTGAACAAACAGACTATTCGTTTGCTCTCCGCTGTTCAACCCAGCTCTGCCCTGCTGCCTTCACTGCACCTCGTATAATCTTATACCAGGTGTCGGAGATAAAATACGTCACATTAGGCTTGGTTTTTAAAACAAATGGATACAAACAAAACTGGTGTACTGACACATACGGTTTACACCAAAACTAAGAAATTGTTGGTATTTGGTGAGGAAAACAGGACTTAAAAATCTAATTCAAACTTAAAGTAAGTGGTGTCTCCTGTAAACGAGAAAGTAAATCCTTCTGCTTAAGAAATGCTGAGGAGGCCAATTAAAAATTTTAAGAAGGAGTTTATGGCACAGCATCACCTGCAAGTCGCATGGCAAGTTGCATAAAAAGAGGAATAGTTGTGAAGGGGCGAAAGTTCGGCAAAACTTGTAAAATAAGCACAACTTTATAATGAAACTACAATGTTTAAAGTAAAAACGAAAAAAACCAATAGCATACATGAGGATTGTATCAGCCAGTGGTGTATTGACGTATGGTTAAGTGTGGTAAAAGGTCATTAAATTCCAGGCAAAACTTACGGAAATGGAGGAGAGGCATAGGATTTGCCCAATGATGGATATGGGTGACGTCATACATTAGCCGTGAATAGGACAGTACATCTATGAGGATTTAGCCTATGCTGGAATGAAATACGCCTTTTCCTAACACGTTTCTCTTAAGTGTGAAATACAATGAGAACAATTTCCAAAATGTTATATTCTCATTTTAAGTGTAAAAAAAGTACAAGTGGGAGAGGGAGAAAAAGAACCAAAGGTGAAAAAAATCATAAAACACATAAATGATGGATTAGAATAAATTTAAACACTAATGCAAACATTTATTAGGTCAAAAAACTCACTAAACCTTTTGTTATACAAAACAAAACAAAAGGACTCCCCTTTTTTTTTTTTTTTTTTGCGGAAAACATGAGGAACTCTATAGCTCATTTTAATGGCTTCTGTGCATACAAAAAACAAACACACACATACACAAAATAAAAAACGAATAAAAAAATACTACACTAAATGTAACACTTAATTCTTTAAAGTTTCTGGCATTATAGGTAGTTAAAACACATTATTTTAAAGGAAAAGAATCTTTAGATCTCAGTTCAATGGAGCTTGACAAACAGTTGTGTTTACAGGTAGGTTGTTTTTATTATGCAGTTATTAACAACCACTGATTATTATTGGTCAAAAGGCTATCAAATATTAATAAATTGAGTCTAAATTGGAATATAATATCGAAAATTATAGGACCTTCATACAAGGTTGTTAATTGTGGAGAGTAAACCCCCCCAAGGTTGCTGAAATCCTCAGATCTAAGAGAAAAAATGATAAAACATTAGAAATCTAGCTTTCTAAAATTTTTTATGTATGAAGTTAAGTGCAACCTACTTTAAGTTGGTGATATATAAAACTTTTACATGGTGAACACATCTCTTATAGCGAGCCAAAGCTAAATTTAGAGTTAGATGACCAATAGCAAAAGTTTTCAAGTTATCAAGGCAGCAGCATCAGCATCTGCTTTCTTTCAAAAATACTTACAAAATCAACCACAAAAAGTATCAGCTTACTTTGACTGTAAAAAAAACTTTAATATAAATCTACAGTGGAATCATTAACCTAAAGAGGCTGCTGTCCAAGAAATCACATTAAGTTGTTGATGAGTATCAGAACTAAATATAGAGGGCGCCAATGCAACAATGATGATATATAAAGACCTAAAACTGATACAAATTCAAAGATTTTCAGACAAAATCAAAAGTATGACTTCACACACCAATAAAAAAATCTTGTTAGTTAAATAATAATTTAAAAAATACTTGCAAAAATAAAGCTTTAAACTTTTTGGAAAAAAAGTTTGAAGTTAGCAACATCTAGGGGACGCTTTTTCCTCTTCTTTTTCAAGACATCAGTTGATACTTTGATGATCTAACCATTTATTGATGTTGTAAGTTACATTTTTCACGGATTAGCATCGTTAGTTTCGAGGTTCTTGCCCCCATCTCGTTCCCGAAACGCTTATGACGTGACCTCAATCTTTCCGACTACACCTGAAAGCAGCATGTACATAGTGAAATAACCAGTAGGAGCAGTCTCGAGTGGAGATCAGCAAAGAGCAAGCAGAGCTTCCTTGATGGAAACTAAACGCAGGAGCAGAGCAGAGACACTCCAACGCACACTCAGGCCAGACAGGAGCGAGCAGCTCGTCTAAACATGTTTTTACGTCTTTTGTCAAGACCGGGAAGTCCTTGAGAAAAGCAGGATCGGTACGGCGGTGGAATTACGCTTTGACAGCAGAGGTTAGAATAACAGAAGACTGTATCAACACATGTGTCACTGTAAGAGCACTGCGGCTGTGCATCTGGACTCAAGCAGCTCCTACACCCAATGGTCCACAGGCAAGGTGGGTTCTCCCTGTCTGCTCCTCTTATCTGGCTTTTGTCAGCATCACATGAACTATTAGTAACTAAAACGATTATGCGTTATAAGATATAAGGCTGCACCGTGAATGCGTCATAATTAATTTTGACCTATCTGAGAATGCAACCTTGAGGGGGATGCAGATGTGCACTATAACAGATTATATTTTGTTACGGAAATACCATACAGACTTAAGGGTAACTGTAGAAAAGTGTATATATAATACAGCAAACTGACTCTAGTTTGTACTCTTACCCTGGGAATAACATATCACAGAAACACCCCACTGATTCAGGTTTAACTGGTATGCTGTTTTCTGTTTTATGTGCTCTTGATTAAGTCCCAAAGACACACAGGTTATTGGGCCAGAAGTCCTGAGAGATAGACAGGGAGCGACTGCAGCTGTATAAATGATGCCATAGATACTCTGCCACACACTCCCCAAACACAGTCTCAGGTGCTTCCTTTCCAACTCAGTGGCAGTCTGTGTAAAAGCAGCAGCAGCTTTTCGCTGGCCAGATATGGTTTTCCGTCTCTGCCTCTCTGGTGAACAATGATGCTTTGATCCCCTCTTGGCTGGAATGCCATGTAGACCAAGATCCATGAGGACGGCTCATGACAGAGTGGCAAGTTCCACACCTAAAAGGAAATGTTAATATACTTGTGGACTTCTCAGCTTTAATTGCTTGCCCAGGAATGGGAACTGCAGTAAGGCAGGGTTTTTGAAGACGGATAAAGTGGTGACTCCTGATTTCTGTCTGTCAGGAATTCCTGAATGCCTTAATACTCCTGAATTTTGTATGGCCTTTTAAAATCTTTGAATTTAGTCTTGTTTGCAAACATTTAAGTAGAAATGCTTCTGCAGCAGCATTCATACAATTATATATTGATGAAACTTGTTTATGCAGACTAAAATCTGTTCATTGCCAATCATATTTGCCTTTATACATAATTGAAAAAATAAAACAACACTGATTTATCTCTTTTACTGAGATTAAAACACCTCCACAAGTCTCATCTATTTAAAGACTGTAACCTAGTTTGTCTGAAGTTCTTTGAACTCGAAGCTGTTCAGGAATGAAAGGCTTTGGACTATTATTAAATACATGTTGGAGTGTCCATTCAGCAAAGCTAGCTGATGAAAGACCTGTTATTTTCCCATGAGAGACCATGGGGCTGCTTATGCTTGGGCAGGACAGGGAGTGCAGGAGGATCCACCATGACAGTGCAGAAATACTTATGTACGCAGCTACACAAGCTCCACTATTAGTGAGCTGCATGTGTGCCACTGCTGATCAATATTGCTTATTAAAAGAGCACTCACTGAAATATTTAGGCCACTGGTGGTGGTGGCTGTATTGACTGGACTGCTCCAAAGTTTCCTGCCAACTTTAACAGCCTGCTGAAATAGAAGACATTGTATGTGGGATAATGTGTGATTTCAACAGCTGCTCAGGCTGCAGAGTGTGTTTTTAACGCCACCGTGTCCTGTGTGACCCTGTTCTGTGTGTAACCACTGTCATCTACAGGATTAATTGGAAATCCCAGATTATGAGGTTATTATTTCTCGTGCCTTTTGGGATTGGATAAAGCCAAAGGGATGATTTTTGGGTTTGGTGACTTTGCTTGCCCTTAACACCAGATTAGGGCTTTATTATTATTTACCCACCTCTGTCCTGCTGTCCTGAAATATGTAACTAGTGCATGATGTTTGGCCGAAGTTGGAAGTCTCAGATGTCATTTATGTTTTTTTTCTTTTTTTTCTTTAATATGCCTTTATAGTAGTTTTCAACCATGCCTCTGGCACTTTACATGATTCCAGACTCATATCTCATCATCTATTCTACGGCATGTATTGACATGGAAATTTGGACAGAGAGTTGTGGTTTTAAGAGAAGGAGTCTTGATGACAACTGAATGGATAGCCATGAAATTTGGTACTCATATTTCTGTAACCCTCAGGAGAGTCTCAGATCACCAGAGTTATAGCAATAACTCTCACCAGAGTGATATTCTGACTTTTCTTTTTGTCTTAGCTAAAATAGCTTAGCTTAAGATAGGTCATTGCTACTACCATGTGGTTAAAATTGTAATTTGTCCACAACTTTGGTTTATGTCCTGCAAAAATATTGATGTTCCCATCAGCCTCAGATATACTTTATGTATAGGACTAATTAGCAAACGGTGACATTTTGATGCACCAAGCTAAGACTGTGATCATGGTTAGCATTATTACTCTTTACCATCAGAATTTTAGTGTTATCAGTGAGGGCACGTTAGCATGCTGACCTTAGTATTTAGCTCAAAGCATTACTGTGCCTGTACACAATGTGCAATCTCATAGCTTCTAGCATGGCCGTAGAACAACCTACCTTTGAACTATTTTACTATAGTATGTTATGTAGGTATTTTGGCAAAAAATGATCATGAACTCAACAACAGAAACCCTAACTTTTAAAAGCATTTACTGAAAAGTAGCCTATCTGTGCTAATCAGATTAATCCATTCCAGCCAACTTGCACATTTGCTTTTTTGTTAGATTGTGGCCTTGCTAATCTATAAATAGCATCAAAATTGCTCAATGATGGTAGGAAATAAAAAACATGCTTTTAAGCTACTTGATGTGTTATTTTGATTGTACAAAATAAACCTTTTTTCAAACAAGAATATTCAGATAAACTTTTTTACTGTTAATATTAGAGATATATAAGAGGTTGATGTGTTAATTTTAACAAAATTGTCAAGTTTTGCTATTTTCAGATTTCAGAGAAAGTATGCACACCATCACCTCACACTATAGCATAACAGCAAACAAACAATAAGAAATGTATCGTTATCAGTCTAAAAGGTTAACTATCTAATTTTATGTAACAGTTATAACATTATAGCCAACAGTATTAACTTGCTGTTTCACTAGCTGGCTAGCTAAAGTTCTTTGCTAGTGTAAGGCAAAGCATCCCTGGTGATGTGACTAAATTCAATGTTTTTTTTGCATGTGCGTGGGGTGGAGGCACGTGGGTATGTATCAATAGCCAGTGCCATATTACCATAGCAGCCATAACAGTTATGTCCACATTAGCTTGCTGTAGCCCTGGCTAGCAAGGGGTTAGCAAGGGTAGCTTCTTTTCTTTACTCATGTATGTCAAGTTAACCGTGGGATGTGACAAATTGTAATGTAAATCTTTTTATCTAACTGTAAATCTTCAATAGTTTATTTTTATTTAAAATTCTCTTTCAGCAAAAGTAAGAGCATTGTCAAAGTTAATGTTATGCAAGGATCAAAATGACTGGTAAGATGCCGCCATGTTGGCTTCTTGTCTTGATAAGGAAGAATCTTTCCCAGGTTGTGAGGGAAGATGCCTCCAACAAGATTTTACATGTAATTTTATAGTTTTAAATCGTCGTCTGTGATTTGATTACCCTCTAAATGTGTTTCCCTTAGCATACTTCTTGAACACATATTACATCCATCTTCAAAATTACATGTATTTTAACGTGAATTAGACATTGTTGTTAAGGGAGGCGTCTACATTTTACTTCATGCACCACAAAGCTTTTAGCAGTGACTAATCCATCTCCCAGGTAACATGATAATGACAGTGTATTACTTCAGAGCTAGATGAAGTCATCACAGTTGGTATACCAGTTACCGGAAGAAATAACAGGTTTCCAGAAACAGGGTGCAGTGTTGTCACAAGGCGGTTGTGTGAACTGTAACAAAGAGGAAGAAAAGCGTTACAACTTCACTGGAAAAATCGATTAATGCTGTTTCTGCTTTCAGGAAAATGGAAGCTGTAGCTCCTCTCAGTACCCAGCAGAAGGGCTAGGAGCAGCCTGATTCCTCCCTCCCCACTCCTGTGTATGCCTCGCCCAACCATGACTAGCAGGAGTCCCACTCCAAGCCGGGAAATTGGGGATTCAACAACAGGGACCCCAGAGGCTGGTGCTACTACACAGCCAGGGCAGGAGGTATTCTGCAAGCTGTGTCTCAGCCAACAGCCATCTGCAGCCACCAGGGAGCTGCAGAGCTGCAACTGCGTCTTCTGCACAGCGGTAAGAGAAAAAAAACCTAACAGTATATAATGATCAAATCCATATTTACAAGAAAAATCCTAAGGTTTGTTTAAGGAGACTACAACAGGAAATTAGCTGTAATGGAAAATTTTAACTTGTTAAGCATAACAGACTAGGGTGCCTCCAGGCTATATTAAGATACTCTAGAAAATGCAAGTATATGTATCTGATGCTCATATTGCTCATGCTTTGAGTCACAGACTGTGGGTGGTGAAGATTTCACCAAAGATCCAACAACAAACTTTTCTGTGGGAAATTTTGTCAAATCTGCCAAAATGAAATCACTTGGGATGGGATGCTCCTCTTAATTACAGCACCACTTCCTGCTTAAAGATCCAAAAATAGTTTCCCTTATGGGCAAATATTGCATATTACAGCTGTTGTATTGAATTGAAGATGTTTCGACACAGAAATGAGTTTCCTGTGCTCTTAACTCCTTTGTCCTGTTCACAAAAATCCTTGTGATTTAATGAAGCTGTTGAAACTCAAACAAACACTTCTTGAGAGCTTTTTCAGGGGAGAAGTGCTATCTCTTAATAATAGGGAACTTTAATATTAAGAAGAGAAGTACAGAGCTCTACTGCTACACCGTTCTTGTTGAATATGTGCTTGCCTGGCATATCAAAACTGAGATGCAAGCAGGTGTTAATCTCTGTTCAAGCCAGCTGCATTGTCAATGTTGCTCGCACAAGGTCACACGGATAAAACACTCACACATAGACAGTGTCACAAGGGAAGAAGTAGAGAAATAGATACGGAAAAAGCCTGCTTATCAGTCAGACTTCATATTATAAACCTCAGTATCTCCTGCACTCTGGTTTAAGAGCACAGACTATTGCTTGTGTTTTTCTACACCAGCTCCCTTTTTGGATGGACAGTGTATCTTATGAGAAAGCACATGATAAGCACAAGTTTGATTGTGAAAATTAGCCTAAAAAAACACATCCCAGACTTCTAAACCTGACTTCTTACAAATTTGTTTTTTTATCTTCCTGAGAAGAATGACGTTTCATGTTATTATTTTCTGTTCCTCAAAACTGTCTGCCTTTGCGCAATGTTTACATAGTTCCTCCTGCTCTTCCGTATTTCATGGCTGAGGCAACATATGACTTTTGACGTGTGAAAGCTGATAAGAACTCATGTTTATGTGACATGTAGTTTGCCCAGTTTTCACAACAGCCCATTTTCCTCTGCTTTCTTTGCTTTCACTACAATTGTCATGAGTATTAGTTTTAAGTGTTGTGTATTTTTAATTTTTTTTCACCCACTTTGGAAAAAAAAGATAATATTTATTAGAATATATACCGTATTTTCCGCACTATAAGGCGCACCTAAAAGCCTTTAATTTTCTCAAAAACCGACAGTGCGCCTTAT
>JAQMCX010000055.1:8178892-8190949 GCA_029814765.1 Acanthurus leucopareius | reverse complement strand
AATTTTGCAAATTTTTTTTGTTGGTGTTGTTAATTTTTTGGTACATTTTCAAACATTCTGTAATTTTCCCACCCCCTCTGTCCCACCCCCCCGCACCCCCCCCCCCCCCCCCCCCCCCCGCCCTAAGGCCCCCCCCAACCTGAATTTAAGCTTCTTATGAAAAAAAAGTTTGTTTGAAAGCGCTGACGTGTGAGGAAAGTCCATGATGTTTCACACAGGGCAGGATTTTCCCCACAGATTTGTCTTGCAGCAGATTGGCACTGCTGTGACCTTTGACCTCTGATCTCAGAGTGCGTGCAGGCTTGTCTCTTGTTTTGTTGCCGATGTGACGTCTGTTTGTCAATATTTGCGTTGTGGTTAACGATCAGTCGATCAGCTGGATCTCCCTCCTCCATTTTAGCTGCTGACCGACACCGAGCGTCCGTGCTTCCAGGAGAGCGTCTGTCCTCGATCCGAACGCCAGCAGGTAGGACGGTCCAATCACAGCAGAGCCGGTTCTGATTGTTCGGCTCACATTCACAGAACTGTCAGCCTGCAAATCTGTGCTCAGGGTTCTTTAACACGCAGATCTGCAGGCCTGAAGTTCGTTCGACTCGATTCTGTTTGAAGCTGCATTGGTTCCGTACAGCACAAAGTGTAAAATCCAACCCAACATTTGGTCACTTGACGAGTTTTCAGCTAAAACTTTTGGTAAAACTGGAGTTAGAATGAAAAGATTCACAGTTTGAGTCGCATCGGTGCCACGCTGCCAAAAATCCCACAATGCATCATGATTCTACAAGCAAACACAACACACACGTTTGAACAGAATCAGCAAACGTCTCCTCTGACAGATGACAGACAGCTGTCTCTCTGTTTGTCCACAGAAACACAGACAGACAGACAGACATGCTGCCGTCTGCAGCTCTGACCAGGACTCTCTGCACTCTGCTCGTCTGTGCCGCTCCGAGCCGATGCACAGGTGAGTCAGACAGACAGACAGACAGACAGACAGACAGACAGACAGACAGGTAGGCTCACCTGCTGATGTCTGAGTGAAGCAGTTATACAGTGTTTGTTGTATCGGATTTGTCTGTTAATCAGTAACATCAGTTGGGTTTCGTCCTTCAGGTCATGTTGTGCACAAACAGTCTGCTGTCTCTCTCTTTTTCTTGAGGAATAAAAGTTGAGGTTTTTCCGAACCTGTTTGGGTTTTTGACTAAAACAATTATTGATCCAAATTTGACTTATTATCATTTATTACCGTCATATTATTTGTTACAGTTCTATCAGGATGTGACGAGTCAGTGAGAGGAAAACCAGATGCAGCTCATACTCAGGTCTCTGCTGCACCGTCTCTGTTATTTTGTCCACCCCTCAGTGTTCTTGGATCAGTCGTCAGCAGGTCAGATCCTCCGCTCGTCCAGGACACGTCGAGCCAACTCCCACTTCCTGGAGGAGATGCTGCCAGGAGACCTGGAGAGGGAGTGTTACGAGGAGAACTGCTCGCAGGAGGAGGCCGCTGAGATCTTCCAGACCCGCGAGAAGACGGTAAGAAGGAGGGCTGTGGTCCAAACTGAGGGTCAGGACCCCAGCCGAGGTGAAAACACGTGAAAAAACAGATATGTTGTAGTGCAGTGTCACTTTCAAAAGGACCTCTGGGGGGCACCAAAGTCCGAAAATGTGTTTTCAGTTCCTCATGCAGTCAGTCATCAGAGGTTAAAGGTCAGAGGTCACATTGATCAGGCTGCACAGAAAATGACCTAACTGTGAGTTTCTTGTTCCACAGCTGGAGTTCTGGTACAGATACACAAGTGAGTATTTTTATCATCGACTTCATTAACACTAATGATTCCAAATGTCCAGAATGATGATTCATGTTAACTTCCACATCAGCTGCTGAGGACTGAAAGCAGATTTAAGATCATGTGACCTCGCATGAGCCCGAAATGCTTCATTAAACTTGATCTGAACTCGTTCACAGAGCTCTTTAAAACATCTCAACCAAAGGTCCTGCAGCTGTCGGCAGCTGGAACATTCGATCTGCTCACAGGGTCTTCAGTTTGCTTGGTCGTCACTTTCATTTATTCATTTGCTTTGGAGAGTTTTCATGTTTTTCCTTCTATGTAAAACTTTGTTGAATTAATCTAAACATGATCTGAGCTTATTTAGACTCATTAAGAATAATTTATATCCTACTTTGTTTTATCAATGTATCAATTAAGTTTAATCACACAGTGACGTCATTCATGAATGACGCAGGATGCGTTCAAGTGTCTCTCCCCTGCCTCGTAGATCTGAACCCTTGTCGGTCCAACCCCTGTCTGAACGGAGGGATGTGCACTATGGACCAAGGAGACTTCATGTGTCTCTGTCCTCCTCAGTACCACGGCAAGACCTGCGACTCAGGTAAATGACTGCCAGTCAGGTAAACAACACCTGAAACTCAGGTCTTGTTTACAACAAACTCTTGTCTGGGCGCCGCCCTGCTGACTGTGCATTCATACATATTGTTTTGGTATTTGTTGAAGTGGTGTGGGAGTGTGTCTATAGAAACGGCGGCTGTATGCAGTACTGCAGAGACCTGCCAGGTGGAGCCGGAGTTCAGTGTGGCTGTGCTGACGGATTCGAACTGGAGCCTGACGGACAGAGCTGCTCATCGACCGGTAAAACTCAAAGCTCTCATGTTACTGTGTTATGTTGTTGAAAATTTCCTTGAGAAGGCCCTTTTTTAATTCACTTGAAGATTCCCTCTGCGGTTCTCTGCAGTAAGCAGCTGTGTTACAAAGACACTGAACCCTTTTTACATTTGTCAAAGTATTTTACAGGTTTATGTCTTCAGTGAGAACCAACGGAGCGACTCCGGTCCGAGAGTGTTAAGTGACGGACCAACATGTTGCTGCTTTGATAAGAACTGGAGGACAAAAACAACTATGGGGCGGCAGGCCGACCCTTTAATGCTGAACTGTCTCACCTGTGAGTTTCCTGACGGCATTCTGTCTTCTTCCTGTCCAGCCTGGTTCCCCTGCGGCCGTCAGCAGAGTCACCTGTTGAGCCAGCGTCGCTCTCTGTGGTCTGAACCCGCCAACGCCACCATGGAGACCATGCTTGATGACAACAGCACAGACAGCTGGGGGGCCACACTGAACCTGACAGAGCCAGAAGAGGAACTGGAGACTGTGAACGTGACGCTTCGTATTGTGGGTGGAGACCTGGAGAAACGAGGCGGGAGTCCCTGGCAGGTGAGGAGACCCTCTTTACTCTGACAGAGTATTGTTATATGAAGAATGCAAAAACAAACCTGCAGAAAAACATCTGCTGAATCTGCAGCTCCTCTCGTCTTTCCTGAGCTTCACAGAGACTTTAGCTCTGTTTTTCTGCCAGACTCAGCTTCACCATCCTGGTTTCTTCTCGTAGCTTCGTTTTCAGAAAAAAAGCTGAAAAACGCCTCTGAAGAGGAAAAACAGCAGACAGACTCAGTCAGAGTTGAGCTCCTGAACAAAGTGGAGCTTTTAGCAGCAACAGAGCAGATGTTTCCTCAGGAGGAGACCAAACTCAGAGCTGACAGACCGAGAACATGACTGATGTTCATCAGGAGACACGAACACCACAGGAACCTTCATGTTGATCTGTGAATCAACTGATTCAAAGTTCAACATGTCAACTTAAAAATGATGCTATTTCTCCTGAAAACAGAAACATTGTCAGTGTTTTAAAATTGTATGTGTGTGTGTGTATGTGTGTGTGTGTGTGTGTGTGTGTGTGTGTGTGTGTGTGTGTTCAGGTTCTGCTCCGCAGGTCTGATGGTTATGGTTTCTGTGGAGGAACTCTGGTCTCTGATCGCTGGGTCGTCTCTGCTGCTCACTGCATGGAGGAGAAGGCAGACCACATTACTTTAGGTGACAACCTGTTTATGAGGACATTCGGTTTGTTGGGACGTCTTCCGTTTGTGGGGACGTCCTCCGTTTGTGGGGACGTCTTCCGTTTGTGGGGACGTCCTCCGTTTGTGGGGACGTCCTCCGTTTGTGGGGACGTCCTCTCTTCTTGAGCCGAGGAGAGACAGACAGGGAAGTGAAAGAGCTGAATCACCAATCAGGACGCTCTCTTGAATGTAGCATCATTGCGCAGCAGTTTCAGTTTAGTGTTTCAGGGTTTCAGAGCTAAAACACTGACCTCCTTCACTCCGACCCACTGACCTTTGAGCACCACCTATAGTTTGATCATGATCATTTGATTTCTTTAGATCAGTCGACCAATCCATGAACAGACTCTAATAGAGGGGGTGTGGTCTCTGAGGATCCAGCTACAGTTCCAGCTGTGGCCTCTAGATGGAGCTGGAGGACTGAGGGAGGGAAGGAGCAGGTTCATCTGAACGCTTTGAGCAGTTTTGATGATCTTTGTCTGAACAGGTGTGTAACGTCTGTGTGTGCAGGAGACTTCGACAAGCAGCGTCCTGATCCAGGTGAGCAGCTCATTAAGGTTCAGAAGGTCTTCGTTCATCCTCACTTCCACTCCTTCACCTTCGACAGCGACATAGCTCTGCTGTACCTTGCCCGACCCGTTGTCAGGGGCCCCACTGTGGTCCCTGCCTGCCTCCCTGACCCCCACCTGTCCAAATACCTGTTGCAGGTGAGTTTTTACACGCATGAATCTCAGCGTGTGTTTGAGGACAGATCTGAGATCAGAGCTGACACTGTGTGTTGGTGTGTTCAGGAGGGAAACCGCGGCGTGGTGACGGGCTGGGGACTCACCCGCTTCCTGGGCAGGTCATCCCGCTTCCTCAGGAAGGTGACGCTGCCGGTGGTCAGCTACAGGGACTGCACCGCATCCACCGAACAGGTGCTCAGATCACCTGAGGAGACTTTCGTTTGTGCTCAGCTTTCATCAGCTCTGTTTGTCAGTCCACAGAGCTGCAGGTTGACAAACAGATCCTGAACCAGAAATCAAACCTGAACCCACAAATCCACACACCTTTGAGATCCTCTGTAAATGAGTCCTCTTTACGTTTGACCTGCTGTAGATATTTTTGATTTAAAAAGAGTAAAATTTTAACACATGGAGTCTGAGAAAATGTTCTGACTGAACTGAAAACAAGCTGCCACGTGTGGATGTCGTGTTGTTGAACTCAGCTGTGTCTCCTCTCTGTCTAACATGACGTCTCCGTCCTCAGGTGATCACAGACAACATGTTCTGTGCAGGTTACCTGGACGTCGGCATGGACGCCTGCAGCGGAGACAGCGGAGGACCATTCGTGGTGTACTACAGGGGAACCTGGTTCCTGACTGGAGTGGTCAGCTGGGGAGAGAAATGTGCTGCGAAGGGGAAGTACGGCGTTTATACTCGACTGGGAAACTTCCTGAACTGGATGAGAGTCACCATGGAGACGCCGGACGTCAACGGAGTGAGCGAGAGCTGAGTCAGAACCAGACGAGAAGACGATTTTTGAGTTTCATGGTTTTCACTTTGCAGAGTGTAGATGAAGAACATGGAGGTCCGTCACACAAACACCTGAATCTTCTGGTTTCACACACTGACACTGATCATCGACCCCAGAAAGACTCGTGCTGCGATCTCATTGGTTTAACAGCTGAGGCCGAGCTTCCTGCTGTTCTTCCCTCTGTTTTAACATTAAGTCACTTTTCTTCCAACATGAAGAACAACAGATGCCTGTGTGTGTGTGTTCAGCCAGCAGGTCACACACACACACATACACACACATACACACACACACACACAGGTTAAACACACACACACACACACACACACACACACATACACACACACACACACAGGTTAAACACACACACTGTATGATAACGTCACCTAACTGTCCTAAATGAGTCCTGAGGTCGTTTTCACAAAGCAGTTCATCTTGTCAGACGACTCCTAACAGCACAGAAAGTAAGAGGTTCTTTGAAAACTGTTTTCAGAGCTGCTGAAACCAACATGGCAGCTCATCGTCAGCCTCATAGCAGCTCGTTCATAATTAGTGTGTCCATACAAGCATCATAAGTATCATATAACCATGGCTGCACCATGCAAACGCAAACAAACAATACAAGAGCAGCTTTTACCTTTTGCCCAACTTGTGCATCAAAGACCGAGTTTAAGAAATAATTCAAGGTTAAGTTGGTTATCAAAACTAAAAGTGTGTGACAATTCAGAGAGAGATAAAAGCAGTTTTCCTGTTTCTGGCCAGAACCTGCAATCAGTGTAAATAGCACCGATATTCTTTGCAGTCTCACTCCATCAACAAAACAGCCACAGACAGGCATCCGGACATCAGGCCAATTTGTGTTTATTGCATCGGGACGAGGCTCAGCGCTCAAATCGCCTCGGTGGTGTAAAGTGTCTTCAGACTCTCAGAGTCCGGCTGAACAGTAAAACACCGAGGCTGAATGCTGGAGCTGAGCTCCATTTTTATTGTGTCTTTCTTTAAAAATAAATTAAGAACTGACACTCTGATGGTTTTTGGAGCTACGCCTAAATCAGCAAGTTAGGAGCTACTTTTGACCTAAAGACGTTTTATGAATCTGGACTCTGATCGATATGATGAGACATTTGATAATTGTTGACAACTGTGACCAAAAAAAGGCAAGAAGTTTCACAAAATGTGACATTTGCAAGCAAAAAATGTTTATTACCTTTCATGTACGTCATACATGTGAGTGTGAAATATAGTAACACAGATGTGAGTGTATAAACAACATAAGAACAAAGACAATAAAGTAACATTTTGAATACAAATTGGCTAAAAAAAGATTAATATAAAATGTCTTCGATTATTCAGTTTGATTGATCTAATTTACTTCAGTTGTTCAGGTACAAACCAGATTTTTCATGATGGGATTGCCTCCATCCAAAGCTAGCGCCCTCTGCAGGCTGCAGAGTTCACTACAGACCCAAACAGCTGAGAAAATAAACTTGTACAGTTTGTCCTGAGGGGGGCGCCAGAGGGGGAGGCAGAAATAAAATGATTTATGTTACAATGAGTGTCTGTGGACTGAAGAGTCAGACAGATAACCCAAAGTTAAAAACAAATGTTAAAAAGTGACACAGCAGGAGTGCAGCAAAGGATTCTGGGACAGGAAATGGAGCACGCTGAAGTTCTTTGGTGGAATAATTCTTTGTAACATCAAGTTTCCTTCACAAAGAAACGAAAACAAAACTGAAACAAATGATCTTACAAACATGTCTAACACCTGAATGTTCATTGGCTGAAACTCTGAGGAGGATCAGTGCGTCATGACGTTTCAAACCTGAGAGGAAGTGACATACTGACCGTCTGCTGACACTCACACACAGACTGTCAGACTAATGTAATGGAGTAAAAGTAGTAAGGTAATACTGAAGTAATATACAAACACCTCAGATGTGAACTTCAAACTGAAGCGATTATTCTCAAGTGCACTTATTGACTTAATCAGAAGACATTTATAGCTCCTGCCTCTCCACTGTATCATGTGTCTCACCACCAGGGGGCGACATGAAGGTGAGTTTGTATCCACTGCACGTACTTAGCCACTCGGGTGTAGACTCCATACACCCTCTGACTCCCACACTCCTCCGGCCCGCCCCATGACACCAACCCAAACACCACCCACCTCTGGTTGACCCCATCCTGCATCACAAATGCCCCCCCACTATCGCCCAGGCAGGTGTCCCGCCCACCCTCGAAGTAGCCGGCGCAGAACATGTTGTCGGTGATATTGTAACTGACGGAGCGCGAGGTGTAGCTCTCCTGACACTCGTCCTGAGAAACCACTGGAAGCTTCACATACTGCAGGAGATCAGAGGTCATCCCGAGGTCAGCCGCCACTGCAGGGTCAGAGGTCAGCGAGGGGGGGTCACCGGGGGAGGAAAACGAGGTGTTGAGGTTAGAAATACCCCAACCAGCGACTACACCCAGAGAGTTAGGAAGAGGAGAGGGAGGGTCATCCTGAAGAAAGGCAAGAGGTCAGAGGTCATTAATACCAGAGGACTTCTGTGTTGTCCCCCTTTGCTTATGTGTCCCCATTCTGTCAGGAAGTCCCCACTCCGTCAAAGGTCCTCACTTCGTAGTATCTCCTCATTGGGATAAACACCTGAAACACGAATCCATCCTGCCTACCTTTATATTTGTAGTATTTGTAGAGTTTGTAGTATTTTTCTCACCTTGTTGTGAGGTGGAGGGAGACAGACGGGACGGATGAGCTGGTTAAACTCCACCCGCTCCGTCAGCTTCAGCAGGGCGATGTCGTTGTTGTAGTTGTTGGGTTGGAAGTCTGGATGGAGGAAGATTTGCTCCACTGAGCGATTGGTGGCCAAGCGTTTGTCTCCAGCGTCATGGAGGCCGACGAAAACCTGGAAGACAGGTACTGGTTACACTGGTCATACTGGTCAGTTTCACTGGAAGACAAATCCAGACAGTTTGTCCAGTTATGACCATGTTTATGTGTCAGCCGGGAAAAAACATTCACTGTATTTTCAACCGGCAACAACCACGGATCTGCGTTTCAATTTTACAACTTTACAACTGATTTCATCATTTACAGACAAAATACTAAATAAACACTTAGGACGGAAAAAAAAGCTCAGCAGACAAACTCAGTCAGTTTAAATGATTAATAATTCACTGACGTCCTTTGCCTGCAAACTTTCCAGCTGTCTGTCACTGTGGTCATGTGACAGACACCAGAGATCACATGACCACATGAGGCATCGGTCACATGTTCACAGAAACCAGTCACAAGGAGGAATCATCAGCATTTTTTAACCTTTGACAGAATCTCAGAGCGGCTTGATGTCGATCAACTCGAGTCAGTTTAACGTCTCACAGATTCTCCAAAAACAAAACATGAAAACTATTCAAAACCATGTCAGTCAGTGAGTTTCCTCGTCCCACCTTGACGTGTTCAGGGGCCACGGGGACGACGCTGGTGTCCCTCCTCTGGGACCTCAGGACGTGGGCCGCCGTGAGGACCCATGACTCAGACAGCAGGGCCCCAGAACCGAACCAGCGGTCCTCTGGGACCCGGGACAGATCCTCCACACTGAGCAGAACCTGCCAGGGGAACAGGCCGGGCTCGGCACTGCGGCCACCCACGATCCGCTTCACCTGTGGGGGCAGAGGGCGGGACGGACGCCCGCAGGCTGGATGGGGAGGAGACACATCCTGTCTGAACATGGCTGACACTCTGAGAAACGTCACGTCTTGTTAGCGCTTGTGAAGGTGTTGCATATGAAACCAGACTGCAAATGTAGGAACCCACCTGGCAGGCAGCTCGGCAGTCCGGTTCCTGAGTCTGAGCTGATCCAGTCTCCACCCGGCCCACAACTGTACGAACCTCCAACACACAAACATGAAGATCTGCTTCACCAACATCAAGCTGAAGTCAGGCTAAGAAAACACTGACAACAACAACACGCAGTACTGCAGTACACTCAGTACACACAGTAAACACTCAGTACACACAGTACACACAGTACTGCAGTACACTCAGTACACACAGTAAACACACAGTACACTCAGTACACACTCAGTACACACAGTACACACAGTAAACACTCAGTACACACAGTACACACAGTAAACACTCAGTACACACAGTACACACAGTACACACAGTAAACACTCAGTACACACAGTAAACACTCAGTACACACAGTACACACAGTAAACACTCAGTACACACAGTACACACACAGTACTGCAGTACACTCAGTACACACAGTACACACAGTACACACACAGTACACACAGTAAACACAGTACACACAGTACACACAGTACACTCAGTACACACAGTAAACACACAGTACACACACAGTACACACAGTACACACTCAGTACACACAGTACACTCAGTACACACAGTAAACACAGTACACACAGTACACACAGTACACACAGTACACTCAGTACACACTCAGTACACACAGTAAACACACAGTACACGCATTGAGTACTCTTACTGTTGCTGGTGTTCAGCGTGAAGGCGTCCTCCCTGCAGACGTAGCGGATTGTCGATCCAAACAGTGTGCTGTTGTCATGACTACCAAACACCACGTCAGCCATGGCGACCACCTTCGGACTCCCACAATCCACCTCTGTGACAGAGAGGAGACCAATCAGCAGTCAGTGTGAGGAGAAGATGATGATGATGAAGGAGAGAGGATTCAGTGTGTGTGTGTGTGTGATCCGGATCTGACACCAGGTCACATGACTCTCTGTAAGTTCCTGTTGTGGTTCAGATGTTCACACTGAACCTTCAAACAATGACGAGGACTCAGTTTCCTCCGCAGCATCACGGCCCACAGGAGGCTTGAAGGCCTCTGATTGGACGGTTTAGATAACGAACATGTGGACATGCGCTCGTCATACATGACGTCTGTGACTGAACACGGATCATGTGACTGACGGATCATGTGACTGAAATCAAAGTGTTGGAACAGAATCAGATGTGACATGGAAAAGTGTTGAGCCTCTTTGCCTGTTTGAAGGTTGTGATGTTCAGTCAGAAACTGCAGGAGCAGATTTCTTCTCAGAGAAGCTGTGAACGTCACTGATCCTGAATCAGAGCCAAACGGTGCTGTAACGCTCCCGATGTTCAGGTTAGTATTGATCTTATCATTGATCTTATTATTGATATTATTGTTAAAAGTTGGTCTCACAAAAACACACAACTGCACATTCTGTTTCTGACTGTTTTTATTGAAAAATAATTTAACACTTTTGAGCAAACGACCCACAATCTTAACCGAACAACCGCTAAGGTTCTTCTGTCAGCCAATGAGCATCACTCTGTATCTATTCTGCACTGTGATTGGTTAAGATGCTGAACAGAGAAGGCCTCCTCCTCCCAGAGTCTGTTTCTATAGAGAGAAAGAAAGAACGTGTGGTGAGTGTTTTAAATGGTTATTCATTGTTGTATTCTAAGTGAAGTGAGACAGAAAGCCTTAAAGGTGACGACCTTCACCAGCTGACAGGTTTCTTTTTCACGACATGGAGGGTCTCAGTGAAATCCACTGAACTTCTCCCGGTTAAACACAAATCTCACAGACTTTGATGTCAGTAAGACCCGACAACATTTCAAGAAAAACGTTGATTTGTTTTCCCTGTGAGGAGTTTGACCGTCATCACGAGGCGTCTGGGTTCATGAGGTCAGTTCTTACTGTGACACTGAGGCGGCCTGCTGCTCCACGCGCCGTCGACCCCACAGTCCAGCTGATGATGATCCAAAAACTCTCCGTCCTGAAGACACAATGAGAGGCCAGAACGGCTGTGAGAACCTGACAGCAAACCGGACCGACGGCACGAGAAACCAAAAACATTCAGTCTACAGGAGAAACGAAAGTCATGTGCAACAAAAGAAAAAACTTTTTGTTTATCGAGCACTTTTCTCAACAAGGACGCAGAAAAAACAGAGACGCTCGAACCAACAGAGAATCAGAGAGGGAGGGAAAGTTTAACGCTGCAGTCTGAAGGAGCCGCAGTCACTGACAGGAACTCGATGGACACGTGAAAGAATCTGAGTCAGTTGAAGTTCAGAGGTGATTGGCAGAATTTTATGATCAATCAGAAGAACTCAGGCAGACGTTTGACGCGAAGGTCAAAGTTCAGCCACCGACGAAAGAAGCTTCAAAACACAAAGAAACCACGGAGCCACATCTGAGAGTGTCTGCTGTTTGAACCAGCAGAGGGCGCCACCAGCCTCCACCGGACACCAGAGCCAGTACTGAAGGAAGTACTCAGAACAACAGAGTAAAAGTATTCTACAATGTAAAGATACTCCATTACTAGAAGAACTTATGCATTTGAGAAACAGCTTTCAGCTCCGTGCAGTAAAAGTACTGCAGTACTTTCAGCTCGGCGAGTCGTGTTTTTACCTTCAGCAGCCTGAATCCAGGCTCACAGGTAACCAGGACGTGGTCTTTGAAGGAGTACTCTGATTGGACAGGATTCAGCAGGGCATGGGGCGGAGTTTCAGGCACCTGACACTGACTTCCTGTCCAAACAAAATAAAAGCACTGAAGGAAGAAAAGCATGTGTGTGTGTGTATGTGTGTGTGTGTGTGTGTGTGTGTGTGTGTGTGTGTG
>JAQMCX010000055.1:8152610-8167753 GCA_029814765.1 Acanthurus leucopareius | reverse complement strand
ACACACACACACATACACACACACACTCACACAGACACACACACACACACACACACACACACACACTCACACACACAGACACACTCACACACACACTAACTCAGACACACATTCACACACACACACATACACACACACACACACACATTCACACACACACACACACACACACACACATTCACACACACACACACACACACAGTGTGTCCTCGACTGCTTCCTGCTCAGAGTTCTCCGGTGAAACTTTGGTTCCACTTCCTGTGCGTCACTTCACTGTCATGTGACCAGCAAAGCTCACCTGGCAGCTTCAGCTGTACCTGATGATGAACACTAACCTCCACAGCCCAGGTAGGTTCCCGTATGAGCGGCGCAGTGTGTCTGCAGTCCAGGCAGGTGAGGGACCAGCATGCACCTGTGCAGCTCTGTGACGATGGTTTGAACTGTTCTCATCAGGAGCAGGAAGTTCTCTGTGGATCCACTCGCCTTTAACTCCTCCTCTGTTTCTCTCCCAGTCTTCCCAGACCTGCTGAGCGCCATCCCAGCAGGCCTCCATGTCACCGTCATCTTCTTCTGTGGTGCTGTGATCCTCTTCTCCTCTGTGGCCACCGGCTTCTTCTTCTTCAACGCCTTTGGCAGACCGTATGAGACGCTGCAAGGCCCCATGGGACTTTACCTGTGGACCATCATCTGCTGTGAGAAACATCATTATTTTAACATCTGTCCCTGTTTCTGAAACTCACCTGGTCAGTTTAGCCGCCAGCAGGTGTGGACGCTGATTAAAGCACAGCCAGCAAACAGCAGAACACCTTGTGATTCATGTCCAGACCTTCATGTCTGAAGGTTCTAAAGAGGTGATAAAGTTCTCAGTAAGTCCTCACAGAACCAGCTGTGGACGTGGACCTGATCAGGGACCACAGTCCCGGTTTAAACTCAGGCCTCTTTGTCCAGATGTCTCCTCTACCTTCAGTGTGTCATTAACATCAGCTGACCCAGTGAATTGTGGGACAGCAGCCAGCTGCCACATGAGCCGAAGCTGGATGAGCAGGTCGAGGAAATGAAGGGTTTGTTTAAACTGGATGGAGGAGAATTTAAAGACGATTAAAGATGCAAACAAGCAGCCGCTGACAGTGTGTGTTGTCTGATAATCGCTGCAATTACAGAAACAGAGTCCGAGGCAGGAGAGGAAGAAACGGGGGGGTCAATCAGACGCTGTGGGTGGTGCTACAGACCCCCCATCTCCACCTGGTGTTCACCTGTGACCGGCTGTTAGGCAGACGGTTGATGTTCACAGTTAAAAAGAGAAGCAATCAATCAGTTTCAGACCACCTGACACTCGAGACATGAAGCCGCAGGTGCAGCGAGTTCGGTCCGGACGTCAGCTGGTCGCTCATAAAGTGACTGAAGACAGAAAAAGCAAATGCAGTTCAGTATGTTTTTATGGGACTCTGACACTTTCACTTCAGCAGGTATGTGGACGCAGGTGTCCACATACTTTCGGACATGTAGGCCGTCCTCACATTGACGCAGTCACACCTCGGTATGAGTGAGCAGATACAGGTGAAACTTTATCGACAGTGTTTGACGGTGACGTTGTGTTGCAGGTCTGTGCAGCTGCCTGGTGATGATTCTGTTTGCGTCGGAGGTGAAGCTCCATCATCTGTCCAATCAGATCGCAAACTTCAACGAGGTGAATTTCGTCTTCCAGACGTACAGCGAGCGCTACGACCGATCCTTCTGGCTCTTCTTCCTTGTCTTCCTCCTCCACACACTCAACGTCCTGCTGATCCGGCTGGCAGGAATCCAGTTCCCCTTCCAGCAGAGCAAAGAGTCGGACCTTAACGGGGGGGCGGCAGACCTCATGTACTGAACACACCTGAACACACCTGAACACACCTGAACACACCTGAAGCACCTGTGAGACCGAAGCCACTAACGGACAAAAGACTAACAAACAACCAGCGGCCACGCGAGGACAGAACGTCCATCACTTCCTGTGTGAAAACAGAGAAGCTGGATGGTGTTAAAGATGAGTCCGTAGACTAAAACTAGCACAGATCTTTATCATTGATTATCCTGCAGGTTGTTTCTGATTAGCTGATCAGTCTGATCAGTCCGTAGGTTCAGAGAAGAGACAGAAATGTGACTGATGTTCTGTAACCAATGAAAACCACCGAGTCACCGTGTGAACGTCCATCAGTCTGAAGTCAGTCGTGTCTGGAAACAACCTTTTCTGGTTTCAGCTGATTATTTTCAGGAAATTATGATGATTATGTTACGATTCATGACATGATTTTAAATTTTAAAGGTCCAAACCACTTGATCAGGTTCATTGAGCTCTCGCTGCCTCTTCTCTTTGAGCAGCCGTGACTCACTAACCAGGAATCAAAGAACCTCTGATCAGCCAATCAGCAGCAGAGGAGCCACTTACACTCCGACCTTTGACCTCTGCTGGGTTCTCTCCCTCTTAGGAGCTGAACTGTGATATCAAAGGAAGGTGAATGACATCAGATGTAACCTTGCTGACCTGCACTGACCCGAGCTTGCTATAGCAGGCCTTTACCTTTGTGCCCCTCCCTTGTTGGACCAGAGGTGAATCTTACCTGAGTGGGTGGGACCTCACCTGTCTGTCTGTGGTCAATCTGCTCCAGTTGACCAGCAACTGTTTCGATTTGTTTCTCAGTTTAAAATAATGAATATTGTCAGTTTGGGTCCTTCTGTCTCCAGGTGAAGCTCTCTGGTGGCTCAATGACTCAGAGAAACAGCGCCCTCTAGTGTAACGTCAGTACGACTCTGCTTCTGTTTACCTTCCTCACCCAGACGCTTTCACATCCTGTTTAACGCTTCCACCATGTTTCCCTTTGAGTCAGCCAGCCCCTCTGTTGTTACCATGGCAATGTTCCTCTATGAACTTGGGGGCGGAGCTTCTGAAGGTGCTCTCAGGAGGGGGTGAATTTGTTTGGCTAAAGAGTTCAATATCAACAATTCTTCTCCAAAATCTCTTAATGAACTTCATAAACATGAACATTAGATGGTTTTTGTCTTCGTCTCCTTCATAACAGATTTGATTTTATTCACTGTAACTTTCGTAAATCGTAGTTTCCTTGTGCTTTGTATTAAATCGTGACATTAGCAGAATCTGATGTTTTGTGTTGTTTATGTCACAAACTTTTCATGAAAACTGATTTTAGCAGAAACTGTCAGAAGCTTCACCTCATTCAGAACGAAAACACTCAGATAAGTTTGAGTCAAGATTCAGCTGAAAGATGTTTGTGTTTGAGACATAAAGTGTTGCTGCTAATCTGACACATGCTAACACGCTAACATGCTAACACCATCAAAAAGGCTGTTTGAGAGCCAACATGAGGACAGAAACAGTTCAGAGAAACAGCCTGTAGAAGCTCCTCACATGTTGTGATGTCACTTCCTGTGGCTGCTGCTGTTCTGGATTACTGGATTACTTAGATACTAGATTACTTGAGTACTGTAGAGCACTTCTTAAGAGGAAGAATCTCAGTGAGCCCATTTTTCGCTGAGGAGGCTTTAATCCTCCCCTTTCCTCTTTGTCCTCTTCCACATCTGTTACACAACCTGTAACTTCAGCAGTAATCGAGTAATGCACGGTGAGTAAACTACAGAAGAGTTCAGAGAAGGTTTTGCTTCATCTCGTCCTTCAGAGTTCATCCTGTCAGATTGGAGCTTTAATGATCTTTAAAGAGGAAAAATCAGCAACAAAGTTACAAAGAAACAAATAAAGCAAATTATTCTGACGGTCAAAAGATGAAAGTTGAAAAAATGAATGTGTGCCTTTAGGCTCAGTGCTGCCCCTAAAGGCACAAAGTTAGATTACTGCTGACTTTGATGGTACTTTTACATTTTCTACCCCTCACTTTTGACTGACAGGCTACTTAACACAGACCTGGATCAGGTCAGAACCTGGACTTTTATAAAAGTAAATGAAGCTCTTTGTTTTTCTGTCCAACAATATTCCCGTTCTGGTTTCCTCTCATAGCTTCGTTTTCAGAGAAAAGTTGTGAAAAGGCTCTGAACCGATCTGCTGAGCAGCAAACAGCAGACAGACTCAGCAGACGAGCCGCTGAACGAAGTGGAGCTTCTAGCAGCTGAAGAACAGATGTTTCCTCAGGAGGAGACCAAACTCAGAGCTGACAGACTGAGAACATGACTGATGTTCACGAACATGATGAAACAGCATGTTGATGTTTGATCAAAAGTCAACTTTATGGTCCAGTGTGAAGGATTTGGTGGCATCTGGTGGTCAAGTGGAACACTGCAACCACCTGAATCTCCCTCTGCTCAACCCTTCCTGTCTGTTTCGAACCTCGTTAACATTGTGAGACTGTGAAACTCAAACTCAGTCTCAAACTAGACCGTTTCTGTCAGGTGAGTCGTTGGTGAACGACCCGTAACACCACAGACGGGTTTACCTGAAAGCCCACAGCGGCACCGCTGCTTTACAAAGAGTCCTGACCGAGCAGCCGTGTGTGACGGGTTTGGATATTTAATGCTGAGTCATAAAATCAGTGCTCTGAAAGGTGAGACGGGTCTTTTGTCATCCTCGTCCTGACGGCTGCATCTCTCTGAGTCTTTGGACTGAGACTTTGTTCTGCATTGTGACTCACTCGGTCTTGAGTTATGGACTTTGAAGGAGGCCTTTTCTCCATCCGGCCTCCTGCAGTGACACCGACCCGTCCGTTGTCCCATCAGCAGCTTTGGATCTGGACGTGTTGATGCAGGGGGTCGGTGTCGTGTTGTTTCCATCAGGTGTTTAATTGTGGTGTCTCATTCAAAAGGACGACCAATTAAAGGCCAGGATTTCATCTGGATGTTGGCAGACTGACGCTCAGCTGGACCGCCGTCCGTTTGTCCGTGTGCTGTAGAAAAACAGACATCATCTCGTCAGAGTTGGTCTGAAAAATCAGGACACATTTATTTATGTTTGGATTCAAGTTAAAATCAGGAACCTCGAGACGTCACTTTGAAAATATCATTTATTCATTTCTAAAAACAGACAAATCTGCCATTTAAAAGAGATCAGTGTTCACAAATATTGATCGTGCACATCATCAGTGTCCTCCATATGGAAACATACAAAATGTACATTTTTATTATAGTGTTATTATTGCACACTGTTGTCACTCTTTTCTATGAATTAGTCAAAAATGTCACATTTGAGATAAAAAAAAACAAAGTGTGTGTTTTATGATGCTGAAGTTTGGTTGTTGTTGTTGTTGTAGTTGTTGTTGTTGTGAAGGCGTCTCACTTAACATGAAACCTGCTCTGTAGAGTTTTTGTATCAAAGTTATTTTTATTTCTTTCAGGTTTCAGGGTCATTAAAACGAGTTTTTCTGTAAAGAACAAATGAAAGTGAAACTTTGAATCTTTGATCAGCGGACAGCGACGCTGCCTTCAAGACACAACTCAGGGCGAAAGGACACACACACTGGGTGCTCAGCATTGATTATGTGTGTGTGTGTGTGTGTGTGTGTGTGTGTGTGTGTGTGTGTGTGTCTTGGATAAAAAGCTTCCTGTCTCTCAGGTGTTGTCTCACTCTGTTCGGCTGCAGGTAAGACGTCTCTCTCCTTCTGATTAGTTCTGATGTTCTTTCCATTCTTTTTTCTTTTGCAGAAGAATCTTTTCTGTTCATCTTTCAAATGAAACAAAAGGAAAACAAACGTTTTGATCTGCAGCTTAAATAAACACATTAACAGATTTTTATTCACTGTGAAAAAAATCTAATTGATTTAAGGATCAATAAATTGCTTTTTTTTCTTAAAGTTGAAGCTGCTCGTCTTCATCGATTTTACAAGGAAACGTTTGTTTTTCATGCTTCCTTCAAATTATCTGCCATTTCCTGAATGAAAGGATGAAACGCTTCAAATCAAACAGGAAACAAACAGACGATCCTTTTCACAGCACGTTAATCTGTGTGTGTGTGTGTGTGTGTGTGTGTTCAGATGGAGGCGGAGCTACAGCAGATCCTCGTCCGTCTGTCTGACCTGCAGAGCAGAAGGAAAGTTTCCACAAAAGATCTGAAACAGAAAAATGTAGTCATCCTTACTTAGTTACTTAGTTCTAGTTACTTCAGAAACACTTTGAATTTCAATGACTTTTTGACTGTGATTTTCTCTGCAGGCTGCAGTCCAAACATGAAACTGTGAGTATCACATCTACACACGTGATCATCTACACATGTGATCATCTACACATGTGATCATGTACACACGTGATCATCTACACACGTGATCATCTACACATGTGATCATGTACACACGTGATCATCTGCACACATGATCATCTGCACATGTGATCATCTACACATGTGATCATCTGCACATGTGATCATCTGCACATGTGATCATCTACACACGTGATCATCTACACACGTGATCATCTGCACATGTGATCATCTACACACGTGATCATCTGCACATGTGATCATGTACAGACGTGATCATCTGCACATGTGATCATGTTTGCATAACTGACTGGATCTATGTATCTGGTTCATTCTTATTTACTTTTCTGTTTAATGTTGATCTTTCAACACGTCTGTCGTGGCTGGTGATGAAGGACCTAAACACAGGTGCAGGTGTGCAGATAGGCAGGTGCAGGTGAACATCACAAGCCAGAAACCAACAAAACAAACTGACCAGGTGTGAAAGACACTGAGCAGGTGAAACCTCTGAAGGGCTGATGATGATGATGATGATGAAGGACTGCTGTAAAGTCTCCTCCTCCTCCTCCAGAGGAGCGTCCAGACTCAGGTTCCTCAGAGGATGAGGAAGAATCCTGCTGAACACGAGTGAAGCTGCTGATCTGAAACATGCTGTTTTTACACACCTGTTGAACGTGTCACTGTCTCAGGTGAGAGTTCACACCTGCTTCAGGACACCAACCGTCATACCTGTACCTGTAACTCTGCAGTGTCTAAACGGCTCCCCCCTGTGGCCTTCAGCCTCACTCTGATAACGTTCTCTGACAAACTGCTTCTCAGCACATCATGAACAACATCTCAGTCAGTCTGGATCCTCACCAGTTCACATCAGAACCAACAGAGGGCGCCATCTGCACTGCCCTCTACTCAGCCTCCACACATGAGTACTTGAGTACTTGAGTATTCTGTAACTGAGAATCAGACTTTAAAACTAGGAGGTGACTGTAGATTTTGGTGAAACTCATGAATGATGCTGCAGCTGAAGCTTCCTGCTCGTTTCCTGTTAAAATTTTACTCCAAAAGGCTTAAAAACAGTTTGAACTTCAGATTTCTGCATTTTTTCATGTTTCGCCTCCTCAAACTCAAAGGATGAGATCACAAAGCAACAAGCTCCAACCATCAGACAAGCTGTTAAAACATCAATCCAGGTTCTTCTGGTGACCAGGACATTACCCACCAGCGGGGGCGCTGTGATGCCGTCTGGATGGCTTATCCTCATCATTTAGCAAACATGACGAACAGGACAGGAAGTCTCTGCAGCAGGTGATCCAAACCACTCAGAACGTCGCTGGTCTCCATCCAGCGAGTATCAGTGATCATCAGAGAGGCGTCTGAACAGAGAAATAAAGATTTAAAGGACAAAACGCACCTGAAACGCACCTGAAACAGCCGCCTGACACACAACTTTCATCCTCATACTGAGACTTTTGTAACTCATCCTGACGTGTCACCAAAAAAAAGATGAGGAAGTTCACACTGAAACTAAACAGACTCAACAAGAAATAATAAAAAATTAAATTGTTTTTGTGCGTCGTAACCAAAATAAACTACAGCAGCAACAAAACTTTAGTTATAATAATGACTGAAACTACAATAACAGGCTCCTTTTCACAGAACACATGGAGACAGGAAGTGTAATTAAACAGCAGTATGAGGTTATATTACAGAAAACTACATTGTTGTTGTTATTGTTATTATTATTATTATTATTATAGAAACACTTTGCACATGACAGAATATTTCCCTTATTTCTTCCACTGCGTGTTGTTCAGTGGCCCCTCAGAGCGCCCCCTGCTGGCCCTGATGCTCCCCTGCACTGAGTTCACGTTTCAGCCAGCTGCTGTGAGTGTGTGTTGCACAGATCCTGTGACACAGACACACACTCAGTGTTTTGTTTCAGTGGCGACGTTGGGGAGCGTCTGCAGGGAGCTCAGCAGCTGATTCAGGACCAGTTTTTATACAGACTTTACATTTATTATCATGAACATCTTTGTTATTGGCAAAAGTTTTATTTGTTCAGCTCTTACTAGTGCTGTACTAACTGAACTAGTGTAACTAGTGTAACTAGTACTCCTGCTCAGTCAGCAGGCGTTCATAGTTGTTACTGAGTTGTTGGTGATGACAAACTGCAGGCTGGACTACATCGAGCTGCTGCAACAGGAAGTCACCAAGAATCCTGACGTGAGTGACGACAGTTTACCTTCAGCTTATGACTGTGAACTCTGTATCTCGGACACTGCTGTTACTGTAACTGTAACTGTTACTGTAACTGTTACTGTAACAGTTACTGTTACTGTTACTGTAACATTACTGTAACTGTGACCATTACTGTAACAGTTACTGTAAGTGTAACTGTAACCGTTATGTAACCGTTACTGTTACTGTAACATTACTGTAAGTGTAACTGTAACCGTTATGTAACTGTTACTGTTAGTGTAACCGTTACTTTTACTGTAACATTACTGTAACAGTCACTGTAACCGTTACTGTGTCTGTAGCCGTTACCGTAACTGTTACTGTTAGTGTTACTGTTACTGTAATGGTCACCGTAAGTGTAACTGTAACCGTAACCGTAACTGTCACAGTAACTTTAGTGTAACTGTTACTGTAACTGTAACTGTTAAATGGTGATTTTACAGACTCGCTCTCTCGATAAATGTTCCGCCTTCCCTCTGAGGCAAAAAGTTTTACTCAAACAACCTTTACACAGACGGGACAGCAAAACACAAGATGGGCCTTTATCTTCAGTTTCACTCATAGTAAACAGAGTTTGTCCTCCCATGGAATGTTTCATTAAACCTGCTGATGCCCACACAATGATAAGAAGAAGAAGAAGAAGAAGAAGAAGAAGACAGAAAAGTATTTCTGCCTGTGTTTCTCTGACAGTAAACAGAGACACTTGGAGTTTGGAGACATTTGTGATTTTGTTAACTCACCTCCCTGAAGTTCCATCAGCCAATCAGTGAACCACGTTTCTACCAGGAGGGGGCGCCCAAATCCAGCACTTTGATATTCTGTCATCTCCAGGGGGCGCTATCAGGGATTTAGCCTGATGGTTGCTAAAGTTGGTCAGGTGTTGTTGGGGACAGGTGTGCTCAGGTGTTTCCTCCTCTCCTCAGAGGCTGCTGGATGTGGGGAAGGAGGAGGAGCAGGAGGAGACTCCTCCATCCTGCAGGAGCCTCCCACAGCTCTGCTCCATCCCCAGGAGACTGGTCATCTCCCCGGGCCTGGGAGGAACACCGGTCACCCCCCACCTGACTGAGGTGAGTCTGACTGCCTGTCTGCCTGTCTGTCTACCTGTCCGTCTGCCTGTCTGCCTGCCTGCCTGCCTGCCTGCCTGCCTGCCTGCCTGCCTGCCTGCCTGCCTGTCTGTCTGTCTGTCTGTCTGCCTGTCTGCCTGCCTGCCTGTCTGCCTGCCTGACTGTCTGCCTGCCTGCCTGCCTGCCTGTCTGTCTGTCTGTCTGTCTGCCTGCCTGTCTGTCTGCCTGCCTGTCTGCCTGACTGTCTGCCTGTCTGTCTGCCTGCCTGCCTGCCTGACTGTCTGTCTGTCTGTCTGTCTGTCTGTCTGTCTGTCTGTCTCCATCCTTTCATCAACAGTTTGCTGCATCAGGATCTTTAAATCTCCCGTTGAGTCAAACTCAGAAGATAGAAACTTTCTTCCTTCTGGTTTCTTTTAAACCTCCTGATCTCAGAGCAGCGACGGAGTTCAGCAGCAGCAGGTTTGGTCCTTTGTGTTTCCTGTGACGTCCTGAAGCTCTTCCTGTTTGTGTCGAGCGTCTCAGCTTCTCGGCTCGGAGTGCTTCTGCTGCCTAAAACTGAACAAACATCCTTTTAAACACATTTTGTGAAACAGGTCAGTCTGATGTAAATGTCATTTCTCAGGCTGCTGATGGAGAAACTCCAGAGGATCAGAGAGGAAAATAAAGAGTGAGAATAAAAGCAGAGTGAGAGAAGCTTTTCTTTCAAGGTTAAAGGTTTAAAGCAACTTTTCAGGTTTGAATTTCTGAGAAAATTTGTTTGAGTCAAGGATTTCCATAAAACCACATCAGAGGAATATTTCCCTGATATTTTTCCGTTTCTTCGGAGCCAAATGTTGGACGTGTGGACTCGGAGCTGCAGAGTCGAAGTGTTTGTCGACGCGTCTCAGCAGGTCGCAGCCACATGAAACAGCAGCAAACAGCATGAAACCACGAGAGCAGAAACACAAACACGAGCGTGAAGTTTCATCAGGAAGACTGAAGGAATCAGGTCACTTCATCATCGCCGCCGACCCTCGCGTTCAGGGTCTGCGCTGCGTTTCCGTGGCGACGCCCGGACAGGCTGAGACGTCGAGGGGGGGCTCCGTGTTAATTAAGGCCCCATCTGCAGGAGCAACAACACTTCTCACCCAGAGACACGAGGGAGGACGGCAGCCGGCAGGGACACAAAGCCCTCAGTGTGAGCGAAGAAGGTCCATTATTACTGCTGGTGTTGTTGTTGACACACCACGAACCCCCACCTGTGACCCCCCCCACCTCCACTGTTCCTCTTACTGAACTCTGAAACTGCACAAAGGTTAAACTTTCTTGGTTCTGCAGGGTTTTTATTCTTCACTTCTTGTTCCTCTGATGTCTGGTCCTCAGGTGTGCAGGTGAGGAACAAGCTGCAGATCCTCCAGCAGCTCCACGGTTCCTCTCACAACCACACGTTCAAGGATTTTATCAAAAACAGAAATAATTTATGGATTTCTTTGTACAGCTGAAACACTGAAGGTCCTAAATGGGTCTCAAACGTGGCAGCTGCCATGTTGGATCTTCAACCTGTGACAGCTGCTTTCACACAGAACTTTTCTGTGCTTTTTTCTGTTCACAAACATGCACAACATGCAGGCTGCATGTGGCATGTAGCATGCTAATGTTAGCATTTCGCTCAAAGCAGCGATGCTAACGTGCTGAAGTTTAGCTGGTACGATGTTAATATTAATGCTAATATTAGCTAGATAGTGTGAAGTCCACCTAAGGCTGATAAATGAGGTCAAAACCAAAGTATTGGACATGATGGCCTGATGGTGGCGCTGCATGAAAAGTCAGAAGATCACCAAGGTTCTTACAGTTCATCATGAGGAGAACAAGCACATCTGAACCGAAACATCTCACCAGCTGCTGGACGGATTGTGATGATATGTGGTTCAAGTTAAACAGCTGAACTGCAGACAGAAATGAACACATGAACACATGAACACATGTAGGACCAGTCATTGGCTCAGTGTTACAAGTGAAATCAGAACAAAGCTGGAAGTGAACGTTGTGTTTTTCCCTTCCGTTGCTCAGTAACGGCTCGGAGCGACACCTCTCTGGCTTCACGTCAGGAAAACCGCCGTCACTCAGCCGTGTTTCCTCCGTGACGCTCCGACCTTCAGAGGACCAAACGTTTCCTGCCGCTGCCACAACGGTGAGCGTGCAAACGTCTGTTAGCTGAGGACATTTCTGAGTTGTCGCTCCGCCAGCAGACGTCTTCGTCCCGCTCTGACATTCAGCTTGTTTCTGTAATGACTTCTGATGAGGTGAATGTAGTTCAGTTACAAGCTGAACTTTCAGAGGTTTGTGTTAAAGCGATCATATTTTTCTGCTGGCGCTGTAAATCACAGGGTGAATGGAGCGTGCTAATCCATAACGCTGCAGCTGGAGGCTAATAATTTACTGACTTCATCACAGGAAGCAGCAGGAGGCCTGCACTTCAGCCTCAGAAGGTGTGGGAAAGGTGGAAAATCCTGACTTGGAGTCCGCTCTCTGTGCGGCGTTTTGTCCGGATGGCGGCAGAAACACCGAGCTGAGAAATTCCTGCAGGTTTATGGAGCAAAAACGTTTCCTGCTTCATTTTATTTCCCAGAAAGAATCCGATTATGAAGTTTGAACATGTTTAAGGTCAAACAACACAAGGAGCAAATTTCAGGCTAGAACTACATTACCCACAAGCCTCAGTGAGAGAGGCATTTCACAACACTTCCAGTCCAAATGATGGCGTCACCTGATCCTGAACCATCAGCACACGAAAAGGTTCTGTTCAACATCTGCAGGTTTCTGAGACACAATGTTAACCAGTGGAAGGAAAGAAAATGAACCTTTTCCTGAGTTTGAGTTTGTCGGCTTGTTCCTGTTTGTTTCTGAGGAGTTATATCACTGAGAGTGAGTGTGTGTGTGTGTGTGTGTGTGTGTGTGTGTGTGTGTGTGTGTGTGTGTGTCTGAATTAAATCCAGTTGTAGTTGCAGATGTTCTGGTGGAAGTTTGTCATGTCACATTGCCAACCGTCACATCAAGTCTAAATGATGTTTGTTGTCTCTGAAGCTTTTCTTCCTCCTCCTCTCCTCCTTTTTCCTCTTCTTCTTCTTCTTCTTCTTCCTTGTCCTGTTTTTCTTCTTCGTCTTCCTCCTCTTCCTCTCATCATGTGAGTCTCCTCATCATGTGAGTCTCCTCCATCAGAAGCTGTCTGCAGCTCCGAGCGTCTGCAGCTCTGGATTCAAAGGAAAAACACACCTGGATGTGTGTTGATGAAACGTACCTCAGGATCTGATTACCCATAATGCCCCTGTCTGCAGCACTGCTGTCGGACATGTTTCGTGAGGCAGACGTCTGACAGAACCTGAACTCTTAATGAACTCTGGGTGTTGTGGTGCGTCTGGCGGCGACTCTGACAGCTTCCTGTTGCAGACTCTTCTCCTTCTTGTTGGACTAATTCAGACGTCCATCATCCTCGATGGGAGCGTGTTCGCTTTAATACTTTAATATTATCTGCTTCACTCCGGGGACCAACACGCTGGAATCGCTGCCTCCGAATAATTTGTTTTCCACCACGGCTCCCCTGCCTCCACCCTGCCTCCACCTTGCCTCCACCCTGCCTCAATCCTGCTTCAATCCTGCCTCCATCCTGCCTCCTTCCTCCCTCCACCTTGCCTCCTTCCTACCTCCTTCCTCCCTCCACCCTGCCTCCTTCCTGCCTCCATCCTGCCTCCATCCTGCCTCCATCCTGCCTCCATCCTACCTCCATCCTGCCTCCATCCTACCTCCACCCTGCCTCCTTCCTGCCTCCATCCTGCCTCCACCCTGCCTCCATCCTGCCTCCACCCTGCCTCCATCCTACCTCCATCCTGCCTCCATCCTACCTCCACCCTGCCTCCTTCCTGCCTCCATCCTGCCTCCATCCTGCCTCCACCCTCCCTCCACCGTGCCTCCTTCCTACCTCCTTCCTGCCTCCATCCTGCCTCCTTCCTGCCTCCATCCTGCCTCCACCCTGCCTCCACCCTGCCTCCATCCTACCTCCATCCTGCCTCCATCCTGCCGTCCGTCTATAAATTAATGTTCATAACAGAATGTAGCAGGTTACAGAGAAGTTTTACACCAACCATTTTAATCTAATAGAAGAAGCTTTCTGGGAGTTATTATGATTTTTATAATGAAGAAGCTGCTTATGAACAGTGATGGTGGAGAAGAGTTTTCATACAAGTGAACCTGCTGCAGGGACACGGAGCATCGTGGAGGTCCAGAGCTGGAGATCAGGCTCAGATCACCATCACTGTTTTTCCTCAGGAGGCCGTAAGCAAACACTTTGATTCTGGAGGCGCTTTGAAACAGGAAACATGTGGACAAACAGGAAGCACACAGACAAACAGGAAACACGTGGACAAACAGGAAACACACGGACAAACAGGAAGCACGTGGACAAACAGGTAACACGTGGACAAACAGGAAACACATAGACAAACAGGTAACACGTGGACAAACAGGTAACACACGGACAAACAGGAAGCACACAGACAAACAGGACACATGTGGACAAACAGCTCCATCACAGGTTCATCGAACTGACCACTGACCCATGAACACTGGAGGTCTGAGGAGCGGATCCGTCTGCTTTCTCTCAGCCACAAACTTTTATTTCCATATAAAATCAAATCCCTTTTTTTTCTTTTTACCATTTTTTAATGTCAAAATGTTTGTGTGCATTTCCTTTGAAAGCTATTAAAGTAATTCTGGTCCATATGGAGTTTTACTTGCTATTCTCTCATGTACGAGTGATCGCTAAGTGCTGCACCTGAATGCATCATGCCTGCACTCAGGACTGTACCTGAATGCATCGTGCAGAGACACACAGTGAATATTCAGATGAAACCTCAGTGACGTTCTGAAGCTGCTGCTGCTCTTCGACTGATCTTCTGACAGAAAGATCCTGCGATGTTTGAAGAACATTGTAACCATGTTAATATTTTCACTGGGAAACTTTTGTCCTCAGTCACCTTGGAATAAAAAACTGGACACTTGCACATCAACACATCAGCTACATAAAAATACATAAAAATTTTCTTTTCCAGCTGTTTAATCTGTTTCTTTAAATGCCTGAAAATGTTAAATTGATCCCGTGAAATTAAGTGAGAAGTTGGAGAAGTTTAATGTTCTCTTTCTTTCCTCCTCAGTGATCTTCCTCCTGACCCCTGTGAAGATCCTGAACATCAGACGGATGAAGAGCGTCCACATACTTTTGTCCACTCAGTGTGTTTCTCTGCAGTTCAGCAGATGATTTTCTGTGTTCAGTTCACCTGCAGCTCTTCTCTTTGTTTCTGCAGAAACAGACACAGAGGAAACAAACTGCATGAAAAATTCAACCTGCACTTTTCATCAGGGAGGAGGAGCAGGAGGAGGAGGACCAGGAGGAGGGGGGGAGGGGGTGCAGGAGGAGCAGGGGAGCAGGAGGAGCAGGAGCAGGAGGAGCTGGAGAAGCAGGAGGAGCAGGAGGGGAGGAGGAGGAGCAGGAGGAGCAGGAGCAGGAGGAGGGGAGAGGAGAGGAGGGAGAGGAGCAGGAGGAGCACGAGGAGCAGGAGGGGGGGAGGGGGAGCAGGAGGAGCAGGAGGAGCGGGAGGAGGGGGGAGCAGGAGGAGCAG
>JAQMCX010000055.1:8140499-8152510 GCA_029814765.1 Acanthurus leucopareius | reverse complement strand
TCTACCTGTCCGTCTGCCTGTCTGCCTGCCTGCCTGCCTGCCTGCCTGCCTGCCTGCCTGCCTGTCTTTCTGTCTGTCTGCCTGTCTGCCTGCCTGCCTGCCTGTCTGTCAGTCTGCCTGTCTGCCTGTCCGTCTGCCTGTCTGTCTGCCTGTCTGCCTGCCTGTCTGCCTGTCTGCCTGTCTGTCTGTCTGCCTGCCTGTCTGCCTGCCTGTCTGCCTGCCTGTCTGTCTGCCTGAGGGCTTCAGGACTCATGTGTCTGTTCATCTCCAGAGTCTGAGGAGGATTCTGTTCGGAGGAACGTTTCACGTCTTCAGCTACGAATGGAGGAAATCGTTCTTTCACTTCCGAGAGCCCGACTCGGAGTTCTCGTACGCTCTGGAGGCCGACAGCGTGAGACACACCTGCTGAAACACTTCACACCTGCTGTTTGAGGCACTCTCACTCCAAACGCTGCTGTTAACCTCTCCTGGTGTCTTCACCTTGTCGATTCTACCTTTAGGAAACAACAAGGTGTTTGTTTACCTGAGCAGGTGTTTGTGTTTCAGGGTGGAGCTCGGGCCGTCCAGATGGTCGTCCAGGCTCGAATCATTAAATACCTGCTGTTTGTCCGACAGAGCGGCTCAGATGGACGGACGCTGCACAGGTGAGGACAGAACAGGTGTCATTCTTCATCACATGATCCTGTCTGACAGGTCCGGAGAGAAGGTGAGACTTCCTCTACCTGAGGAGATGATGCTGGAAACACACCTGAAACACGAGAGTCTGAGGATGAAACGAGAGACGGCAGCCTGAAAAATGAGCTGCAGACTTTTCACTTCAGCATGATGTGAAGGATCATTTCAGCTCGTTTCTGTCATTCTGTCCATCGTTTCTATGGAAACAAAGCCACGTTCACATCACAGAGGGATTCTGTTCGCGAGCCGAATCTCTGCTTCAGCTTCACATCACTCCCTTCAAACGAGCAGGAACCGGAACATGTCAACGGGAATCTGAATGGATCACTTTGTAACTGATCACCTTAATCAAAATGCCGTCTCAATCAGGATCCGGTCAGCGGTCGGGGACACGCAGTCGCTGTCCGCATTCCTGATGTTCAGATGATCTGACTTCTTCTTTGTGGTGACGTCACCTTGTTGTTCCTGATGATCAGGTGTTTCTGTTATTTTGTCCTCTGATGTTCAGTCTGCGTGAAGTGGGACAGAAGGGCCAGGAGAGGGCGCTGGCGGCTGCGCTGTCCGACAGTCTCTGGTTGGCTGGTCAGGAGGTCAGTGCCACTGTTACCTTGGTAACAGAGGACTACTGCATCACTCCTCATCTGGACTACAAACAGGACAACTTCACAGAAAAGGTACTGGACAGTCGTGACTCTCCGAACGTGTCGAGACTCTTTGAATCACGATGAGCGTCTCACTGTCTTTCAGCTGCAGCTGTTCACGTTTCAGAGGAAGGAGGAAGTGAGGAAGTTCATCCTGGAGCACATTCAGTGTGTGAGTGAGTCGGCGTCGGCGTCGGCACAGCGAGACGCAAAATACACGAAACAAAACCTGAGAACCGACTCAAACACGTTTCTGACCGCGACTTTGGCTCTTGTTGCAGTTTAAGGAGGAGGGGAGTCATGGAGTCATCCTGTTCCTGTACAGCCTCATCTGCTCCCGCACAGTCGACAGGTAACCGGACTCAAACCTTACAGCACATTTGTGCCCCCTACAGGCTGCAGGGATCACTGCACTCTGCAGTGTGAGAGAGCTGCAGGGCTAAAGCATAAAAAGGTTCATCAAAGTGTAAAATGGACCGAAACAGCAGCTCGACTTCCTCCAGAAACACTGTGATTCTTTAAAGCACAAACATTCACAACCGTTTAAATCTCAAATCTAAATGTACAAATCTTTATCAAACTTTGAAGAATCAGCTTAAATTCAGCCACACAGTTTCATCTGTTTCATCCTCTTCCTCACAGACTGAAGGAGGATCTGGACTCCACCACCCCCCACCTGCTGCACCTCCGCCTGGGAAACTTCGTCTGTCGCCAGGTAAGACACTCACCTGCTTCCAAAGAACTTCAGCTTCCATGAATAAAGAGACACACAGACGTGGTGGACGGTTTGTCAGCCTCCCGCTCGGCTCTGCAGGCTTTGCTGAACCTGCTGCTGACGGGCAGAGCCAGTCCCAACGTCTTCAACGGGACTCTGCACCACGGGGAGGACGGCCAGCCCCTGGAGCGCCCCCTGCAGGGCGTCCTGTCACGCAGCGATGTGGGGTATCTACACTGGAGCCGAGAGCAGATGGAGAGAGGCCGGCTGCCGCTGGTAGATCCATTTTACCTCATTACACTGCTGCTGCTTCTGTCATACTGCTGCTTCGCTGTCGTGCACGTCATCACACTCAGACTCAGAAAACAAAACCAAACATGAAAGATGAAACAGATCAAAGAAAAACATCAAAAACCTTTTCAAACTTCAGTTACTCCTCCAGTTACACAAACACAGAGTAATGAGAGTACTGCTGCTTGCTGGAGAGGAAGCTGGTAAACTTTAGTTCTGTTGAGGCAGACTGACTCGTGTCTCCATGACAGCAGACGGACACAGCGACTGACTGAGCCGCTGGGTGGATGAACGCCTCCACCTTTGAGCCATTTCTCCACTGAACACACTCCATCACAGCAGCGACACCACTTGAATCTCTGACCATGTTCATGTGTTTGCTGAGCGGTGCACCTGTCTGTCTGTCTGTCTGTCTGCCTGCCTGCCTGCCTGCCTGCCTGCCTGTCTGTCTGCCTGTCTGTCTGCCTGCCTCTCTGCCTGTCTGCCTGTCTGTCTGCCTGCCTCTCTGCCTGTCTGCCTGTCTGTCTGTCTGTCTGCCTGCCTCTCTGCCTGTCTGCCTCTCTGCCTGTCTGCCTCTCTGCCTGTCTGTCTGCCTGCCTCTCTGCCTGTCTGCCTGTCTGTCTGTCTGTCTGCCTGCCTGCCTGCCTGTCTGCCTGCCTGCCTGTCTGTCTGTCTGTCTGCCTGCCTCTCTGCCTGTCTGCCTCTCTGCCTGTCTGCCTGTCTGTCTGCCTGCCTGTCTGTCTGTCTGCAGGTGGGCAGCATGTTGAAGACTCCCAGGTTCCCGGTGTGGCTCTGCTGCATCAACAGCAGCTTCTCCGTCGTGTTCAGCCTGAATCGCTCGCTGCTGTCCGACTGGAAGGTGGAACATCTGTTCCAGCTGTTCTACTACAACGGCCAGATGTCTCAGAGATCTACGGCTCAGCTGACTGTAGGTGAGCCTGCGGTCACACGGGGCCACGTCACCTGAACACCCACACCTGCTCACCCACCATCTGTCCTCTGTCTGTCCTGCAGATACTCACTCTCACCACTGGGAGGCGTCGTCTAACGGAGGCTCTGATGGAGACCCAGAGAAAAGGTTTCCTTCCCTGGAGATGACAATCAGGACCAAGTGGGCCGGAGCTGCTGTGGACTGGAACAGAACTTTACCTTTTTACTGAACATCTGCCACACCTCTGTGATGATGAAGATGATGAAGATGATGAAGACGCACCATGTGATCAGCGCCGGGTCAGCAGTGAAACCTGACTGGGGACAAACCTGAGTCTGGTTCTTGGTCTCTAACTTAACGTGTCAGCTGACGTCTGTTTGTTTCACAGATTTAATATCAAAGAAATCTGAAACTTTGACACCAAAATAAATTCAAGACTCCGTTTGATGAAGTTACAGGTTCGTCTTTATTTCATGAAGCTCTGAGGCTAAACAGGAGTGTTTCTGCCCCCTGGTGGACAAATCACTTCATGTCATATTGCTTTCACTGGTTTGAACATTTCAGCTCTGAACCTGCTGATCGAGGTTCAGATCATCCGTCAGTTTTTAGCGTTTCAGAAAGTTCACTTCAGAACTTTCAAACTCTCTCTGATTATTTTTCACTGAAACGTTTCAGCTTCTTGGATCCGGGACTCGTTCTTCAGTGACGCTTCATCTGCTCGTCACCTACAGAACACAGTTTGAGAACCCGTGATCCTTCTGGGAGAACCGGCTCCAGGTTTTGATAAAAACCCTTTGAGATGACGCAGGACTCGCCGTCAGTCTGATGCTTCACCACAAACCAACCTGGTTACAAAAACAACAGCAACCAAGAAAAAAGAAACACCGAAAACACTCCAAAACACCGTCAGAGCTCTCAGATCCGGAGTCAAACCGGTTCAGTGTTTTCACATCACTTCAGTCTGACCTGATCTCACGCCGTGTTTCCAAACCAGCAGGAGGCTCGTGGCGTCTGATCCACAGGAGGGACGCCGGTTTCCTCTGAGACTCAAACCATCCCGCTCCACTGTAACGAGGTGTACTTCACGCCGCCGTCTGTGGCCGGCGAGCAGAGCAGGACCGTCTTCTTCACGTTGGATCCCAGACGAGCCACAGCCAGGATGTCGAGCAGACAGACGGACTCGTCCAGAGGCAGACAGACGGCGATGAAGTGAGCGTGGAAACGGAGAGGGTCACCTGCAGAGCAAACAGACAGTCACCGTTTCTACCAAACAGCTTCGAGTCTCTGGTGAAATAAACTGAGGCGTCGACGCGACGACGCTTGCAGACGAACTGTCACCTACCTGGATACACCAGGAAGTCTCCTCCAAACTTTCCCGCTGAGGTCAGGTAGAAGCCCCGCCCCCTCAGGTCTTTGAACACCTGGTACCTGACCTCACCGAGCAGGCCGTCCTGCCCTCTGATTGGCCAGCTGGCCTGCAGGAAGTCCCGGGCCTGGGGACAGTAAGTCAGCCCTGCCCTCGCTGTGCTCAGCTGGACCGCCAAGGCTGAGCGAGGGAAGGTAAAGCTCTGGTCCAGGGCCTCCAGGCGGCCCTGCAGGGCCTCGTCCGCGGCCTCGTCTCCAGACCCTGAATCTGAAAGGACCAGAACCAGAACAGGAGGCTTGAAACCAGGAACCAGGTAAAGTCAGCAGCAGAATACTGACAGCGAACAGCAGGTCTCACCTGTTTGCGATGAGGTCATCGCTCTACGCAGCGCCGACTTCCTGTCCTCAAGGGCGAGGACACTCTGCTCCTCATAACTCCTCAGCTGGTCCTCTCTGTGCTGCTCCACCTGCCACCTGAGCTCCGCCCCGCCTCCACCCTGCCAACAACAACCAATCCAAAGTGACCTGACGACCAGGTTGGACTGTTTCTGACCTGAGTGAACTCACCTGGTCAGCAGGTGGCAGAGCGGCGGCGGCGTGCTGTTCACTCAGCAGCCTCTCCTCCTCGGGGAGCAGCAGCAGCGGTCTGCCCAGTCGTCCGTTCTGTCGCGGCGTTCGGGGAAGTGACCCCAGCAGCGCCCCCACCAGGCCCTGAGACCTCACTGACCGCAGGTCCTCCACCCTCCACAGGAGCGGCGCCGAGTCGCACAGACCGACCCCCACGACGTGAGACGAGTCCTCCTCCTCCCTGCTGGGGGGCTCATCCATCACCAGAATCTGTGGAAGATCAATGAAACTGTTACACACTGATCAGTTTCAGACGACATGGAGTCGTTCTGTCAGTTTTCTGATCAGATCGAGACGTTCGAGCTTCATCGACGTCCAGACTTCAGTCATGTGACTTCATCTCCTGTCAGACGAGTCCGGAACATTCGCACAAATAATCAGAACAAAATTACAACCTGCAGATCGAAATGTAACAGAACCCGAACCTGAACCATCTGTTTCAGTCCACTACAACATCTGTCCTCAACATCTGTCCACAGGAAGCTTGAACAGCACAACAACACAACCTGCACACACACTCACTTCATCAAACACACAGCTTCCTCATGAATGTGAGTGTGTGTGTGAGAGTGAGTGTGTGTGAGTGTTTGTGTGTGTGTGTGTTCTCAGTATTTTGTGGAAACGGTCGCGTGTTTGTGTTCAAACCATGAACATGTGACAGTAAACAAACCGCCTCCATCTTTGATTCACTGACCGAAAACAGCAAATCAGAGGAAGAAAACGGAAACATGTTGACGATCTTTCACGTGAGCAGCTTCACTGACGCAGCAGCGACCGATGAGATCAACCGGCCGGTAACAAACCAGGTTGCAAAGGTACGAAACAGTCCGTTACACAGTCGGTCAGTACCGGATCAGCGTTAGCTTACCTGCTCTGAACGCACGTGCTTCCTGTCGCGTTCACGACCTGCCGGAAACTGTTCCGTTCGTATTTATTTGAAAGTCGCGAACTACAACGAAACACCGACAGACACAAACAAACCAAACGCGTGAAAGAAGAAACCGAACACACCGGCGGACCGTCTTCCGCTCGGCTCCGGTGGTCCGTTATATATTTACACCGTCACGTCACAGCGGGGCGGGGCTTCTCGGATCAAAACACGGGCACGCGCCCCGTTCACTTAAGCGTCTGAAAATCAAGAACGAGCGCAAGCAAAACAAGCGACCAATGGCAGCGCAGAAGGTTTTGATTGACAGTAAAATCAACCAATGGAAGACCAGAAGCGGCCGGCAGACCGGAGCACCGCGCGGAGGCCTTCAAGGCGATGTTCTCTCCACACTTTCTGCTTCACTCCGTGTAAATATTATTCTTTTAACAGCTGTGAGTGATGGCAACATAACTTCACATGTTTATTAATGCATTGTGATAATATATATGTTAATATACGTTTTACTTTTAAAATGTACACACAGTCCTTTACAACTGTTTCTCAATTCAAACGTTTTAAATTTAATATTTGATATTAAATGTTTATACTGGTGCCCAAAAAATCAGGTTACAACAACTTTAGAGAGAAAAGGAGCAAATATTTGTTCTGTTCCTTCATATATCACTGGAATTACTGATTTTGGTTTCAGTGATGGATTTAAGTCCAATTTAATTTGTCTTTTCTTCATTTTCTACTCATAAATTTGAACATTAAAATATACGTTCAGGTCATTTATCATCTTGTTTGCATGTGACCAAAGTGAAGAATCTCTGTAGATGAGTGAGTGAACGGAACTTTATGAGAAACTCACTTTTCTGACTGAAAGTAAAACGTTAGGAGTTCAAAACCATCACGTGAGAAACGTTGGACCAACAGGCGACTCGATGACAGAGTTTTAGTTTATTAGAGTTTAATTCAAACCTGCAGCTGAAAACTCAAAGCAGTGAAGAGCAGAGATGATGCTTTTATTCTGAAAGGATCATAGTTGAAGGCTTCAGCATCTGTACAGATGTTGCATAGCAACAGGGCTTATGGGGGCTGGTTTCAATTTAATGTAACTCACACACACACTCACACACACTCACTCTCACACACTCACACACACACCCACACACACGCGCACGCACACACACACACACACACCTCAACTCCTTCCTACATTTCCCAGGATTCCTTAGGTCATGTAGGAATTGGTGCTCTTGGCAACAGGCAGTTGGATACAAACAGAACAGGAACCAGATCAACTAAAGACTGTGTGGGGTCCTCGCGGCCCCACCCCCAAAGAAACCCCGCCTCCCTCTCACCTGTCAGGTGAAGAATACTGAGGAAACCCAAAACTCATCAGCAGGAGGATGAAGAAAGTTACAACCTTCTTCTCTTTAAAGGGACAGTTCAGCACAAAATCATGTTTTCATCTGCACAGATGTTTGTCCATCCAGATGTGACCGACTCGCAGGTGGATGAACATCTGCACAGGTGAACACTGAGGAGAATGTGTGCTTCTGATTGGTGGTGAACTGGCACTTCAAGCTGAACAGAATATTTCTAACACACACACACACACACACACACTCACGCACACACACACACACACACACTCGCACGCACGCACGCACGCACACACACACACTCACACACACACACACACACACACACGTCCTCTCTGTAGTGCGTCTGTGTAAGTGGTGCATTGTGGGATTGGAGGCAGTGCCCGCTTCCTGCAGCGCCCCCTACTGTCCCAACTGCAGCTCCTCCAGCTCCTTCAGCAGCTGATCCTCCTTCTGCATCTTCTCGAGCTGAACAAAACAAACAAACCTCGTTAGGAAACTTCTTGTGTTCGAACCTCCCGATTATTGATTATTGATTTATTAACAGTACTTCAGTGATACTGCATGTGTACAGCTGGCAACAACACTTTTCCTCTGCTACAAGCAGAGAGCTAACTAAGCTAACCAGCTAACCAAGCTAACCAGCTGACTAAGCTAACCAGCTAACCAAGCTAACCAGCTGACTGGCTGACTGACTGACTGGCTGACTGTTTTGGCTGCAGAGGAGAAGCGTTCAGACACCAAACTGACCTGCAGCTCAAACTGTTGTGTCTGGTTTTATGGTCCACAGACAACAAGAAGAACTTCAGCTCAAAACTCCAACAAATAAGGTTGTCACTTCCCAAACACTTCCTGAGTGTGAGTGTGTGTGTGTGTGTGTGTGTGTGTGTGTGTGTGTGAGCACAGACAGCTCACCTGGTTCTTTTGCAGGACTTTTCCAGCTGCCTGCTGATCCTTCAGCTCCTCGATGGCCTTCAGTTTCTGAAAGACACAAACACTCAGTGACATCACCACATAACAGGCGTCACACACACACACTCCTCAGTGACATCACGACACACCAGGTGTTCCCACAGATACCTGAGTGGAAAGGTTCTCCTGCAGCTCATTGGTCGATTCACAGGCTCTCACCTTCTTTAAGTTCTTTATCTTCTTGTCCATCTCTGGGTCTCCACTGCTCAGCTCTGATTGGCTGTTGCTGACAGGGGCGGGGTCAGATGGAGCTTCAGGTTTCGCTTCCTGCAGAATCAGACCATCATCACAGACAGTAATGCAGTGGTGGAGTGGTGACATCACGAGTCATGTGACAGGAAACCATCAGCTCGGCCTCAGAGCCGTCTGATTGGTGGACGTCGGCTCACCTGTTTCGCAGCCCTCTTAGCTTCTCGTTTCTTCTGGTTCTTCAGAGCTGATTTGGAGAGACTTTTCTCCCCAGCAGGACGCATGTTCTGAGGAGGCTCCTCCTCGTGCTGACACACACACACACACACACACACACACACACACACACACAGAAACAGAAACACCGACACACACACAGAAACAGAAACACCGACACACACACACACAACACAACAGGGTTAGATGTCTGCAGCAGCATCATCATCATCACTGTCATCATCCTCATCACATGCTGGAGTCATGTGACCTCAGTCACGAAGCTGCACGCTGCCCCCTGGTGGCGGCAGCGTGCAGCTTCGTGTCTGAGCATCAGTCTGGTTTTTATTTTCACTTTGTTCCAGAAAAATGTTTTTCACGTCTTTGAAGTTGGACAGAAAGTTTCACGTTTCAGAGTTTCGCTCTGAACGACCGAGTTCTCACATCAAACCTTCATGTGATGAACTGGAATCCTGTTTCTGGATGGTTCCTCACCAGTTTGGCACTGGGCGTGGCCGGAAGGTGTCTCAGCGCAGGTGGGCGGTACGCCTGTGTGGGCGGGGCCTGTGTGGTTCCCAACTCGCTGGGGGCGGCCTGGTACTTGACGGCCCGCTCGGGGAAGCTGCCGTCGGGGAAGGGCTGCCAGCGAACCTCCCACAGCTCCGAACCAGCCGCCGTGTCGCACTTGTGCAGCACGGAGCCCGTGTAGTGCCAGACCTTGTAACCGTTACTGACCCTCAGCCGTGGAGAACAGGTCGCCGTGACAACGTGCTCGCCGTCAGGACACCAGGAGAAAAACGTGGAGTCTGGCGCCTCAGGTTTGGACACCTGAGAGGACAGACAGGTCAGACTGAGGATGGAGACAGCTGACTGCGGTTTCCTGCCTGCAACAAAACGTCTGATGTTTGCGTGTCACTTTCAGCTGCGTCGCCATGGTTACCACCATCATCAGAGTAAAATCCACAAACTCATGAAAACTCGTCACGTTAAACTTCCTCTCGTTTCCAAACCTGCTGAGAAGCTTCAAATGAAAACATTCAGGATCAAACGAGAAACCTGGTCTCAGTTTGACCTCCAGAAACAAAACACGATGCCACAGTGACCGTGACCTTTGACCCTTTGGAAACAGAAATGACATCACTTCATCATTTAGTCCTTTTGTTCTTAAACTGCTTCAAACAGGTTTTCAACGAAAAGTGAAAAGGAAAAATAAGTTTTAAAATGCAGATGGACCATTAAAAGAACAGTCCTTCACACGTTTCCTTCTCAGAGAAGAAGTCTGGAGACCACGGTGCTGAACGGTCGTCACGGAAACTAAAGGAAGCCGACTCATGATGTTTTCATCGCCGGTTTGTTGGACCGTTTGTGTTACACACACTTCCTGCTTTTTTCGTGTCTGTGTTTGTGTTCTGGTGGTCTTCCTCACCTGTTTGTACTTCTTCACGTCCCAAACTTCCATCTTACCGCGCAGGTTCCCGAAACCCGCCAGGACCAGGATGTGACCCTGCGGACTGAGACAGGAGGACGATCAGTTCGGACGTCTGTTTCAGGTCGAACGCATCTCTAAACGTGTCTGACTCATCATGAACACCTGAAGAAGTTCACATAATGTGCTGAAGGCTGAGTGTGGCCTCTACTGCCTCTGGTGGACGTCAGAGGAGCTGCAGCCCTGAAGCTGCTGAGTGACTCGAGCAGGTGAAGGGACTGTTGAACCCACCAGGAGGTTTCAACACAGGACAGGTGTGTTCTCACCTGTAGTAGACGGCGTTTCGTGGTCCAGTTCCGAAGTCGAACACTGGGTCACATTTGAGGTTGAAGACGGTGGCTTTGGCGGGTATGAAGCCGTAAACCACGCAGAACTCTGCGGAGTTCGGGCTCCACGCCACGTCGTAGATCGGACCGTTCTTGGCTGGAGACAGAAAAAGAGCTCCGTTAGCCTGCGAAAGCCACCATGAGTTCCGGTTCTTTCTGCTTTCGGGCTTCAGCCTCTTTTAAAGTGAAAAGTGAGTCAGCTGACAACCACAGAGAGAACTATCGTTCATCTGCAAGGAACTCTGGGAGTTTGGCTCGACTGAGGAGGCGTCTGAACGATCTGAGCTGTTTCATCAGAAGCAGAACGAGAAACGAGTTCATGTTTAAAGAATCAAACCAGCAAAACTTGGACGGACGGACGAACTTTTTGAGGCTGTTTGACATCGAACTGACGCGTCGTTTCAGCAGCTGCTGTCCGTTCGCCTCACATGTGACCGTCGGACTGAGGTGACGTTGTGATGAAGAAGCGTACTCACCCAGCTGAACCAGCGCCGTCTCTCCGTTCACAGCCAGGTAATGCAGCGTCTGCTCCCCGTAATACGACGCTCCGGTTTTATCGACCTCGGTGCTCGCCGTCACCAGAACCGCAGAGGCTGAGGGAGCGAGCAGACAGGAAGTGACTCACTACACGCTGCGGATCAAAGCGAGGTGGAGACGCCTTGGTGGAGTCCTGGTCTCACCTTTCTTGTTCCACTGCATGGCGACTCTGTCGGCCTTGAAGAAGCTCTTGTTGGCGAGCGCGGCCGTCGGCCCTCCGAGCACCGGGTACTGATACAGACGCACAAAGGAAGGCGCTCCTTTGCTGCCGGGGACGTACACGGCGACCTGCAGGGGACAAACGGGACAAACGGGACAGGATGGGACTTTGATGGCTGCCGAGCGGCTCCTCGCCAACCTGCAGGACGCCGTTCCTCACCTTGCTGGGCTGACCTCCAGGTGACAACACGAAGTCTGACACCTTCTGCATGTGGAGCTTGTTGGCGATCGAGTCTGAAGAGAGAAACACACCGTCAGCTCACACACACACACACACACACACACACAGAGACACACAGACACACACAGACACACACACAGACACACACAGACACACACAGACACACACACACAGACAAACACACACACACACACAGACACACACACACACACACAGACAAACACACACAGACACACACAGACACACACACAGACACACACAGACACACACACACAGACAAACACACACACACACACAGACAAACACACACACACACACACACACACACACACACACACACACACAGAGACACACAGAGACACACAGAGACACACAGACACAGAC
>JAQMCX010000055.1:8117278-8132045 GCA_029814765.1 Acanthurus leucopareius | reverse complement strand
ATTTATTAACCAAATACAACAATGCAAGTACACACACACACACACACACACACACACACACACACACACACACACACACACACACTGACACAGAAAATAAAACATTTCGTCATAAGAAACAAACTCGAACCCTCAGAAAAATAAAATATCAAACAAAAGTTCCAAAACTCTTCATCATCATTTGTGACTTCAGATTCAAACTTTCAAAATGTTTTTTTCTGTCTTTTATTTTTGTTGCATTATTGATGAACGATCAGTGTTAAATACACTGATCAATATCCATTTAAAACAGAACAGCCTGTGATTGATCAGTGGGCATTCTGATGTTTTGATCAACTTGATCAGCAGCTTTAAGTGTCCCGTCACCTGTGGAGGCCGTGGCCCCGCCTCCGCTGACGTCAGAGGGGCGGGGTTTAAAGTCACAGTGCTCTCTGCGTGTCACTGTGACACAAACACATGAATGAAACCGCCTCTGTTAGTCTGAGCATGCTCAGACGGGACGACGCTCACCTGAGAGCTCACGCAGCAAAGTCCACCTGCTGGTAAACACAGAACTCTGATTGGTCAGTTTGCTGCTGTCAGTGTGAATCATTCACCTTCACTGATCAGCTGTTGGTGCTGATCAGAAACAGCCTGACAGTTCAAATCAGATCAATTAAAGTCAGTGAGTCAAATGAAAAACCTTCATCGTCTGTTCGTGAAACTGCGACGCTGCAGCAGCTTTTAGATGAAGAAGTTGTGTAAGTGATTAAATGGTGTGAAGAGTCATGTGACTTCAGCTGGAAACAGGAAGTGATTAGCTGCATTCATGCTAATTAACATTAGCAGCTTTGTTTGTGTTGCAGCCACATGAGACCAGCGTTTGCTAAAACTTAAGCATGCTAACTGAATTCTCCTCTTTGCAGCCATCTTCCAGATCATCCAGAGCATCAGGATGGGCATGTAGAGTGATGTCACCAGCAGGGGGCGGGGCTACGACAGCGAGCGACTGAAAGTGGCGACAACTCAGTGCTGCAGACCACCAGCTGACCCCCACAACCCCCCCGAACTGAACCAACTAAAACATTCCTGAACTCTGACAAACTATCCCCCCAAGAGCCCCCCATGGCCCCCCCATGACCCCTCCCACACCCATAGAGGAAACCAGCCCCCCCCCCAACATTTCTTGTTATCTGTTGATTTAATGTGTCGCCGCCCGCCGACCTTCCCACAGTGTTTCTGCTACATGTGCCTTTTTCTGTTTACCTGTGCTTTGACCCCACCCCCACTGATTACACCTTATCACTACAGCACAGAGTGTGTGAGTGTGTGTGTGTTTTGGGGGGGGGGTCATAGTCCAAATAGACCAAATCAGGTTTACGGTTCTCCTTGTTCTCCGGTGTTTCTGGAGCCTTCTTCACATTCCAGATGTGAGCCTCTGCTTGTCTGCTGTCTGTCTTCCTCCTCCTCAGTGGAAAAGAGATGAAGGTCTTTTGAATCAGAAGGTTTGGACGTGCTGACAGGTGTGTCTGCACTGTGTGCAGCCTCACCTGAACAATCAGGTTCATGTAATAAAGTTTCATTTTGAAGATGGACGCTGTCTTTGTCTTTCCTGTCTGAAGATTCGAGAAACTGTTTCCACTCGGACTCGCTGCTCTTCACAGTTCTGCACTGAAGGTTTACTCTGGCAGTGTTGTTGCAGGAACGCAGTGTGTCCACTGGGTGGTGCTGTGCTGCAGTATGACCAGCCTCTGTCCCAGTGAATGTGTCCGACAGTGAACACAGTGAGGAATCAGAGCTGAAAGATCCATCATGCATGTTAGCTTTTAGCATGTTAGCATGTTAGCCAGGCCGAGCGTGCACCACATGACACTGTGGGTGTGTTTGATTTGTGTAACCTGAAATATGGCAAAAATAAACGGATGGATGTTGCTATTTAAATGGAAACTCAGAGGTCACAAGTAGAATCCTGTGGGTTTGTGGGTGAGCTGAGCGTATCCCATAATTCATCAGTCCAGGCTTCAGTGGTCAGTGTGTCAGTTCACCAAACTCCATTCAAAAATCCAACATTTTACACAGTTTAAAGCAAAGGTTCAAATCTTCTTTTACTGAAAGTGATTGTGTTTTTTTAATCTATATAAAGTATTTTCAGATTATGAGTGTATTTATTTGACTCTTTCATAAATCTTGACTTACTAATTTCTTAAAAACGATCTTTGGCTGTAAAATCAGTTGTGATTTTTTTATCTGCAGGAATCATCAGATGTTTTATTTTGTCTTCAGAAGAGTTTGGACTCGTCTTTCTGCTCGTGTTCCTCTGAACTCGGAGGTTGAGGACGGCGTCAGAACGTCTTTGTGAACCGTCGTCTCTCTCAGTTTTCTCTCTTTGTCCTTCAGTCTGAACCTGATGAATCGGATTCGTTGTGCTTGTTGTGACCCACATCAGAGATGCAGACAGACGGAAAGCAGCAGATGTGGGTCATCGAGGGTTAAAAGCAGAGCCTCTTTGTTTGGGGGCTTTTGTGTCCGTCTGTCTTCGTCTGAGAGAAGATTTAAAAAACATCAGTGTGTTTTTTTGAATCTCGTCTGACCCGACAGCTCAGCTTCCCGCTGCGAGCTTTCTTTTTAGATCTGATCTTCATGCAGCAAACATGTTCCTTTTCAATCACAAAAGGTTTTATTCACCATGAAAAACTTTATTTCTCGGTTCTTCTCGTTAGTAAATTAAATATTGAGTTTTCTTATCTGTGATGTCCAAACTGAATGTTCACTGTTTTCTGTTTGCAAATGCTTAAAAATGTTTTGTTTCAAAATAAAACTGTTGGAAAAAAAGCTTTATTGTTGCTTCGACAGGGAAACTTGAAGTAGAAAGTGTTGGACTGAGTAGAAAGGCAGGAAACTCTCTCACTGCTGCAGAGCAGCAACACAACAGCGCCCCCTTGAGTAACGCTTGACGTAGTCTGAAAATCACACCGGCTGTGTTTCTACAAGTTGCTGTTCGGACTGTAACGGACTGACAATCAAACTCACTTCCAAGAGCTTAAAACAGCCAGAAGTGTCTCATTTGTATGAAAAGTCAAAGTGTTTATTTTCAAGTTAAAGACATCAGGTACATTGATGGATTGTGGGTAAAACAGCTGGAACATGTGGTGAGTCTGCAGTCACAGTGAATCCTGCTCGGTGCTGTTTCTTCAGACTGACGACGGCAGCGATGAGACGTTCACTGACCACTGTGACAGCCGGCTCAACCGATGACTGAACCTCTAACTGCCTGATTCCACAAAGACAGACCCAACAGCTCAGTGGTCACATGATGAAACATCAGAAATGCTGTGATTGGCTACATTCATCTTTGCAAAAGAAAAAGGAAGAAACAAGTTTTAATTGGATTAATCAGCCTCATTAAAAATCTACTCGTAAACATAACCTGCTATCAGATGACAGGATCATGTGACACTGTGTCATGTGATGTGATGTGAGAAATCTGTCCTCTCATGTAAACAGAGGGTCAGACGTTCGGGCCAATCAGAGTCAGAAGAACATCTGCAGAAAAGTGATCATGTCGTTCGGACGTCAGATTTCACTCCAGTCTGTAATGAGTGTGGATTTTTTGAGACAGCAGCTCCAAACAGAGTCGTCACAGGGCTGAGCAGAGGTTTTTCTCAGTGTCGGAGCTACAGAGCATCGGTCCTGGTGGTTGGACCTCCTGCCTTCTCCTTGCTGAGCACCATGAGGATTCAGCTCTGTGAGACCTTCTTACAGTCTTTTGGATCTGAGCAGGTCTGTGTGAGCGTCTGTGATACAAAGGGAAAAACAAATTACAGACACGTCTTTTGGGATTATGGGAAAAGTCTGCTGAGCATCAAATGACCTGCAATACCGTCTGTGGCCACTGTCCCAAATTCACCTCGCAGGTCAAGCTGCTCGGGTTCTGAGCTGTTCTGAGTGCTGACCTCCGTCCTCTACAGGCAGGAAGTCAACACTCAGGGGAAATGTTAGTGAGCCTCAGGTCACATCATCTTCACTTGGCATGTTTATTCTGATCTGCTGTAACTGAAGTTAGACAGTGTGGGTTCATGTGAGTGAGCAGAGGGACAAACACGACGTTTCATCGGGAAAATGTCCCGATGTGAATGTTCAGACGGAGGATCAGAACACTGACGTGACGTCCCACCTGCTCATCACTCCAGCATGACGTCATGTGGTGAAGATTTCAGGTGTGCAGCATCCTACAGACCTCCTGGTCCATGACACGCCGAGGAACAGGAAGAGGACATGACGTCACACTGATCACCATCCTTATGAGGACTTCACTTCATGCCATAAGGATTTCAGATACATGATGTCCTACAGAGTTCTGAGGACAATGACGGTCACGAGGACATGACATCACACCATGAGCACCACTGCTACAAGAGGTTCTACGGGATTATGGGTACATGACTTCCAATCAGCAGGGTTACAAGGACACGATGTCCTGACGACGTGTTTGTGAGGAAATAAGATCATGTTGACACGATTACATCACACTGACATGAGATTCTAGCAGAACATTACTGGAGCTCGACATGATGCTGCCAGGATAAAAGGAACATGACGTCCTGCAGGATTATGGGTACATGACGTCACGCTGTGAGGAGACCAGGCCATGTGGTTACCACAGAGCTGCCACGAGTTAACCACCTGGTTGAATCTCTGAACCTCACGAAGACCTTCACCGTGATGTATTACATGGACAGCTTACAGTCACCAGATCTGTTACGAACATGTTGAGAACAAACCATCAGAAAAACCTGTAAAAGAGTCCAAATGTGTTCCTAACAGCCTCTTTGGGATCAAACAGGACAGAACATCTGTTCTTCTGCACCTTCACAGATCAAACTGAGTGTGATTGAGGAGTTCGTCATCACTTCCCTTCATCAGTGTTTTGTCTTCCATCAGTCCGTCCCTGTCGACGTCCTCAGACGTTGGACGGCTGTTCTGGTTTCAGCCGGATGGCCCAGGAGTTGGCGGACACGATGTCTCCCCGGCGGTGGATGCGGCAGGTGTAGACGCCTTCGTTGAACTCGTTGGCGACAATGCGGAGGTCTCGGTCCTTCATGACGATGTAGCCGGGGATGGAGGTCAGAATCTGCTCTCCATCTTTATACCAGCTGCACAACACAGCACAGACAAGCAGAGATGAAGGACATTTTTTGATCTGAGGAGGTTGGTTGGTTTCTATTAATGAATTTTCCAAAGCAATTTCCTCCTCTAACATGTAGCCAAGTTCAGTTCAAAGGTAAAATCCACAGAGCGACATGTGGCGCCGAGAGTTTCTCAGCTTTACGTCTCATGGAAACTCTGAATGAAGCTTTAAGAAGGATCTTTTCACAGCCGACTCTTTGCATGAACATGTGGCTGTTTTTCAAGATTGTTTAATAAAAAACTGGTCAAATAAAACGAAAACAAATCTGAGATGTTTCTCACTCTAATTTGTCAAGTTGGAAGATTGTTTGTGAAGCTGCTGTTTCCAGGATCAACAACTTCACTGTGTCTGTCTGTTTGTTGAGTTTTATCAGGATTCATCTCTCAGATCATGAAATCCTTTCTGATGGACAGAAAAAAATATCCTGCAACTGTTTTCATTATAAATCAAATAATATTTAAGAAAAATGCATGTGAGCCTTGGAAATGATTTTTTTCTCAGTTGAAACAAGAAACTGAATCTGTGTCGCTCGAACTGTTGATCGGACTTAAAAAAACATTCGTAGACAAAACTTTGGACCTTTTCTTCTATTTAAAGACATTTTATGAGTGTTGGACTTCAGATTGAAGCAGTTAGGAAACGAATCATCAGTTGCAGCTCGACGTTGATCCTTTCATGCTTGGTCTTAATAAAGATCTCAGTTTCAAGTAAAGATCAGCTGACCTGACTTTGGGGGGCAAGCGGGGGTTTTTAGATCCACACCGGAAACCCACCACCTTTCCCCTGGGAACCATCTTGATCTTGACGTTGGCTGGAGGCGGCGTTGGCGTGGTAACCGCTTCCAGAGGCTCTGGAACACAGGAAATGAGTGTCATACCAGAGGCGCTTAGACAAACGGGCAGACCTCAGAGAGAAGATCAGGTTTCTGTTTGGATGTTCAGGCTGCAGCAGCAAAACATCCTGCACATGTGAATCAGGCTTTTATCGTCACATACAGTCAGACAATAACGAGTACAACATGCAGCATGTGACCTGTACAACCACACGGGGAGAACATGCAAACTCCACACAGAAAGACCGTCTCAGCCGGGAACCGAATCCAGTACAGGCGGCACCGACCGCTGGTCCACGACGCCACTGTGAAGTGAGCGTCCCAACCCGACTGTCTGACTTCGGCCCTCTAACCCTAACCCTAACCCTGCGTTCGGTGTGTGACTCTTGCTGAAGGACACGTTTCCGTGTCGTCTCACCGTAGCAGAGGTCACAGCGCTGAGGACAGTTCTTCTTCATGAAGGTCTTCCTCCGCTCACAGAAGCCGAGTCGAGCCCACGGATCACAGACTCGCTTCTTATCCAGACAACCTGCAGACAGACAGGAGGAACTGTGAGACACGCAGAGCTGAAGGGACCTCAGATCCTCTACATGATGAGACGGCATCACGTCTCAATCTGACGAGTCAACCAGAGAAACGGGAACACTTCAGTAAGGTACCAGACCCTTAAATTATAATTCAGTACAGCTCTCGAGGACTTCAGATATTTTCCACCAGACTGGATTTCATGTAAGTTGTTTTCAGTAAAACCTTGTTGTTTCTTTTTGTGGATCTTGTAGTTTTTCATCCCTGTCCTAAAGGTTAACCAACTTTAGAGAAGGAAACAAATGCCTCCAAAATAAAAAAAGGTGTAAAACTATCGTCAACAGTAAAACGAAACTCAACGAGGACAAAAATCAGCAACAACACAGAAACAGATTCACCGACAGGCTGGCTGAAGCTATCAGCTGTTAGACGGATCAAACGTCTAAACTGTCCTGTAGATGAGTGAGACCTGCTCCTCAACACATCTGGACCCTGATCACAGCTGTTCAGTTGACCCTGTTGTCCCCTGCAGCCTCCAGCAGGTGGTGCTGTGGAACTCTACCGTAGAGCCTCTGGATGCCCCAGACGTCGTCCTGCGCGATGTTCCTCTGTCCGGTGTAGGTGGCGTTTGGATGCATGAGAGCCTGCGGATCTCTGGAGTGCCACAGACCGAGAGCGTGACCGATCTCATGGGCTGCTACCTGGACCAGGTCATTCAGCCACACCCCTGCAGAGTCACATGACAACACCTGCATCTCCAGCTGCTCGACTCATGCCAACAATACAAACACACAGAGCACGTAGCATGTCTGCTACGGCTCGTACAGCTGCATGCACTGACTCTGTGGACTCCAGTTACTTGTCCTGCAGTGCAGTTACCTTGTTTCCAGCTGAACCTGGACTTCCCCAGGATCCAGAACTCATGATTGTCAAAGTGGATTTCTCCACGCGGCGGCAGGAAGGCGTGAGCCAGCTCGCCGTTCAGCCCGTCGAAACACGGGTGGAGAGGAGACCACCAGCAGTCAGTGTGGTTAAAGGTGTAGAAACCTAACACACACACACACACAGACACACACACACACTGAGCTTGAATGTCCTCTGTTCCCTCTTTGTGCTCTGCTGTAGAGAGTTAAGCTCCGCCTACCGATGGTGATGTCAGCAGTGGCGTTGTCATCAGTGACCTCAGTGAAGGTCAGCGGAGACACGTCGCTCCACTTGGTGAACGCGATGCTGATGGCCTTCCTCGTGTCCTCGACGTTCAGAGTGTTAGGAAACTTTACGATCCTGAGAGACAGACAGGCGGACAGACAGACAGAAAAGAAAGGCAGACAGGAAGACAGAAAGGCAGACAGGCAGACAGGCAGACAGACAGACAGACACAACAGAAAGGCAGACAGGCAGTCAGACAGACAGGCAGATAGGCAGATAGACAGGCAGACAGACAGACAGAAAGGCAGACAGACAGGAAGACAGACAGACAGGCAGACGGGAAGACAGGCAGACAAGCAGGCAGTCAGGCAGGCAGTCAGGAACACAGACAGGCAGACAGACAGGCAGAGAGACAGACAGACAGAGAGGCAGATAGACAGGCAGACAGAGAGACAGAAAGGCAGACAGACAGGAAGACAGACAGACAGACAGGCAGACGGGAAGACAGGCAGACAGACAGACAGTTGGTAAAGAGGCTCTGCTGGTTTGAAGTCCTGAGTGGAGCCTCTCAGGTGGAGTGAAGCTCCGCCTCTAAGACATCAGTTACAGGTGCAGCAGTGAACAGGTGGTGAACAGGTGTAGCAGAGAGGCGGAGCGACGTCTAACTGATTCATTGATGATTTATCTGCTCATATTGATCCAGACGACATCAGTCGATCTGCCCATCACTGCCGCAGCATCATAAGCCCGACAGCAGAGTTTGTGTAATTACTTTCACTGCCAGAAGGGGGCGGTAAAGTTCCACGCTGAGTATGTTACCTAATCTATGTAATCTTGTTGCAACACTGTTGTAATGACAATAAACAAACCTGTTTACCTGTTAACCTGTTAACCTGTTACCTAAACTTTGACTTCAGGAAGATATTGAATGCAACATTGTTTTACTGTGACGTTTTGAAAGTTTGATGGTTGTTTGCTGGCTGGTTATGACCTCTGACCTCTGACCTCTGACCTCTACCTGTACGTGATGTTGTGGTGAGTCCACTTGTGACCCAAAGGGTTGATGGCGTAGCGTTTGTTTCTTGTTTCTCCAACCGTCTCCGTCACTTTGTTGCTGCCAGAAGTCTGAAAAACAAATGACAACCAGTCAACAGCTGACTGAGCTGACTGATGAAGTCACTTCCTCAGACGTACACCAGAGGCGCTGTGATCAAACTCCGACTGTTAGTGACTCACAGTTTGCACCGACACGAGAAGCTTCCTGCTCCAATCAGCTGTTAGAAAACATCTGCGGTGAAGAGTCAAAGCTGCAGGAGGCATTTCACCGATCAACAGCTAATCTCAGAGCTTCAAATTCAGTCACAGGTACAGCTAACGCTAAAGCTTAGCATTAAACACGCACAATGTAACTGCCGCCACTAGAGGGCTCTCTGTCTAAACAGTGAAGACAAATCATAGTTTGATGACATCATGAAGCAGAGTGGCATCATGGGATTGATGTAAATCGGTGTGACTGACTCAGAAACGTTCACAGACGAGTTTAACGTGTTAAAGTTTGATTCGCGTTACGTTTGGACACGTTTGCCGACTTCCTGCCTCAGTCTGACTGATGTTTCCCTGGAAGTTACGGACAGGAGACTAAATGAAACGTTACTGTGAAGAAAATTGCAGATTTCTTTGAGTTTGATCTTTGATGGAAACATTTGGAAAAATGGAAGAACACGACTCAAAGACATGCAGAACGGAGATAAAGATTATTGACCCTTAAATGTCTGGAACTGTTGCATTTTTTAGTTCAGTTTCAGAAGAATTCAGTGGACGACGGCCTTCGTCCGATGTGTCCGATTTTACAGATGGAGGAAACATTCGTAGTTTCGCTGTTTCACAGAAAACTGTGAGAAAATTAAACTGTTTGCACACATGGACAGAGTTTGAGACGTGGCAGCAGACTGATTCAGGACAGATGTGAAACACTTCTGTCTGTCTGAGCTTCCTGCTCCTCCTCCTGCTCCTCCTCCTGCTCCTCCTCCTGCTCCTCCTCTCAGTTATCTGTCACACACATGTGAACCTCCACATCCGTCCACCGACAGAAAACTCTGAGCCTCAGCTGGACTCACCTCACTGTTTCCTGCTTTGCACACACAAGACTTGAGTACTTCCTGCCTTTAAACTTCCTGTTCGGACACTAAACGCCGTAAACACAAAAATACAAGAAGAGACCTACAAAATAAAAGCTGGAATAAAACTCAGAGCATCTTGTGAAGATCCGTCAACTGAACGTTGCATCTCCACTGACTTTGTTTCTCTGAACTTTGGGAACTGAAATGAATTTTTCAAAGTAAAGTTACAAACTGTCAAATTTCCAAAGCTGATAATATTTTTAAGTTGTTACTTGAAAAAAAAAGATTATTTGACCTCTGAAGCATTTGTTCATTTATAAAAATAGTAACTGATTTTTGCAGCTGGAATCACGTTTGCGAAGGAAACTCCGAGTCAAACGTGAGAACAACAAAGATTTGAATGTGATGATGTTAAAGAGACGACTGAGGAGCCGTCAGCTCACCTCTCTGCAGATCTGATTATTGATAGATTACTGATTAGGAACCAAAACTGACCAATCAGGATCCTCCAGCTCCATGTGATCACACCCACAGACAGCATCAATAAATCCTGAGAACGCTGATCAATAACCAGCTGATCAATGAAACCTTTTTTGGTGCATTTCAAAACCTGACCATTAAAATCAATTAGATGATCAGCGATCAGCCCCCAACGGTTATCAATGAACTCTTATTACACTCTGATAATGAGTCTTTTTTATCCACAATGATCAGAATGTCTGATTATTTTCATTATTGATTATTGTAAAAATCAACATGAGAACAACAAACCAACATCTGAGAACTGATCAGAGGAATAATTTTGATTGATAAATGATTAAAACTATAATTAATGATCAGGACTGATGATTAGTTCATGAACTCTTGGGTGAATTGACTCCTGATCGGCTCCTTTGTGTGGCTGAGAGAGCAGCTGAGGGTGAAACTGTCCTGGAGTCATTTTCATTTATTTATTTACTCAGAAAAGAAAGAAAACTCAGCTCACTGACCTGCACCATCACCATCATCATCATCATCATCATCATCATCATCACCAGCTGCAGAGTAAGATCCATGATGAGCGCTGCACTACACAGTCCGACACATGACCCGTCCGTCAATCACTAATCAATCACTCAGTCCCTGCGCGTGGCACCAGAAGAACCGCGTGTTCCCGCGCGCTTATGATCCGGGTGTCCTCGGTTGCTCGTCGGTCCTGGAGAACCGGGCCGACCCGCTCCGCGCTGCTCCGCTGTGGAACAAAGTGAGGGGAACTTCCCGGACAGTGCGCTCGCTGCTGCAGTGGGGCTGGTCCGGAGGGGCGGGGTCAGGTGTGTGTGTGAGTGGTGTCCATTTACACAGAGACTCTAAATGTGGAGTTTAACCCTTCTGCTTCAGATTCACACTGAAAAGCACAAAGAAATGTTGCTCAACTTCTAAGAATCAAATGAAAACTCAAACAAACGTTTTCTTGGTGGATTTAAAGTTGTTTTATTTTCTGTGGATGTTTTTTCTGAGTCTGAGCTGCAGACAAACAAACCCAGACCTGGGTTTTGTTGTTGCCTTTGGGGGCCCTCTGGTTCGGGGCCACAGGTAGGGCCACCCCGGGGGTTTTTCCCACCAACAGCAGTCCAGATGTGCAGCGTTTGCCTTGTCTCCTCTCTGAACATCTGTCCAAACAGCCTGCAGAGACGCTGCCACCTACAAACAAGAAACCCCTCGCAGAGCCGTGGAGTCGGAGCGAGGCGGAGTTCTCGCAGAGCCGCTGCCTCTGATGATCCTCATGTTTTCAGCACATTCGCAGCCACAGGTTACAGACTTTACGCTGCACACAGACACAAACAGCTGGAACAAAACAAGGACACATGGTGTCTGTGCTTCTGTCTGAGCCCAGAGCTGCAGAAAAACATCCGGACAGGTGGACAGAAACCTGGAGGAGAGCCTGAACCTGCACCAAGCTCGGCTGCAACACCTTTTCTCCTGACCAGAAAATATTTCATGAAACTTTGATTATTGATAGTCAATTAAAGCATCAGCTGTACAGGGATAACAGAATAAATTCTCCTCAGAAGAATCATCAGCTTGTAAAGCAGTTGTGTCATCAGAGAGCTGCACGATCACGGCGTTCCTCAGGGTTCTATTCTCGATGCTTTCTGTTTTCAGTGTACATGTTGGTTATCTGCTCTTTAGCAGCTAAAAGCTCCACTTTGTTCACCAGCTCGTCTCTGACTGCGTCTGTCTGCTGATGGACTTCAGTCAGACGTTAACATGCACAGTGAAGTCCAGCAAAGCCTTCAGCCCCGTGAGGCCCTTTAACTGGTCTGCTGTTCTGGTACTCTTGCACATACACAGGACTGAAGCGTGTAGATGCAGGAGTAAAGTGATTATTATTATAGACTATATATAGACTGCATTATAGACTAGTGCAATAATTTTATATTTTTTAAGGTCATGTAAACGTACTGAGTAAAGAACTGAATCTGACAGGAAGTGCTGCAAAACCAAAACCGGAGCCCCTTCAGACGCCAAACACGTTAACACAACGAAACAAACGCAGAACCTGTTTATAACTATAACTTAAGAATCTTATCCACTGTTTCTTGACTTATTTAAACATTTTAATTTAGTTTTTATTGAGATCTTTCAGAGAGAAACCAGTGACACATAAACAAATTATCTCTGGTGTTCGTGCTGCTGTTGTCTCTGTAAACTTTACGGCCTGATGGTCAGAAATCTGTTGTGATTTCATGCAAATCATCACATCAACGTGAGACAAACAAGCATCTGTTTTTCTTCAACATTTCCGTCCTTTGAATTTAACGGCAGCTCTTTCCAGACGTCATCTCGCTTTTTCTTCTGCTGCAGCGGTTTACTGACACCAGCTGGTGAATTATCGCCACCTGCTGACAGAATCAAAACCAAAATCCATTTAACGGCCACCTGTGAATGAAAACAAGCAATCTGACTTGAAGTTTGAAGAACAACTTTCAGGAAAATAGAAACAGACCCAAAAAAAAAACAAGGACGACAAAACTGAGCAGAGAAAAGTCAAAATAAACAAACAATAAGTTCACAAATGTTTACATGTAAATAAAAAACAAAGATCGACAAAAACAACAACAACAAAGAGTGTTTGTAAACAAGTCAAACTTTCTCTGTAAACTGTCAGCAGGCAGTGCAGGACGAGCTCTGCTCGCTGACGGATCGCCTGACCACGCGTCACAGCGTCTCATGGAAACTGCGAACTCAGTCCGTCAAACTGCAGCGACTTCGTTCACTTTTCACACAAACGCGCTGATTTCTGCAGCTTCAAGTCATTTTCCAGGAAAAACAGGACGAAGGCGAAGCTGCTGATGAGCGTTTATTTTGGGGTTTTAATGACTAAACTGAAAACTAATGAAAAAGAGTGACACTGATCTCCCACACACACACACACACTCACACTCACACACACACACACACACACACACACTCACACTCACACACACACACACACACACACACACACTCACACACACTCACACACACACACACTCACACACACACACTCACACACACACACACTCTCACACACACACTCACACACTCACACTCACACACTCACACTCACACACTCACACACTCACACTCACACACACACACTCTCACACACACACTCACACACACAGATGTCTTATTGTCTCTTTTGTCGGGCTGTTTATCAGTCGGCCTGCAGCCTTCGGCCTTCAGTCACCTTCACTGACAAACGGCCTGCAGACGCGTCGTTCACAGGAAGTCGTCGCACGCTGCATGTTAAGCAGCTGCGCTCATTAAAGCTGCTTTGTGTTCTGACCGAGCTTTGAATGATGGCAGCCGAGCCGCCAGGCGCACTCCCATCATGCACTGCAACAATAACCTCACAGCCACTCTCAGCCTCAGCTCGACACAAACCTGAGACCAGAGCTCACCTGAGACGAGAGTATCCCATCATGCCTCTGTGCTTCTGGCAGGGCTGTGGGGCCGCGGCAGCCGTCCAGCCGACCGTGAAGCCAGAACGCCGCGGTCCAAACGTCGTGTCGCCGGAGAGACGAGCTCAGAGACGGAGGAGGAGACGCACATTCAGCCGGAGCTGAAGGATGAGGATTTAATTACACCTCTGTCCATTCATCTGTCCATCACACACACAGGGACACACACACAGGGACACACAGGGACACACACACACAGGGACACACACACACAGGGACACACACCCACACACACCCACACACACAGGGACACACACACACACACACACAGGGACACACACACACAGGGACACACACACACACACACACACACACACACTCTCTGAGGTTCCCACAGTCGCCTCGTCTCGTTTCTTCGGAAACAAACAGCTCAGTCTGTTTACAGGCCGCATGTTGTCATGGTAACAAACAGCAAAGAAAATGTCCAAAATGTCTCCGAAACCTTCAAACCTGTCTAACTCGCCGCCATGTTTCATTTTGTTAAAGATTAGATTAGAAATTTATTGTCATTGTGCAAAATACAACGAAATTCAGTGCACTCACATACTGGATCATAAAAACAAGGCAGCATAATAAATAAAGTCGTTAAAACACACTAAAATACACAAACATCCATTCTAGTATCTCATTCATAAGGAGAGTGCGGGTACAAGGTGATAAAGTGCCGTATTGTATGAGGTATTTGTTGTGTGGTGCAGCTTTCAGTGACGTGTCTTCAGATCAGAGTTGAGTCTGGTGACGTTCATGGATCTGGTGGTGTTCTGATGGACCTGTAACGTTTCCAGAGGGTCACAGTTCAAATAGATGGTTGGCAGGAAGGAACGAGTCTTTGAGAACGTTGTGTGCTTTATGCATCTGGAGTTGTAGATGGTGTCCAAGGTGGGTAGCTGTTGATTAATGATGTTCTGGGTGGTTTTTATGGTCCTTTGCAGTGTCTTTCTGTCTGCAGCAGAACTGCTACCATACCAGGACAGGATGCCACAGGTGA
>JAQMCX010000055.1:8091019-8103519 GCA_029814765.1 Acanthurus leucopareius | reverse complement strand
GTGACGCCGTGACGCCGTACTTCCTCCAGCGCCGTCTGCGTCAGTCATGTGACTGAGCTCAAACATGAGAGAAAAACACGACTTCATCTAAAATCTCACATGTCTGAGCGTCTGTTTGATCTCAGAACTTCAACACGATTTCACGTCCATTCGAACGACGTTTGATGAGAACCATGAACACATCCTCTGTTGTCATGGCAATCAAGCTCACACAACACTTTGGCTTGAAAGATTTAAAGGTTCATGAACGGCCACTGATGGCTGGGCTCTGAATGACCTACACCGCCTCAATGAGCCTGAACACACCGTCACCGTGCCTGAACATACTGTCACTGTACCTGAACACACCATCACTGAACCTAAACACAACATCACTGTACCTGAACACACCGTCACTGTATTTGAACACACTGTCACTGTACTTGAACACACCATCGCTGTGCCTGAACACACCGTCACTGTACTTGGACACACTGTCACTGAACCTGAACACACCGTGGACAGTGTGCCTGAACACACCGTCCCTGTACTTGAACACACAGTCACTGTACTTGAACACACCGTCACTGTACTTGAACACACCGTCACTGTGCTTGAACACACCGTCACATAACCTGAACACATCGTGGACACTGTGCACACACAGACAGGTTGGTTCACTGTCTGTGGCTGACTCAGAGTCTGGCTCTTGGGCACATCAGCAGGAACCCTTATCTGTCAGAAGCAAACACCTTGCTCGCCCCCTGGTGGTTGGATGCAGATCAATATAAGAACAAGTCAAATTAATTTCCTCCAAAAAGGTTTCTCGTATTAAAGGGAGTTCTTATCACACTGGTGTTTATTTTTATAAAAAGTTTGGTTTGAATTATTAATTTGATGGTGAAAACAGAAGAAGAAGTGTAACATGATGATTGACAGCTGGTGGCGAGAGGAGACAGCTGGCTCACGTTGTACATCACTTCTTACAGCCAGCGACTCACCTGATGTCACCGCGACACAACCTGGAGATCAACCCCCCCCCCCTGGGGCTGCAGATGAAGAGTGATGCCCATCAGTCAGCCTGGACTCGTCCTGAGGAGGAGTAACTGAGAGGAGGAGCAGGAGGAGGAAGGTCGTCAGCGTCACAAACTCAGATTCAAACAGTCTGATATGAAAAGCAAACTGACCAGCTGCTGTGAAGGCAGAAAGAAAAGTCCGACAAATTATGAGATTTTTCATCTGAAACGTGGATTTATCAAACATCCGTCCTTCCACGTTAGATTTGAGTTAGAGGTGAACAGCTTTAGCAAACATTCGAGCTGATGGTTGTACACCTCCGCCAGGTAGACTTTAAATAATCCAGACGACACATGACATCTCTTTGTCACATATTTACTTCCACTTTAAGCTCAGACCCCATTTAATTTCAAAATCGTTTATTCTTAGCAGAAAGTGGCCCCTATAAATTAGCAATACGAAATTTAGATTTTCAGGGCAAATTAATTATATAAAAGAAACAGTTCACAACTATAAAGATTTCCTTAAAAAACTCTGATAAACCTTGAATATTTCATTTAGTTTTATTAATCTAACTTTTGCTCCATTGTTTCTTTTGCCAGCAGAAATGGTTCTCCATAAAAATGTGTCACTGAATTACATTAAAAATATTTTTGCTGACCTGTTTCTCTGTAACAAATGAGCTAATTAAACAAAAATCAGTGAGTAAATGTCGTCAAATACAAATGGTTTGTCCCTTTAACGTCGCAGCGGCTAGTTAGCATGTTAGCTTAGCTGCTGCTATCCGTCTCTACAGCAAATTTCTCATAGAGAAAGAGAAAAGCTAACCGCAGCGAACAGAATGTGCTAAGCTAACCGCTCCATCTGCGGTCTGTCAACGCCGAGCGACAGGACGCATTCAGAACTCCGTTTAAAAATCTGCCATTTTAGGCGTTTTCATACCGTTCGGTTCATTTACACCATTTAACCGTAAATGAAACGTAAAGGTTGATAAGTGCATTTTTTTCTAGTATTTCGGCACGTAAATACGCGGACATAAGTGGAAATTTCGGTAACATTCTCCCTCATGATGTGACGGTGAATCGGGCTGAAAAGGCAGAAGTTGCCGCCCAGTCGTGTAATGACCGAACTGAACTGAAAATAACGGCGTTTTCGACCAAACTGTATTTTTCTTGGCTGAAAAGTCGCTGTAACGTTAAACACAGCCGCTGTTTTCATGAACCGACTGGAAAAGACGTCCGTTTTCACTTATAACCGATTTCAAATCACAACCAGCACCGAACGCCTCGGCGCCGACAGACAGACGGTCTGTTTTGGAAACCGTGTTTTCACGGCTGCCTATTAGCAGCACCTGCTAACGTTACCGCAGCAGCCAGACGGTGACGACTCCGCCGCGGTCGGTGCACCGCTGCTGCAGTGCAGACAGACAGGCGGACAGACGGAGCCGGTGGCCGCCCTCCGTGCTCTCACCGGCTCCGCAGCGCTGCCGCCGCGCCTCCGGGATGCCTCCCCTCCGGCCTGCCGGCTCTTCATCCGGACGTTTGACCGTGAAAACGGACTCTCCCGTCTGCTCCGGTCGGAGGCAAGATGTCGGCGGCGGAGCGGACTGTCAGCTGAGCTGACGGCAGCGCGGACCGGCCGCATCCCGTTCCGAAGAAGCAGCCTCCTCCTCCGCCGTCCTCCTGCGACACTGAACCGAGTCTGAACTCTGACAGAACTTCATCTCAAAACAACGAACACCGACTCGTGTCTGTGATTCACACACCGACAGGAAACCGGCCGCCGCTCTCCTGCTCCCGCCGCTCACCGTGACCGAGGCGGCGGGTGCGCGGATTGGGACGCGGCCCTCCCTCCTCCTCGCGTCAGGAGAAAGGAAGCAGCAGCTCCGCATCTGAATCACGACGATCATTAACACGCAGCAGGCCTCCTTCACGCGGAGCTGTGACTCACCGCAAGCTGGATCCACACGCAGCAGCTCAGCCCCGCATTCATGCGTCTGACCCCCGCACAGTCACGCACAGAGGCATGAAGCGGGAGCCTCATCTCACGCACACTGTCCTTAAATCTGTGAACACAAAGGTGTGTTTCTCTCACTGTTGGTCTGAGAAGATGCACACACACACACACACACACACACACACACACACACACACACACACACACACTCCTCACACACACACACACACTCCCACACACACAGAGGATCAGCTGATCTGAGTGGTTCAGGCCTCCAAACATCTCCCGACATCATCATGTTCAGTAGTTTGTTGTCTGTTGGTTGAAAGTGAGACAGAAAACACAGACGAGGTTTCTGTTTTTTTTCGGTGAGTTTTATTTTGAAAGGGTGCAGACGGACAGCAGACAGAATAAAACTCTGCTCACAAATAAAACAATAACGTGTCGTCTTGCTGATCTCGTTCAGAATGAATGTTTCTACGTCTCGAATGTTCACATGAAGCTGTGTCAGGAGGTCACGAGGTTCAGACGGACGGACACAAACTGGTTAAACTGGTCAGTGAACACATCTTCCACCAGGTTTCCTGAACGCCTCCACCCATCTGATCCCACCGAGGGGCGACTCCGTCAGACGCTGCTACACTCCTGCTGATCGGATCAATGTGTTACTGATATCATTTCACTCTGTGTGTTTTTCAAACAGCAGATTTGAGTCGTTCAGCAGAAGATAAAAGTGATTTGGTCCTTGAAAGTGACGAACGTCTCTGACGACAAACTCAACAAACTCTCACACTGCGATCGAAACCAGCTGCTCCGTTTCCTCACACCGACAGTCTGACACCAAAGTCCTCCAAACATCTGAGGTCTGCTGCTGCTGCATCTCCTCCTGCTCCTCCTGAGGGGGAGGAGGCGCCCTGAGGCCAGGTGAGACGGGTGAGACGGGTGAGACGGGAGCCCTGAGGACGTGCTGGTGTCCCTGAATTGCACAGCGAGGGACTGATGTGGTCCATCAGCAGCCTCCCGACTCAGCTCTGCTTCTTAAAGAACAAACGTGACATTTTCATGTTTGCAGGTCCATCACATGACAGGAAATGACATCACAGGGTCACATGACATCCACAAAGAAATCACTGGGGTTTCCCATGGCCAGGCAGAAGGACTGTCTGGAGGCGGTGAGGTCTTGACGCTGAGACGGAGACGGCAGGTCCTTTGAATCTTTGTTGCCATGGAGACCGGAGACGGAGGTCTGGGGTTGCCGGGTGGCGTCGTTGCTGTGGGACTCCGCCGTCTGCTGTTGGTCAGGTGAAGCACTGACTTCCTGTTTGGTTGAATCTGATTCGCTGCCAGCTCCTCCCGCCTCCTTCTGACCGTCGCTGCAGTTTGATCCGCTGCTGCGACTTCCTGTCGACACAGAACAAGAGGTGATATATAACCGGCCACAAGGTGGCGCCATCAGTTACCTGTTTGAACAAGTCAAGCAGATGTCTGGTGGCAGGTTAAGTTTGACTTCTGTCATCATTCTGTCTGTCAACAGCCAATCAGAGACAAACAGACACACGCCATGACGACGGGAAGAAACTCATCTGAGTCACAGAAAAACAACCTCACTGACCCAAACAAGGCAAGAGTTTACAGGAGGCCACAAGGGGGCGCTACTGAGGAGTTAAAGTTAAAGACACTGAGCCAAGTTTGATGTGTTTATGATGTTTGTGAAGTGAGCTCACCGTCACCTTCACTGTGCTGACTTCCTCCTCCTCCACCCCCCCACGCCGGCGGCTGGTGGAGCGGGAGAGGCGAGCTGTAGGGGTGAGGGACGGGGTACTGGTAGGGGAAGGCCGGGGGCCACTGGGGGCCTGAGGGCGGAGCCAGCGGGTCACCATGTGACCGACCGGACGCTTCATCGGGATCCAGCAGAGACATCCGAGCCAGATCTGACACACAGAAGGAGTCACATGATCACTGTGGAGGTCAACACACCTGCAGCATCACCTGTGTCTCAGTATGCACGTGTGTGTGTGTGGGTGTGTGTGCGTGTGTGTGTGATTGTGTGTGTGTGTGCGCGCGCATGAAGACGACTTTTCTACAGCTTATTACTGCCGACACACATCTGCTGCAGAATCACAGCAGAGTCGCCATGTCAGCTGCAGGTTAAACCCCGCCCCCACTGCTAACCCCCTAACCCCCCACCCTCACCCCTAACCCCGCCCCCTACCCCCACCCTGTCAGTCACACTGACAGGGTGGGGGCACACGGTACTGTAGCTCCATACACTTGAGCTGGTGTTACATTTACATTTTTCCTTGGTTGTATAAACAGCTGATAACAGAGAGTCAACGTGAGGCCTCTTCAGGTGGATCCAATGACGTTTTTACAGAAAAACGACGTCTGTTGATGGAAAAAGACTCGTTTTGTTCTGATTCGTCTGAATTTTGCCATCAACCACAAACATGTTGTTTGACAATTTTAAAGACAATTTCTCACATCGAGAAAGTCACAGTTGATCAGAAACTGTTCAGGCTTTAAAAGTATGTGCTCAGAAAGACTACACACCTGAACACACCTGAACACACCTGAACACACCTGAGTCATGTGACGTTGTGACACTGTTCTCTGAATTGATCTGATATCCATTTCCGAAGCTGCAGCTCTCAGTGAGGCCGGACATTCAGTGTGGTTTATTTTAGATGCTTCTTCCTTCCTTCTGGGAGAATGAAGTGAAACGTGTGAAGGTGACGCCATGTTGGCGACGTTTTCACGTCAGGAAGTGGAATTTATTTCAGAAAAGTAAAGTAGAACTTTAAAACTGTGACTCCTTTGAGAAGAAAATCATCTTTCAAAGTGACAACATCATATTTTTAATTGATGACACAAACCAAAGTGGATCAATTGATTTTATATCTCTGACACATTTTTTTTCCAGGGGTCCACCTGAAGAGGGCGGGACTTAGCGGCTGCATGGACACCTGTTGTGCAGTGCTGGTTCATGCAGCCTGTACCTGTGCGATGACCTCACCTCCACAGACGTCTCCGAACACGTAGTAACACTGTTCAGAGAAGGTCACTTTGTTGACTGTGTGGCGGATGTAACCGGCCTTCAGCAGGTTTCCTGCGTACTTGCGAGCTTCGCGGCGGTCGGTGAAACCGTCCACGTTTCGGTGGAGCCAGTCGACCACGTCTGAACCTGCAGAGCGAGGAGAGACGGCTGAGAGGAAACTTACACCGATCAACACTGTGGGAACCCACCCTCATGTCACAGCTCCAGCTGGGGTCATCTCCACAGCAACAGCTGCAGGAGCTTCTGGGTACTGTAGCGTTTAGAGACGACTCACAGACCAAAAAAACATCTCCAAGACGACGACCTGAGCAGACAAACGTCCTTCTGGCCTCTGTAACGAGTCACACACACACCTGTTACGTGTCGACCTGCATCATCACAGGTAGATTCATCCACCTATCAGCTGAGGACGCCGTCTTCTTCCTCAGTGGTTCATCAGAGCATCACAGAGCTCATTCAGAGTGTTTCAGTGATGCAGCTGATGAGAACTTCAGGTTCTCCACACAGGAGGAACACAGAGCTGAAGATGGTTTGTTGAAAAGCCGCTGCAGACAGTTTGGCTTCACGAGCAGGATGTTAAACGTGGTGTCAGTTTGTCTGTGCGAGCTCAGCATCTTACCGATGAAAGCGTTTGGGATGGTGATCTTCAGCCACATCCGGTCCCGGACTTCCAGCCCTGACTCAGGATTGGCCATCGCCTTGACAACGGCTGTCATGTCGCTGTGGATGCTGAGCTGGTTTTCTTCATGCACACCTGAAAAACATCCAATTACTGTGTGAGTCATGGACAGCCAGGTGCTGGACAGATGCTGCAGTGGCTGATGGGACACTTACCATAGTGTGGGAGGAGACTTCCTGTCATGGCGGCGGTGTGTGACACCCAGGCGGCGGGATCGATGGGACGGACCGGCTCACCTGCAGAAACACGTCCGAGGACGGAGGAGGAAAAGACGTGTGATGTCAGACTGTGTGAGATGAAACAGACTCAACAGTTGGACAGAAACATGTTTGAGACGTTTCAGTGAACCAATCAGCATCCAGAACCGCAGGGAAGCTTCAACAGCTGGAAATATGATCACATGGTCAGTGTGAGGACAGTTTTACAAGGTCACGACGGTTTTACAAGGTCACGAGTTTCCTCAGAGGAAAACTGTTTGTGTCGTTCACTCACTTCTCGGCAGCGTGAAGCAACCTCGAGGGTTTGGATCCCAACACTTGGCCACTGTCAACGTCACCGGACTACAGACAGGCAGACAGGCAGGCAGACAGGCAGAGAAAGAGACAAGAAATGAGTATTAGTAGTATAAGTGGTAGTTTTAGTAGCATTAGCAGTATTAGTAGTGTTATCTGTGTATTTGTACTCATTGTTCAGACATTTCTCCACAGAAACGTTCAGATTCTCACTGACTCAGAAACTCAAACAGCTTCTCTGAGGAAAATATGTCTGAACAACCAGCCTCACTCCAGCAGGAGTATTTGCATCAGTACTTGCATCAGTACTTGCAGCAGTACCTGCAGCAGTACTTGCAGCAGTACTAGAAGTATCTAAGTTAACAGTAAAGTGTCACCCTGGTTTGTGGACGATCTCTCTCAGGACTCGAACAGCGTCGTCATTACTCATGTTCTCAAAGTTGATGTTATTCACCTGCAGACGCAGAAAATACTACTGTTAGTACTTTTATTACAAAGGGTCACAGTGAGAAGGCATGAGACTCAACAGCGCCACCTTTGTTCAGGAGTCAGACAGCAAAATGATGCTTTGATCTTCAGAGGAAAAGCTGAAAGACCTGCAGTGGCATCAGTACTGTAGTACCTTCAGTACTGTAGTACCTGCAGTAGCATGTCTCCAGGCTCGATGCGTCCGTCTGCTGCCACAGCTCCGCCCTTCATGATGGAGCCGATGTAAATCCCTCCATCTCCTCTGTCGTTACTCTGACCAACAATACTGATCCCCAGGAAGTTATACCTCTCTGACAGACAGACAGGCAGACAGGCAGGCAGACAGACAGGCGGACAGACAGACAGGCAGACAGACAGAAAAAAATTATATTAACAGATTCAGTTAATTTGAACTGTTTGAGACCAAAACTGTCCAGTTAAAACTGGAAAAGACTTCAAATAAAAAATGACAGAAACCAAAGTCGTGATGTAAATACGCCTGCAGCACTTTTACTAAATGAAACTTACAATACTGCAGTACTTCACTGCATGAAGCTGACAGTACTGCAGTATTTTATCATTGATATCTCAAATAGTTCCTCCACTGCTGGTACTCACCCATGTTCAGAGTTACAGTGATGACGTTGAGTGACATGGTGGAGTCAGTGACACTGCTGAAAGACACAGACTGAGACAGACAGGCAGACAGACAGACAGACAGACAGACAGACAGACAGACAGACAGACAGACAGACAGGCAGACAGACAGGAAGAAGGGCAGACAGACAGACAGGAGAGGAAAATGAAGGACAGGTCAGTGACAGAGGAAATTCAGACACATGAAGGACAGAAGAGGATGTTTGAGCCTGATAGACGACGCTGAGGGTTCAAGGATCCAACTGCCCGACATCAATACTGTCCTTTATTTTCTCCCCAAAACTGCTTTTTTTAAAAATGTCTGTTTTATTGTTTCTGATGGTTTTTGCTGCTCTGCATCACTGTGTGTGTGTGTGTGTGTGTGTGTGAGTGTGTGTGTGTGTGTACCCTCTCCATCCGCTGCGTTTTAGGTTTTCGGTGGCGGCGGCGTTGTCGCCTCACAAGTCGTGGTGAGGAGCTGCTCTGCCCTGTTGATTGGCTGAATCTGGTGTGACATCATGGAATCAAAAACACAAAAAAGGACATTTTTTTTAGAAAACCTGTAAACAAAAACACTCTTAACGTGTGAACGAGTTAAGTTAAATCTGGTCAAGTTCATAAAAAATCAGAAAAGTGAAATCTGAAGCTGCAGATTCACAGAAAACAACCAGAAAAGATAAAAACTATGAATATAAAGACACTGATGGCACACGAGAATGAAAACACAAACCCTTCAAAGGAATCCAAACTAATTTCAGGGAAGGTTCAACAGATAAATCAAAGACATAAATACAGGTATTTGTAAAAAATTTTAGACATAAAAAGTCAAAAATCCAAAAGAATCCGAGACAAAAGAAGCTCAAAATATTTTCTATTAAAAAGAGAGAAAGATGAAGAAATGCTGAGATTCTTTCAAACTGCTGACTGATGCAGGAACAGATTATTTCTGCCCTCAGATCAGCTGGGACGCTTTTATCTGATGGACAATACACGCCGCCTCGCCGGTCACATGACCTGCAGCAGCCAACCACAGCCGGAGGAGGAGGCCGGAGCCTGAACAGGTTAACTGGGGCAGAAGAAAAAGACCTGAGGGCAGGTTCAGTGTGTGTTATCTCCAAACCGACCAATCAGAGTGAGAGCTGCTGATGATGTCAATGAGGTCAGGATGTTTAAAGAGGCAGGTTCATGTCTGCGTGTCCAAAAAGGTCCAGGACAGGTTAGCTTAGCTTAGCTTAGCTTAGCTTAGCACAATGACCAGAAGCAGGAAGTACTTTGACTTGTGTGTGTGTGTGTGTGTGTGTGTGTGTGTGTGTGTGTGTGTGTGTGTGTGTCGGACCTTCCTCCAGAGTCTTCATCAGATGAGCAGAAACTGGTCGTCTCTAATTGGCTGCTCTGTTGAGTGGAGGAGCTGTCACCTCCACCTGTTGGCTCCGCCCCATTCTGCTCAGTCGTTTGGTGGGTGTGGTCACTTAGAGGCCCACCTGCAGAGAACGGCCAATCAGGGGCAGAGACAATGAAGTTAGAGCCAAGATGGAAATTTGACCCAAACCAAGATGGCTGCCCAACTCTCAGGATCTGACCACAGGTGTGTGTCTGCCAGGTGTGTCACAGGTGTGTGTCTGCCAGGTGTGTCGCAGGTGTCACAGGTGTGTTTCCACCTGTTTGAAGTTTCTCTGTTTGTTTTTCATTTTTTATTGATCTGATTGGAAAGTTTATGGTTCTTACCTTGCTCTCCTCGCTGTGAGGTGACCTCTGACCCCTGCAGGTCATCCTGACTGCTCCCAGCAGCAGCACTGACAGGCAGACAGACAGACAGACAGACAGACAGACAGACAGGCAGACAGACGGACAGACAGACAGACGGAGGGACAGTCAGACAGACAGACAGACAGATGGACAGACAGACAGAGGGACAGACAGACAGACAGAGAGAGGGACAGTCAGACAGGCAGACAGACAGACAGACAGACAGACAGACAGGCAGATGTCAGATGCAGTCTTTATTGTGACCAGCAGGTGGAGTCCTCTGCCCCTGTGGTCCAACTGATGGGTCATGTGATCTGTTTTATGTTTTTTTACTCGTCTGTAATTCTTGTCTGTAGTTCAGCTGCTGATGATCAAAAGATCAATTTACTGATTCAGAAAAAAAGATCAAAGCCTCATTAAATATTAACAAGTGAAGTTTGATAATTATTTTGCTCTTGTTCTTTTTTTCTTCACACAGTTTGTGTTCTGTTGTTTTGGGCCACTGGGCGTCCTTGGTCTGAATTTTTTTGCACACTTACCTTTATATTTCCCCTGTAAAGACCCTTTTTGAATTCACTTGAAGATTCTGGTGATTGTTGTATAGTTTGTTTGTTTGTTTGTTTGTTTGTGGAGTGCTGCAACAGTGGAGTTTCCCAATTTGGGATCAATAAAGTGCATCTATCTTTCTATCTATCTATCTCTCCATCTATTAGCAGGATGTTGTGAGACTGATCATTAGAAAACTTCACTTCCTCCTTCATCATGTTCGTGTGCTCGGACTCTTTCTCCGACATCTTTAATCAGGTTCATTAGGTTTAATTCTCGTCAGAATGGACACATTGATCATCTCCATAGAAACCAAACAGACTCAGTTTTCCACAGATCGTCACATTATGTGTCTCTTTGAATTTGATTTTTATTTTCTCTGAACACTTTTCTGTTTTTCACCGTTTATTGTCTTTATTTTGTGGTTAAATTGTGTTGTATTTGCTGTGTGTGTTAGAACGTTAATGTGTTGCTAAAATATGACAATGGAAACATTTAAACCCAAATATGGACGTTTTCCTGTTTTATTATTAGAAAACATTTGGATGGATTTGGTTTCTGAGAACTTCGGCACAGATCTCACGTCATGTGTTTGAAGGATTTTCACAGATCAGTGTGTCTGTGACCCCACAGGTACTCACTGGAAGGACGGAGGTCTGGAGTCTCCGATCCCACCTGTCCTCTCCACGGGGGGCGGGGCCAGGCTGGTGGGTGTGGCTATGGACTGAATGTCTGACCCTCTGAAATCTGACTGACAGGTTTCTGAAGACACCAGCTGGAGAGAGATGAAGAGGTCAGAGCAACATCTGGAGGATCACGAGAGTCAATGTGTGTTTGTGTGTGTGCGAGTGTGCGAGTGTGTGTGTGTGTGTGTGTGTGTGTGTGTGTGTGTGTGTGAGTGTGTGTGTGTGAGTGTTTCTGACCCAGCAGACGACTCGTCCGTTCACAAAGGGCAGCCTGGCATCATCATCACTGATCTCCTCTTTGACCACCCTGGTGACACAGATTCATCATCCTCATCATCTGCACACGTCACCAACAACGACTACTGATGTACTTCAACATGTACTGCAGTATTGCTACTATGCAGCACCGTGCAGCACCGTGCAGCACCGTGCAGTACTATGCAGTACTATGCAGTACTATGCAGCACCGTGCAGTACTGTGCAGCACCGTGCAGTACTATGCAGTACTATGCAGTACTATGCAGTACTGTGCAGTACTATGCAGCACCGTGCAGTACTGTGCAGCACCGTGCAGTACTATGCAGTACTATGCAGTACTGTGCAGTACTGTGCAGCACCGTGCAGCACCGTGCAGTATAACAGACAGTTTGGAGGTAATGTGACACAATCTGCTCCAACAACAAACACCACAAGAACTTAACATGTGAACCCACGATGACACTGACAGTTTGTCTAATTCCAAGCAGAAATATGATGAAAATACTGCACGAGATAAGAGAATATTCATATCAGTAGTTGTATCATTGCTGGTAAAAAATATACAAATACAATAAAGTACAAAGATCATTCAGTATTTATAAATGAGGTTTAGAAAAATTAGAGATAAAATTGATGTTCTCAGCCTGAAGGCTACAAAAACAACAGAAACAACAGAGTGACCCTTTAATGAGACTCACACACACACACCCACACACACACGCACACACGCACACACACACACACACTGCGGGCAGATTTTCTATTTTTATTCTTTTAGAGATTTTTCTGGATATTTTTAAATCCAGAGACAAAGCTTGCTGTGTTTAATCATCTGAAACACTTTCAGCTTTAATACAGCCCCAACACACACACACACACACACACATACACACACACACACACACACACACACACACACACACACAAACACACACACACACACACACACACACACACACACA
>JAQMCX010000055.1:8065027-8078282 GCA_029814765.1 Acanthurus leucopareius | reverse complement strand
ACACACACACACACACACACACACACACTCACACTCACACACAGACACACACACACACACACAGACACACACACACACACACACACACACACGGTTGTCACATGCAGCCTCATAAACCCGAGCAGGTGTGTGTTCGGTGTGTGTGCTGTCCTCACCGCCGGTCCGTCCGTGGTCGTGTAGCGGACTGTGATCTGCATCAGTCGGCCCGGTTTCACCGCCGTCGTCGGCAGGCTGATGTTCAGCGACGAGCCGTAGTCTGTGAACGGGTCGACCCGGTACGTGAGGGAGACGGGCTCCTCCTCTGCGGCCCCGGGGGTCTTACAGTCTATGGAGTGGATGAGGAGGGAGGGGTGGGAGTCCAGGACCAGTGTGTGGACCCCCGCCTGGACCGGGACCAGGTCCAGAACCAACCAGCCGCTCATCTCTTTCACTGCGAAGTTCAGCCGCAGGTCCAGGTGAAAGTGCCGCAGCTGGAAGCAGCGGAAGTTGGACGCCGAGGCCACGTCCACCAGGGGGCACCGTGGGGACCCAGGACCCGGACTCGCCGAGGGCCGGCCGGATTCCCCGACGCATCGGGCCCCAGAGACCGGCAGGGATTTACGGCAGCAGCACAGAGAGGTGGGAGTCTGGTGGAGCTCTGCCATCATGAGCTGAACCTGAGACTGAACCCACCTAGACCAGGACTGACTGCATCAAAGACCAGCAGAACCCAAAGACCTCAGAACCAACACCAGAACCAACACCAGCCGTCTTCACAGGGGCAGAAAACACAAGAACCGACTTCATTTAGAACCAGAGACCGCCTCTGTCAAACCTGTGACCCTGAGCAGACAAAACCACATGAAACCAAAGTCTGAAACAACCTGAACACGAGCAGAAAACAGCTCCAACTCCGGACCTGGACTACGCTCACAAACTGGTTCACACAGGACTGGATTAGGCAGGCGTCCTCACTAAAACCAGCTCTGAACCAGAACCAAGTTGAATCACAGTCTCTTGGTCAGACTGGCTGAACTGAGACCAGCAACGAGCACAGAGAGGGAAGAGTCAGGAAGTGGACTTAGATCAGGATCACTCGCCTCTACATCCTGTGTGAACGCATCGCTGGCTTTGTTTAAACAGGACTGGACTCAACCAGGCTTTAATCTGGACTCCACCAGGCTTTAATCTGGACTCAACCAGGCTTTAATCTGGACTCCACCAGGCTTTAATCTGGACTCCAGCAGGCTTTAATCTGGACTCAACCAGGTTTTAATCTGGACTCAACCAGGTTTTAATCTGGACTCAACCAGGCTTTAATCTGGACTCAACCAGGCTTTAATCTGGACTCAACCAGGCTTTAATCTGGACTCAACCAGGTTTTAATCTGGACTCAACCAGGTTTTAATCTGGACTCAACCAGGTTTTAATCTGGACTCCACCAGGCTTTAATCTGGACTCAGTCCAACTAAACTCAAACTACATTTAAACTGTTTCAGCCTGAACATAAAGTCTGAGTTCAAAAACACACCTGAACCAAATTTCACACTCAGGACGCTTGTGATCCAGAACCGGGCTCTAAACCCGGTCCAGCACGGGACCCGGACTCACCTGTTCCTGGACCCCCTTCAGACTCATAATCCAGGCCAACACAGCACCGATTTCCACTCAAACTACATCCAAAAACTTCCTGAACCGAAGTCAAAGTCGGCTCTGAAGCTCGACCGGCGTGAAAACGGAAACCGAACCGGTTCCGTCCTCTGAGCTCAACATGTGAGCTCCGGTTCAGCGCTTTGAAAAGTCCATTTAAGCGAACTTGAGCCGGTTTTAGCCGAAGCTAGCTTCTCTGTAATTAGCACCTTTAGCTGTGAGTCGGTTTACCGGAGCAGCTTTGAAGAACCGACACGTTAACAGACGCAGATCACGTCGAAAGGTCACGACGGCGTCAACTCGTCCGACCGATTTAACGAGTGTGAGCGACCCGGTTAGCACGGCGGGCTAATCAGCAGACAGTCTAATTAGCATTAGCACCAGACAGACATCATGTGTAGTTCAGGGGACAGACAGTCATGTAAAATCCATCGGGACCCGGAGCAGAACCACACAAGCACCGGCTCCTCATGTGAACTCACCCCGGCTCCGCGCTCTGCGTCCCGGACACTGAGCCCGGATCCTCCCGGGGGGGTTCGGCGCCGGCTGGAGGCGGCGCGTGTGTCCGTGAGATGGAGGAGAGACGAGGAGACGGGACAGTTTTCCCCGACAAAGACACGGGAGACAACGGAGGAGCAGTGAGAGGACAGAGGAGGCTCTGCCCGGACAAAACAGGAAGTAACTGCAGCAGGAAAGTTTCTGCAGGCCGGAGGGGGCGCTGTGGAGCCAATTACAGCGACACCAGGTCAAAGGTCATCACTCACACAACTGATCCAGAAAAACAAAAACACGGAGCACATGACGACCAGACATGTGACCCACAGGACAGAAGACATGACACCAGTCCGCGCTTTTATTCTGCTCACTTTAAAAACATGTTTCCTGCAGAGAAGTGATCATGAAATGTTTCAGACTGACAGGAAACAGGAAACAGCCATGAGCTCACAGATACAGATTACTTTACATCAAAGTTACTTTACAGAAGTAAGAAGCAGAGGGATTATCTCTGTCTCATCTTCAGCAGTTGATACAAAACTCAAGTTATGATGTTCAATAAAAACAGCAGATGGGTTTTAATGTTTGTTCAGGTTCTGAACAGCAGGTCTGAGATCAGCTGTGAGCTGGTTTATCTTCTCATTCATTCCATCATTTGTTCCATCAAAGAAGTGCAGAAAAACAAAACAACAGAAACCAGGATTTAAACACCAAGACCTGGATTTTAGATCCAAACATCAGGCCCAAAACAGGAGCCTGAACTAGTTCAAGCCTGAGATCTTCATCGCCTCATCTTCATCCTTCATGTGGAGCTTCTGTCACCTGCAGCGAGCCGAGAGAATCCAAGAACCAACACAAATGTTTCATCCTAAAATAACTTTATTGACAGCATCGTGAGCAGTTATGCATCATGCTGAAGGCTGTTAAATACAGGCTGTTCGTTAAATCAGCTGATACAAAACAATGACATCATGTGACCGATCACATGATCACATGATCACATGACTGAAGCTCTCAAAGTGTGGAGCCTCATTCAGATCTTCAAAGGGAAATTCTGCTGCTTTTTCACAACCAGGCTTTTATTTTGAAGGTTTTGTCCATCAGACAGAGTCTTGCTCTTACAGACAACAGGATGCCTGTCTGTCTGTCTGTCTGTCTGTCTGTCTGTCTGTCTGTCTGTCTGCCTGTCTGCCTGTCTGCCCGTCTGTCTTTCTGCCCGTCTGTCTTTCTGCCCGTCTGTCTGCCTGTCTGTCCCTCTGTCTGTCTGTCTGTCCGTCTGTCTGTCTGTCCGTCTGTCTTTCTGTCTGCCTGTCTGTCCGTCTGTCTGTCTGTCCGTCCATCTGTCTGCCTGTCTGTCTGTCTGTCTTCCTGTCCGTCTGTCCGTCCGTCTGTCTGCCTGTCTGTCTGTCTGTCTTCCTGTCCGTCTGTCTGCCTGTCTGTCTGTCTGTCTTCCTGTCCGTCTGTCTGCCTGTCTGTCTGTCTGTCTTCCTGTCTGCCTGTCTGTCTGTCTGTCTGTCCGTCCGTCCGTCTGTCTGCCTGTCTGTCTGTCTGTCTTCCTGTCCGTCTGTCTGTCTTCCTGTCTGTCTGTCTTCCTGTCCGTCTGTCTGCCTGTCTGTCTGTCTGCCTGTCTGTCTGTCTGTCTGTCTGCCTGTCTGTCCTCCAGCTGAGATAAAAACCAGTTGTGATGAAACAAACAGGAAACAGTTTCAGTCCTGACACGTGTGAATCCAACGTGTTTGAAATCAGATTTTTACATCAACAAAACACACCAACAGTCAAAAGAAGGATGTCAAACAGCAGACTGACGGGAAGACAACGTCACATTTTAAAAAGAGGAGAAGAAGAAGAAGATGTACACACCTGCAGGACACACCTGAGGTCACATGGGACAGAAGCTACAAAGTGATTCACATCAACGTTACAAAAGTCTTCTGATTTATTGCTTTGATTTGATCTCCATCCGTTCAGAGACGCAGGCGGCGCGGTGGTCTAAGACACATTATTAACCTGTCTCTCCACACTTCCTGTCTGTCTCTCACCTGTCTCTCACCTGTCCATCAAAGGCAAAAATAAATAAGTGACATTTACAAAACAAACTGAAAAGGCAGCGTGTCGCGTCTCAAACTTCTGACCGACACGTTTGATGACACGTCACAGAAACTGAGGAGGAACTTTTCTTCTTCTTCTTTTTGATTTTCACCGTCATCACAGTTCAAACAGGTGAGCTGATTTAAGGAGACTAGTGGGGACGAGGAGCCGAACCGGAGGCTCCGCTACCTGCTGCTGATGACTCCATGCTGTTTTTATCACAGAGGTGATCCTCTGCAAACATCCAATCACACGACGCCACATCATCAGCCCGGTGTTCACATCAGGTCACAGGAACAGACGTGATGATGAAGACGCTGGGACGTCTCTGATTGGACGGAGGTCACAGCGCCGTTGGTTCAGTTTTACAGTACTCAGATTACAGATTAACTTGATTGTAGCTGAAGCAGCTCGATGTTCTTCTCTCACAGTTTCAGCATCTTGAGATCAGCTGAGTGAGTCCGACCTCTGACCTCAGATCTGTCCTCAGAGTCCACACACACCTGGACTCCTGCGACCCCGTCCCACCTTCATCCTCTTCATCCTCGCACAGAGATCTGGTTTTCCACAGCGGCCAGCATCGAGCACAGCCGAGAGTTCTCATTGGCCAGCAGCTTGGACGGCTCGTCGAACTCCACCACCTGAACCAATCAAATCAAAGAAAGCTTTGAGTTCAGTCACATGATTCCCTGGTTGATGAACCTGAAACCTGCTCAGTTTGTTTGTATCTGAGTTCTGGTTCGTGGTTTCGAGTCACATGAGACGCAACAACGAGAACAAAACTCACAAGAACCAAACAAACAACATGTGACTCAACTACGGAACATTTTCATCAGAGGACAAAATCAAAACCAACTCTGAAGATCAGAGGAGCTACACTCCTCACTGACACCTGCTGAGCTCTGATTGGCTGCTGCAGCACAGTACCTGTCCCTGGTTGAGCACCATGATGCGGTCGGAGGCAAGGACGGTGTGGAGGCGGTGGGCGATGGTCAGGGTGGTGCAGTCCTGAAACGAGCTCCTGATGGTCTCCTGGATCAGAGCGTCCGTCTCGGCGTCCATGGCTGCTGTCGCCTCGTCCAGGACCAGGACCTGAGAGAACAGAGCCGACCAATCAGAGCACAGAACCTGGGAGAGAGGAGTCTGTCTGTCTCTCTGAGCCGTCTCTCTCACCTTGCAGCGTCTCAGTAGAGCTCTGGCGACACACAGCAGCTGTCTCTCTCCCACTGAGAAGTTTTCTCCGTTCTCCACCACGTCTGAGTCCAACTTCAGGGGCAGCTGGGACACCTGAGGGACAGACAGGAAGTCAGAGTGCAGGCAGACAGGTGTGTCCGTGGAGATTATTACATGTCTGTGTTTTGTTCAACGCTTGGCTGTTTTTTTTCTCATCCTGCAGTTCTGAAAACACGTTCACCGAAAGACGTCAAACCAACAAACTCTGACGCTCAGTTTAATTGGCTGAGACCTTTAACCCTCTTCAAAGGTTCAAATCACATTTATTTCTTATTTAACCTTCAATGAGACACAAGACTTTATTTTTCTTTTGGCTGTTAAACTTTTTTTCAAACTGCTGCTTGAATTTGATGCAGTTTCAAACATCTACGGACACGACGGAGCTTTGTAACTTCCTGTTTGTCTGAATGAGTGAATGTTCATTCAGTTCTTCAATCTTCTTGTTTTCAGTTTAAAAGTTTAAATCTAAGCTACAGAGCTGATAGTTTGAAGGTCTGATCTTCACAGCAACATCAGGTTATCGCCTTAAATCTGACCACTCTGCTTTATCTACCATTTTCACCATTTTCATCAAAAACCCAGTTGACACAAAAAGGGTTCAAGGTCTTTTGCCTCAGTTGAAGTTTAACTGACGTTTATATACAATAAATTTATGGAGTCATGGAGCTCCAGACTGGAATCAGTCAGAGGAGATCTCAACTCCAGTTTCTATTGTTCTTGATGGGAAAATGGTTTTCACAAAGGAGACTAAACCAAAGTTCTGGGAAACGATTCTCCATCACATCAGATATTCAACATGATTTTGGTGCATTTGTTGGTGACGCTGCAGGATGTGAAGAAGAGCTGTGCTCCATCAGCATGAAAACACCGTCAGGTCTGTAAACTCACACACTCCTTCATGTGACTTCTCTCCAGAGCATCCCAGACCTGCTCCTCACTGTACTGGTTAAAGGGGTCCAGGTTGGACCTGGAAACACACACAAACATCTGATCTGAACTCATGTTTCACAGAATTATGGATATTTATTGTCATTATGCCTCAGTGCAATAAAATCTGTTTGACTGCTTTTTCCACAGTAAAAAAATTAAAAAATTAAAAAAAACACAAGATGACAATGAAGATCAGCAGCATTTAAAACCAGCGTTACATCTCACTGATTTGACAGGTAGAATAAAATGAATAGCAATCAACAAATAAATCAACAGTCTGTAAAAACAGTAGTAACAGTGTACCAGCAACACGCAGCAACGTGCAGCAACGTGCGACAACACACAGCGACATGCAGCAACACGCTGCAACGTGCAGCGACATGCGGCGACATGCGGCAACACGCTGCAACATGCGGCAACGTGCAGCGACATGTGGCAACACGCAGCGACATGCGGCAACACACAGCAACATGCAGCGACATGCGGCAACATGCAGCGACATGCGGCAACACACTGCAACATGCGGCAACACGCTGCAACGTGCAGCAACATGTGGCAACATGCGGCAACACGCAGCAACATGCGGCAAAATGTGGCAACACACAGCAACGTGTGGCAACATGAGGTAACGTGCAGCAATGCACGGCAACATGTGGCAACACGTGGCAACATGCAACAACGTGCAGCAACATGCATCAACATCAACGAAGCCTGGAAACATCACACAGAGGTTTCTCTTCGGTGGTCCCACCTGACTGTCCCACTGAACAGCACCGGGTCCTGAGGGATGATTGACAGCTTGCTGCGGAGGTCGGCCAGTCCGATATCACTGATGTTGATGCCATCAATGAGGATGGAGCCTCCACATGGCTCCACCAGCCTGAACAAAACTACACCCAGAGACGACTTCCCTGCTCACAGACAGACAGACAGGCAGACGGACAGACAGACAGGCAGACAGACAGGATGACAAAACATCTCAGGATCTTTATTTATCAAACTCATGACCTGCAGAGACCAGCAGACAGAGCTATACCTGATCCGGTCCTGCCAACGATGCCAATCTTCTCCTTGGGCCGGATGGTGCAGGAGATCCTGTTGAGAACCAGCGGGAGGTTCTGCTGGTACCTCATGTCTAGCTCCCTGAGCACTAGCTCCCCCTTCTGGGGCCAGTTGGCAGGAGGGGCGCGACTTTTGACCCGAGCTGGAGCTTCCTGAGACAGCGACTGAGAGACAGACAGCATCATGATTGAAGCATCAACGACCTAAAGTTACCCATAATACTTTTCTGCTCAAATGTTTACTTGTATCTTACAGTCCTGTTTGGTTTTTCATTCAGCTCAAAAAAGTTCCTACACAAGAAGAACTCGTACTTCATGTGTTGGTGAACCACACGCCGTCTCCAGCTGCGACAGTTAACATGTCAGCGTGTCAACACTGTTGTGACCCTGTTCCTCAGCTGTGAGGGCAAGACGACCATGAACCACCTTCTGACGGTCCAGAAGGCTGTCACACAGTCAGGCCAGATGTTTAAATAGTCTCACTCTGAATTTATCTCCCCCATGAACTCAGGTTTAGCTTTAAAATTCGGGAACAGGAAGATCATGGGAGTACCAGTGTAACCAGCAAGAAAGGAGCCTGTTTCCAGTACCTGGATGTAGTGATGGATCCTCTCCACAGAGGTGAAGCGAGCTTCAGTCTCAGAGGCCAGACGCACCGTGAACTGGAACAGCCCTGTTAACTGGAGGAGGGACAGTTTCATGTCACACTGTCGAACGTGAAGTGAAGCTCCACTAGAAGATGTCTTTAAGTTACCTGGACAGCGTAGGAGATGGCAAGGCCGGCATATGCAGGAGGAATCTGCCCGTGCATCAGGACCATCATCAGGGCGGTGATGCTGATCAGGGCCACACTGATGACGTCCAGACGCACGGCCAACCAGCGCATCGCACAGCTGAACAGGTAGAATGGAGCCTGGTTCTGGTCCAGCAAAACCTGGTACCTGAAAACAACAACAGATTCAGAATCTGCATGAGGGTCAGGTCCTGGTTCATATCCTGGTCTTCAGTGGCATTTCAAAATATACCAGGGTGGTTCCCCCCCGTGTAGGTTCAGCCCTGACCTGCTGAGGAAGTCGTGGCCCCTGTCGAAGGCCTGCAGCGTAGTCAGGCCCTGGATGCTGGAGGTGATGTGGGACATGAAGGGGGACATCGTCTCGTTGTCCAGGCGCTTCAGCTCCCGGATGAAGACCCTGGAGACGCTGTGGAGCGCTGCAAACAGCAACACCAGGGGACCCACCGCTACAAGGAACCATGGGAAAACAAAGCTGATGACACCCAGGCAGAAGAAGACCAGGATCACGTTCTGGATGAACATCTCGGCCTGGAAGGGCAGACGGGTGTCGACTGGAGGAAAAAATGTCAGAAGTTCTCATTACAAGGCTCTGTGAGTCAGTCACGTGCTGATCAGGGTCCCAGACGCTGTGGTGTGGTCCTGCCCTTTACCTTCATCCATGTCCTTGGAGAAGCGGTTGAGGATTCGTGCTGTGGGTGTTGTGTCGAAGAACTTCATGGGGCAGCGAAGAATCTTGTGGAACAGCAGATCATGTAGCTTGGAGGAGGCCCGCAGGGTTCCCTGCAGAACACAATCAAGGTTCAACACCACTGAAGATCCTGAGGTTCTCCAGACGAGTCGTGTGCAAAGTGAGATATGTGATGGAGATACAGGTGTAGCACGCATGAACCAACATCCTTTTAATTTGGTCAGAATCATCATGTGAACTGAAACATTTTGCCTGAAATGATGGTGGATCCATGAATCCTGGTCTGAGAGTGAAGGGCACCTCTGCATGTTACCTGTCACCTCCACCTGACTCACCGCAGAAACACTGCAGGACCAACATCACTCTGCTCCACCCGTCAGCAGCGTGTTTGGTGTCTGAACACCTGTTTTCTCTGCATGTGAGTGTCAAAGACAACACACCTGTGGCGTCATCAGGACACACCTGTGTCCACATGTCCACCTCAGCATCAATTCGACCTCTGAGACAGCAGCAGCGATCGTCGGTCACATGACGATGTGTGCAGGTCATGTGATGCAGTGAGTGTTTTGCCCTTTGTGAGGTCTCACAGGTGGTGAGTGAGTGTGACATCCTGACCTTAACGAAGGCGACGCCTCGGATCAGTTTGAGGAGCAGCATGACTCCCATGGAGGAGGCGTAGATGGCCGCGTAGTGTTGCATCATGGGATTGTCCTTAATGCTGGCGCTCACCGCCGAGCTGTTGCCCTGAGTTACTGTAGCGTTCTGAAAACCAGGAACAGGAAGAGACAGGAGGAGGAGGAGCAACGAGTTAGGAGAGGTGGAGATCAGCCGTCAGGAAGAAACACTGATGAGGAGGTGCTGAAGAGGAGGAGATGAAGGAGGTGATGGAGGAGGTGATGAAGAGGAGGAGATGAAGGAGGTGATGAAGGAGGTGATGAAGAGGAGGAGATGATGGAGGTGATGGAGGAGGTGCTGAAGAGGAGATGAAGGAGGTGATGAAGGAGGTGATGAAGAGGAGGAGATGATGGAGGTGATGAAGGAGGAGATGAAGAGGAGGTGTCTGACCCCGCTGCCCTGGTTGATCCAGTAGCTGAGCCACCACTGGCAGAAGGCGGAGCTTCCCAGGTTGAGAACAAACAGAGCGAGAATCAGCAGGCAGGGGGCGGAGCCACCACATGCCGCCATGTAGAGTCTGAACACGGGCCAGGCCACGCCCCCACAGGACTGCTCCTCCCCTTTGATGTCACATGACCAAAAAACAGCAGAGACTCAAAACTCACAAACTGTCTTTGTTGACGTCTGCAGACTGAAAAACTGTCATTTTCTCTTCTTTTACCGTTTTCTTTGACAACCGGAACGTTTTTCACGGATCCTGGTTTGATGTCCGAAGGTTTCCTCTGGGAACCAGACGACTTCCTGCTGGGAGCCTGAGACAGACAGACAGGCAGAGAGAGAGACAGGCAGAGAGAGAGAGAGAGACAGGCAGAGAGAGAGACAGACAGACAGGCAGAGAGAGAGACAGGCAGAGAGAGAGAGAGAGACAGACAGGCAGAGAGACAGAGAGACAGACAGTCAGACAGATAGACAGACAGACAGACAGACAGTCAGACAGATAGACAGACAGACAGACAGACAGTCAGACAGACAGACAGACAGTCAGACAGACAATCAGACAGTCAGGTACCTCTATGTAAGTTGTGTCTCCCAGCTGGAAGTGGTTGAACATGGCGGCGTAGTCTCTATTCAGTTTCACCAGGTTGTCATGGTTACCCTGCTCCACTATGCTCCCCTCCCTCATCAGGATGACATCATCACAGTCGACCAGGTACTGCACACACACACACACACACACAGGTGATCCCGTGGCCGTCACTGGCAGTGGAGGGTCCTGTACCTGTCAGGTGAGGTCTACCTGCAGCTGGTGGGTGACGAAGATGACGGTCTTGCTGCGAAGCTGCTTCCTGATGGCGTTGTGAAAGACGTGGTTGGCCACGTGGGCGTCCAGGGCGCTGAGCGGGTCGTCCAGGATGTAAACGTCGCGGTCACTGTAGAGAGCCCGGGCCAAGCTGACTCGCTGGCGCTGCCCTCCGCTCAGGTTGGCGCCACGTTCTCCGATCTGATTGGACAAAGTTTGAGCGCGGTCAGAAGAATGACGGTGACTCACTTCGACCACCAACCTTCTGAACTCCAGACACAGTCACATGACGCCCCCTGCTGGCACTGACAGGGAACTACTGCTGCCAAAGTGAGTTACAACAAACTGTTTCAGAGGGATTACAAAAGATCCTCTCAGTGGATCCACAGCAGGGATCTGCTGCTCTGTCCTCGTTAACACACCTGATACCTCGTTAACACACCTGATACCTCGTTAACACACCTGATACCCCCCCTCTCTGCTTTAAAGGGGGCGGGGTTAAAGACCCTATCAGTCTGAGAAGCAGCGTCCTCACAGTTCTGCCTGAACAGTTAAACCCCCCCCCCCACACACACACAGTGATGTCTGTCCTCCTACACTAACATACAAACAGGAAGTGATGTCACCTCTGTAAGGTCAGCATTGGGCAGCAGGGCGAGGTCTGGTCTGAGGCAGCAGACACTCAGCACGGACTGATACCTGCAGAGACAGACAGGCAGACAGACAGTTAGACAGACAGACAGGCAGTCAGACAGAGGGGCAGTCGGACAGACAGACAGGCAGACAGACAGTCAGAAAGACAGACAGTCAGTCTGTCTTCATGACGTTCAAGGACCAGGCCTCTCCCGCCCCCCTCACCTGTCCTGCTGATACTCTTGTCCAAACAGGATGTTGTCTCTCAGCGATGCGTTCAGGATCCAGGCCTGCTGAGCCACATAGGCCAGCCGTCCTCTGACAGCCACGCTGCCCTCCAACACAGTCATCTGTCTCACACACACACACACACACACACACACACATTAATCAACACTGTTCATTACTGGGGGGGGGGCAGGGCTGATTTCACAGGAAGTTGTTGAATCAGAGCTGCAGGTAACGTCACCTGTCCCAACACAGCAGAGATCAGAGAGGTTTTTCCACTGCCGACGCTTCCACAGACCCCGACCAGCGTCCCCTGCAGACAGACAGGCAGGCAGACAGGCAGTCAGACAGACAGACAGACAGACAGACAGGCAGACAGACAGACAGGCAGACAGTCAGACAGGAAGACAGACAGGCAGACAGGCAGTCAGTCAGACAGTCAGACATGCAAGCAGACAGGCGGTCAGACAGACAGACAGACAGTCAAACATGCAGGCAGACAGACATGCAGTCAGACATGCAGACAGACATACAGACAGGCAGACAGACGGACAGACATGCAGACAGACAGACAGACAGACAGACAGACAGACATGCAGACAGACAGACAGACAGACAGACAGACATGCAGACATGCAGACAGACAGACAGACAGGCAGACAGACAGGCAGACAGGCAGTCAGACAGGCAGTCAGACAGACAGTCAGACATGCAGACAGACAGACAGTCGGACATGCAGGTAGACAGACATGCAGTCAGACAGACAGACAGGCAGACAGAGAGGCGTCAGTGTCTGGGAGCAGGTGTCGCAGTTGTCAGACTCACCTGTTGGACCTTCAGGTTGATGCAGTGCAAATTTCTCTGAAGTCGCTGGGAGACAGGTGGGGGGGGCAGGAGGGGGGGGCAGGCTTCCTCCTCCCCCTCCTCCTCCTCCTGACCTGAGGCTCCTCCTCCTCCCCCTCCTCCTCCTCCTCCTCCCCCTCTCCTCAGCAGGGAGCCGGTCACCTCCTCCTCCTGTGGAGCTGCTCTGCCCCTGGAAGTCACCACACACACACACACACACACACACACACAGGACGGAGGCTGAGCCGGTCAGTGAACACACCGCAGGATGACATCACACAGGTTTGATCCTCCTCGTCCACACGATGGCCTCTCATTGGCCAGTCACACACCAATCAACACACACACTTTCACACACACTGTCCAGGTGTGTGTGTTGTATCAGACGTGATGTGACCTGCTGTGTGTGTCCGTGTGTGTGTGCGTGTGTGTGTGTGTGTGCTTCCCTCTGCCCGTCTGGCAGGTTACGTGTGGGCGGGGCTAATCAGCAGGAGTGGGTCACCTGGTCGGCCTCTCAGAGGTGAGACCTGGCCGTCACAGCCCGTCTCTCTCTCCTGTTCATCTTTACAGCATCGCACTTTTGTTTCTTAAACTTTCAACACTGATTCATTCATTCTGCTGACACACACACACACACACACACACACTCACAAACACACACACACAGACACTCACACACACACACACACACACACACACACACACACACACTCCAACAC
>JAQMCX010000055.1:7984746-7995077 GCA_029814765.1 Acanthurus leucopareius | reverse complement strand
GTACAGGTGCTCACAGCTTTCTGTCTCGTCTGCTTGGAGCCTGAAAAACACACTTTCAGGATCCTCATGTAAGTGTACAGGATCAGAATGATCAGAGTGAAGATGACTGTGAACATGTAAACGAGTCCGTAGATGTTGTTGATGGTGGTGTCGGAGCAGGACAGCTTCACGATGGAGTAGTTGTCACAGTAAACTTTGTGGATGACGTTCCCGCAGAGCTGCAGAGGGACGCTCAGAGACATCATGGCGACGGTGGCCAGAACGCTGTACAACCAGACGAAGGCGGTGAGGATGGCCACCCTGCCTGCCGTCATGTGAGTGTGATACTGCAGAGGATGACAGATGGCCAGGTATCGGTCGTACGACATGATGCCCAGGTTGAAAAACTGTACACTTCCATAGAAATGCACACAGAAAATCTGCAGGAAGCAAAAAGGAGCAGAAATCGTGTGAATGTCAGAGAGAATCTGAACCAGAAGTAACGGAAACAGGCCGGAGCTTCCTAACAGCTCATTAAAGAACATGCTGCACAGAAACAAGAACATGGGCTCATGCAAACTCCTGTTCACACAGATGAGCACGATGAGAAACACGTTGGCACCAACAGTTAAACCATATAACATCAGAACAATCAGGAAGAACAGATATCTGAAGACTCCGGTGTCAAAGTAAGCAGTGAGCGTGAAGTAAGAAACCCGAGTAAAGTTCGTCATGATTCTCATAACGTCATGAAAGGGATCAACTCGTCTTCATCATGTGACAGTTTGTGTTTGTGAGCTGCATTTAAACTCTGAAGCTGTGACTGTGAACGAGTCATGGCAGAAACATGAACACACTCAGTTTATCACACAGTGTGAACTCCGACACCCCGTCCGTCCTCTCGGAGCTCCACTCTGCTGCTGCTGCTTTTAAGCTTCTCAGCTCAGCAGTCTGAGCTCGTTAACTCTCGTCAACTCTCGTTAACTCTCGTCAACTGTCGTTAACTCTCATGAAGCAGGAGGATGCGTCGCTCAGCCCTCCATGACTCGTCTCCCCTGAGTGAATTCACATGTTCGATTGCATTCAGACTTTTTGTGGTTTTCATTAAGTAAAACTGTGTTTTGTTGTTATTTAAATGTTCTTTTTATTTTCAAAAACAAGCCAGAACAACAGCACAGACTCTGATCCACTGAGGTTGTTTGTCATGTGACTCTCTATCATGTGACCTGGGAAAGATGGCCGCAGGGAGTCTGAGTGTCTCTGTTCATTTGCGTTTCCTGTGTTTCTCGTTTCACTCCTCATGAACAGAGTTCTGCTCACTTATGTGCACGTCTCACTGCAAACAATGACTTTTTGAGACTTTTTCAGTTTACATGACTTTTTCTTTTACTTATTTTTACCAGCTTGTCACAGATCTTCTCATCTTGTTATCTGAGCTCTGATGACACCTGAAGACAAGTGCTGTTTTCTTTTTGCTTTTAACTTTGAAACTTTTTCTCAACATCCTGAAATATTAAATCTAACTAAGCGTCCTGCAAACTTCATCCTGTGACGGTAAAAGTCAAACAAGTCATTAAACCACCTCCAGTTTACCTGGTTGTGGTTTAATTCACATTAATAATTCGCATTAATAATTCTGATGAGCCTGAATGCATCGTTCATGAGTCGGACTGATGTCGAGGTGCTTCTGGTTGATTCTCTTCTGTGATGTTTTTCAGTCAGGAACCATCAGAGTCTGTTAATCTTCATCACGTCTGCAACAAGAACAAATGTTTTCTAAAAGTCTCTTGGCTTCATCATAACCTGATATGAAGTTCGTCTGTTTGGTCTCTGTTTTGTTTTTAAAAAAGAAAAAGCTTGTGTTTGACTCCAATCTGTGACAAACTTCCTGTCAGACTGCAGTTTCTACTTTTGATTGATGGCACATAAACAAACGAGTGAACTGGTTCATGAGTTTGTCTTTTTCTCAGTCTGAGAGCAGCTGACGAGGTTCAAGGCTGTTCACATTCACGTTCACGTTCACGTTCACGTTCATGTTCACGTTCACGTTCATGTTCGTGTTTACGTTCACGTTCACGTTGCTGTTTTGATTGAGTGAGTCTGGCAGATGTGGCATTTGTTGTCATTTATTGAACTGTTACAGAACAACTGACAGAAACATAAAAGACATGAAGGTGAAACTTCTTCACCTGATGAGAGTCGAACCAGAAAACCTTCAGAGAGCAAAGTGAAGCAGAAACACAGTGAATCAAAGCCTCACACACTCGACTGGAGGAATCAGATTACAATGATGAAGATGAGGATGATGATACAGAGTTTCCTGAACAGTTCAAAAGAGCTCAGACAAACAGTAAAACACAATAATGACGCTGCCAGAAAAATTCAGAAGTAGAAAATGAAATGAAATCAACTCTTTCAAATGTTTGATGGAAATTTAGTTCATGAATTTGGTCACAAGACTCACAGAAACGTTTCATTCAATCAAGCTTCTCTTTTCATCCAAGAGAAGCAAATCTGTCTTCAGATCATGTTTGTAGTCACATTTTGTGGCCGAACAGCAGATTTTTACACGCGGTGCGAATTTTGGACATTTTCAGTCCGTACAGTAACGGGTTGAAGAGCGGCTGACATGTTAGCCAGTACAGGGACAGAACGATGCGCAGCAAGTTGGGTAAGTTCTTCATATTAAACCTGCTCTGCACTATTTCAAAGAAACAGCCGGAGGAGAAGTTGAGCAGAGAGGCCAGGTGAGGCGTACAGGTGCTCACAGCTTTCTGTCTCGTCTGCTTGGAGCCTGAAAAACACACTTTCAGGATCCTCATGTAAGTGTAGAGGATCAGCAGAATGAGACCGAAGATGACCGTGAACATGTGACTCAGTCCGAAGATGTTGTTGACCGTCGTGTCAGAACATGCGAGTTTGACGACGTAGTAATTATCACAGTAAACCTTGTTGATGACGTTTGCACAGAGCTGCAGAGGAGCCGTGAGGCCGAACACGATGACGATGTTAATGAAAAAAGGATAAACCCACGTCAGAGCGACGAGCAGCGCGACCCTGCGAGGCGTCATACGGCTGTGATACTGCAGAGGATGACAGATGGCCAGGTATCTGTCAAAGGACATGATGGCCAACGTAAAAAACTCTACTCCTCCGTAAGAATACAGACAGAAGATCTGTAACAAACAGGAAGCAACAGAAACAGTGTGAACGTCAGACAGAATCTGAACCAGAAGTAACGGAAACAAGCCTGTGCTCACATACAGTTCATTTACAAACAGGCTGCACAGAAACAAGAACATGGGCTCATGCAAACTCCTGTTCATACAGACGAGCACGATGAGAAACACGTTGGCACCAACAGTTAAACCATATAACATCAGAACAATCAGGAAGTACAAGTATTTTAAATTTCCAGAGTCAAAATAAGCCCCGAGCGTGAAGTAAGAGACCTGCGTCGAGTTCATCCAGATCTTCATTCTGGTTCCTGAAGTAAACGTTCAGTGGAGGAACGTCACAGAGATGCTGCAACATTTTCTCACAACTTCATGAAAGTTCAGCAGGTTTGAATTCATGACTCTGAACAGAAGCATCAACAGCATTTGTGAAGAACAAACACACCTCAGTGTTTTTCACCAGGTAGGTTCATGTGAAGGAGACAGGTGTCACACCTCAACATGGACGAGATGCAGGTAGACGCTCAGGTGAAGCTGCTCACCTGCTGCCTGTCTCTCCCTCCCCACTGAGCCGACACTCCGACTCTGCGTCCTTTAATCCTGAAACCACATGACGACGCTCACAGGTGTGACCTCATCGTCACTCAGGTGACAGGTGAGGCTGCCTCGTTTGTCAGAGAGACGTTTGACGTTTTACAGACACAAACACATGAATCCGTGATTGTAAAGAGTCTGAACACAAACAGTTAGAACATGTTCACGTACTTAGAACGTACAAAACATTCATGAAGGTTCTCGATGGTTTTTCTTTGAGCCCTGATTAATGAGATCAGAACCGGTTTGCTTGATGCTGTTTTGATATTTTCTCAGATCGACCGTCTGAAACTGAACTCTGACTCTGACGATTAAATCCTGATCTGCATTTGTTGAAAACCAACTATGGTCCGGTTCAATGGGGTCTGAGGGTCTGAGGGTCTGAGGGTCTGAGGGTCTGAGGGTCAGAGGGTCCGAGGGTCCAGGGGTCTGAGGGTCCAGGGGTCTGGGGGTCCGAGGGTCTGAGGGTCCAGGGGTCTGGGGGTCTGAGGGTCCGAGGGTCAGAGGGTCCGAGGGTCCCGGGGTCTGACGGTCCAGGGGTCTGAGTGTCTGAGGGTCTGAGGGTCCAGGGGTCTGAGGGTCTGAGGGTCCAGGGGTCTGAGGGTCTGAGGGTCTGAGGGTCTGAGGGTCCGGGGGTCTGAGGGTCCAGGGGTCTGAGGCTCTGAGGGTCTGAGGGTCCAGGGGTCTGAGGGTCCGGGGGTCTGAGGGTCCGAGGGTCTGAGGGTCCAGGGGTCTGAGGGTCAGGGGGTCTGAGGGTCCGAGGATTCAGGGGTCTGAGGGTCGAGGGTCTGAGGGTCCAGGGGTCTGAGGGTCCGAGGGTCTGGGTTCAGTAAGGCTCTGTGATCAGAGGAGCTAAAGCCTCTTACAGCTCGTGTTTCCTGTCCAGCTGGTCTCCGGTCTGACCTTCATGACCTTCGTAGGGCTTCTGCCCCCTGCTGGGCCTCTGCAGACGACGTGTCCTTCCTGCCGACAGTCTGACCTTCTTCGTCACTCACCTTCATGTCTGTTCCTCGGCTCTGCTGGTCCTCCTGCGGATCTTCTCGAGCAGCTCATGACTTGATGTGACTCAACAGATTTTAAGAAATCTTCACTTTTTAAACCTTTTTTGTTTTTTAACTCTTGTTTGTTGTGAGGAAACTTCACAAATAAAAACAGACCTGCTGCTTCGTCCGCCATGTTTGCTTACAAAGACTAACGTCCTCTGTGCAGGGAATCATGGGAAGGTCAGACCCTCCTGGATCTCTTACATGTGAGAGAAAAGGTTTGAAATGACAGGACAAGGTCACAGCGTGTCATCTGATGACACATGTCCTGTTTTCTAAGTGTTTCAAATCACAGACACAAGCTTTTCTCTGAGTGCAAGCAGCTGCCTTCAGAAGGTTCCTGATGATCTCTGAATGATCGGATGTGGACCTGATGACGAAACAGAGTCCACCTGTGTGTAATCTAATCTCAGTACAAATGCAGCTGTTCTGTGGCGCCTCAGAGGTTTGTTAAGAGAATACTGGGGAGCAAACAGCATCATGAAGTCTGAGGAACACACCACACAGGTCAGGGATAAAGTTGTGGAGAAGTTTAAAGCAGGGTTGGGCTATAAAAAGATTTCCCAAGCTTTGAACATCTCACGGAGCGCTGTTCAATCCATCATCCGGAAATGGAAAGAGTGTGGCACAACTGCAAACCTACCAAGACACGAACGTCCACCTGAACTCACAGGCCAAACAAGGAGAGCACCGATCAGAGACTCATGGTGACTCTGGACGACCTGCAGAGATCCACCGCTCAGGTGGGCGAATCTGTCCACAGGACAACTATTGGTCGTACTCTGCACAAATCTGCCCTTTCTGGAGGAGTGGCAAGAAGAAAGCCATTGTTAAAAGAAAACCAGAAGTGCCGTTTGCAGTTTGCCAGAAGCCACGTGGAACACGGCAAACATGTGGAAGGAGAATCTGGTCAGATGAGACCAAAACTGACCTTTTGGCCGAAATGTAAAACGCTACGTGTGGCGGAAAACTAACACTGCACGTGACTCTGAACACACCATCCCCACTGTCAAACACGGTGGTGGCAGCATCGTGTTCTGGGGGTTCTTCTCTTCAGCAGGGACAGGGGAGAAGATGGATGGAGCCAAACACAGGGCAATCCTGGAAGAAAACCTGTTGGAGTCTGCAAAAGCCCTGAGACTGAGGTGGAGGTTCACCTTCCAGCAGGACGACGACCCTGAACATGAAGCCAGGAACAGAGGAATGGTTCAAAACAAATATTCATGCGTTAGGATGTGCAGGTCAAAGTCCAGACCCGAATCCAATCCAGAATCTGTGGCAAGATCTGAAAACTGTCATTCACAAACGCTCTCCGTCTAATCTGACTGAGCTTGAGCTGTTTTGCAAAGAAGAATGGGCAAAAATTTCAGTCTGGAAGAGACAAACCCCGAAAGACTTGCAGCGTTAACTGCAGCAAAAGGTGATTCCACAAGGTCTGGACTCAGGGGGGCTGAAGACGTTTGCACGCCGCACTTTTCAGTTTTTTATTTGTAAAAAAAAAAGTAAAATCATGTATAATTTTCTTTGTACTTCACAATCGTGTGCCACTTCTTGTTGGTCTTTCACATAAAATTTCAATAAAATATATTTATGTTTGTGGTCGTAACGAGACAAAATGTGGAAAAGTTCAAGAGGTATGAAGACTTCTGCAAGCCACTGGAGATGATCATCTCTTTTTCTCTGCAGAAACATTCATTCAAGTTCTCCTCAGTGACTCAAAGCCAACTGCACATGTATGAACACACCAACAGTCTGACAGTGACGACGTCATTCTGACGTGTCTGGCTCTTTAAGAAGCATCGCAGAGTCGCAGAGTGTCAGAGTGTCAGTCCGTCTGCAGGTGAATGTTGAATCATGTTGAATCATGTTGGAATCAAGCTGAATCATGTTTGAGGTGTTAGTCGCTTGCAGCCGTCGATCGTCTTTCTCTTCCATGTGAAGCGTCACATCGTTTGATGGTTTAAGTTTTGATTTGTGAACTTTGACTCAAACGTTATTTTGCTTTTGAAGGATGAAGCTGAACTCGACAGCAGACTTCCATCTCACGCTGGCGGCGTACTTCGACACCGGCGTCTACAAACACGTCTGTTTCCTCGTCGTCATGTTGTTATATGCTTTCATTGTTTGTGCCAACATGTTTCTCATGGTTCTCATCTGTGTGAACAGGAGTTTGCATGAACCCATGTTCTTGTTTCTGTGCAGCCTGTTCGTGAACGACCTGTACGGAAGCTCCGTTTTGTTTCCGTTCCTCCTGCTTCAGATTCTCTCTGACGTTCACACGGTTTCTGCTCCTCTCTGCTGTGTTCAGATCTTCTGTCTGTATTCTTATGGATCTGTGGAGTTTTCCAGCCTGGCCGTCATGTCGTACGACAGATACGTGGCCGTGTGTTTTCCTCTGCAGTATCACAGCCGTATGACGCCTTGTAAGGTGACCATGCTGATGGTTGTGACCTGGTTACCTCCTTTCTTCATCATCTTCATCGTCACATGTTTGACTGCCTCTTTAAATCTGTGTGGAAACGTGATCAATAAGGTTTATTGTGACAACTTCTACGTCGTTTCTCTGTCCTGCTTTGACACCACAAACATTAACATCTTTGAGCTGGCAGCAGCTTCTGTCCTCGTCTGCGTTCCTCTCTTTGTGATCCTCTACACTTACATGAGGATCCTGAGGGTGTGTTTTTCAGGCTCCAAGCAGACGAGGCAGAGGGCCGTCAGCACCTGTGCTCCTCACCTGGCCTCCCTGCTCAACTTCTTCGTGGGCAGTTTCTTTCAGATCCTTCAAAGCAGGTTCGACATGAGCGGCCTGCCTGACATCTTGCAGATACTTTTGTCCCTGTACGTCCTCATGTGTCCGCCGATCCTCAACCCTCTCATTTATGGCCTTCAGATGTCCAAAATCTGCATCCTGTGCAAAAGTTTGTTCTCAGGTTTGGTTGGAAAGTTTCACTTGTCCAACAAAACTGTTCGGCTTCTGTGACCGTTTGAGTTTCATGTGTTTGCTTTTTTGTTTTTCTGATGCAAAACTTTTCACAAAGAAAACTGATCAGCTTTGTGTTTTAATGAGTTTGTTCCAGAAGAAAAGATCCTGATGTGAAGAAACTATGAATGAAGAAATAAAGTTTACTGACTTCAAGTCATTTTGAGGTTCAGTTGATTTATTTGAATATTTTCTCAGGTTGTATTTTACATCGTGGTTATTATAAAAGTTACTAAAGAGTCAATGCGACAGATTTTTATACGACTTTACAAAATAAAACTTTTCATCACAAACAGAAAAACCTGCAGTTTAACTTCGTTTCATCAACATTTTAGATTCTGAATCCCAACGAAGAAAATCTGTCTTCAACTGTAAAAATGTGACAAACAGCAGGAAAACTGATGTTCCTGTGTGTGTGTGTGTGTGTGTGTGTGTGTGTATGTGTGTGTGACACGACATGCGACGCAAATGAAACACTGAAAACAAACATAAATGTTCAGACATGAGAGAATCTCGAGTGTCGATGCTGAACTGAACCTTCTGACCTCCTGAACCCTGACTGGGGGGGGGGGCAGGATCAGATCCGGGTCAGAGATCAGATCCGGGTCAGAGATCAGATCCGGGTCAGAGATCAGATCGGGGTCGGAGCTGTTGGCTCCGGAGCAGAAGGTCAGAAGTTGTTTGGAGTTTGTTCACAGCTGAAAGAAACTGACAGGAAGTGACGACTCAAAGTTCAGATGTTTGTCAGTTGGTCAACTTTTGATGACATCATCATCAGTGTGCTGATGCTGCTGTGCAAGTCTGAACGAACGGCTCTGGTTTCTTCTTCTGTGGTATTTTATGTCATGAAGGGGAAGAAAAACCGACTTTGACAGTTTTATTTGATTCAGAATCTGATTCATCAGAAAGTTTTTGCTGTCGTGTTTCTTCAAAGAGTGAAAGTTGTTGATGTTTTGATCTGATCCGTCCGGTCAGTCCGGTGGGAGCTCATGTAAACCAGTGAGACCACAGCTGAGGTCCTCAGGCTGATTGGTCTCACTGGTTCCACTGGTTGGACAGTAATTATCCTCAGAGGGAATTCATGGAAACTGTGGCTGATGTGAAGATGCTTCAGGGACAAACATGTTGACGACTGAAATGACCTTTGACCTCAGGGACCAGACACCAGAAACCTCTGCAGGATCTGAACTCCACAGAGAACAAACTGTTTTCACTCTGAGCTTCACTTCAGATGTTTGAGGAGAAGTTCGACAAAAACTGACCTGTGAGAACAAAAAGCAACAAACTAAAACATGAAACAACAAAGTGAAACGAAACTAAACTGATAAAAAAAAGAGTCAAAGAGGCGACGAGTTCAAACGAGACGAGTTTTTATTTTCACTCTTCAGCACAAAAACTGATGGAAGAGTTTAAACTGTGATTCTGCAGAAACACAAACTTCACTGAGACTCCAGTTTGCTCTGAGTCTCTGATCTCCTGATGCATCAGACCGAACCTGAAGGCCTCAGAGCATGATCAGCTGTGTGGGATGAAAAGGCCGAGAACAGACTGACGGACAGGTGCAGCTGACGCAGGTGGATGAGAAGATGTTGTTCACCTGTTTGATGCTGAAACGTTGAGAGGAGCCGTGTGGACCTGGAGCAGGTCCTGGAGCAGATCCTGGAGCAGATCCTGGAGCAGAGGACCAGCTCACCACATGGCTGAAACATCTCTGCACACTCAGTCTGTGGATTCGGTCACCAAGCTGTGGTCCTTGAACACAACATGAGTCATTCAGGTGAGTTTAGACTGCAGGCTCAGCATCACCTGTCAGGTGTGACCTGAGGCTCAGCTGTGGGTCGCGGTCAGATCCTGATCAGCTGAGGAGAACAACAAGAAACAACAACTTCACCCAGAAGATGCAGAGTGACGCGTTCAAATCCATCAGATCAGCAGCTGAGCAGCAGGTTTGCTTGGTTTCCATGAGGTGACCTGAACACACCTGTGTGCACAACACGCAGGTGTGTTCAGAAATGAACAGGTGGACCATCTGAGGATGAAGCTGCACCTGATGGCTGCATGTCAGGATGAGGGTGAACGAGTGAAGTCTGATTTGAATAATAGAGATTTCAAGATGAACGAGTGAAACAGAAGAATCAATGTGACGTCTCACAGAGTCACATGACGGCGTGAGAACATGAGAACGTGAGAACGTGAGAAGCTGCTGTGGACTTCAGGATGCTGAAGCTCCTCAGAAGTCCAACAGAAAACTTTGATGAAAACTTTTTATATGTTTCCTGATGTCAGACTCGTTCCTGTCTGTCTGTCTGTCTGTCTGCCTGTCTGTCTGTCTGTCTGTCTGCCTGTCTGTCTGTCTGTCTGCCTGTCTGTCTGCCTGCCTGTCTGCCTGTCTGTCTGTCTGTCTGTCTTCCTGTCTGTCTGTCTTTCTTTCTGCCTGTCTGTCTGTCTGTCTGTCTGCCTGTCTGTCTGTCTGTCTGTCTTCCTGTCTGCCTGTCTGTCTGCCTGCCTGTCTGCCTGTCTGTCTGTCTGTCTGTCTTCCTGTCTGTCTGTCTTTCTTTC
>JAQMCX010000055.1:7942882-7958219 GCA_029814765.1 Acanthurus leucopareius | reverse complement strand
CACACACACACACACACACACACACACACACACACACACACACACACACACACACACACACACACACACACAGGACGATCTCATTGTGCTCTGGTCCTCAAAAGTGTTTGAGCGTAAACAAAACGGATCTCTGATTAAATCTCCTCCATCAGATCTTCAGTGATCCAGACAGAATCATCTAACCTTCAGCAGACCGAGCGACCTGCAGCTCCAGCTGTCAGTCGGGCTGCAGGCGGCTCACTGACCTTCTCCACCACCGTACTTCATGAACTTCATGTACTTTTCTTTTCTATTTTTGCGTTTAAAATCATAAAAATGAGGCCCAGATTTAAAAATACGAGAATTCCCCTTAAAAAGCGTCTTTCACGGTCAGAGAGGACGGAAGGTTCTGCTGAGGGAAAGTCTGAGGAGCAAATGTGAAGCACGTCAGTGTGATGGAGCTGAAGGCAGCAGGTGGTGCATCTGAACATCATCCACCGGTTCAAAACATGAACACGAGATTCAACCAGAAACAATCAAAGTGCTCAGGCCGCTTCTGCTTCACCGCTGAGTCACGCTGAAGAAAAACCGCACGATCATCACGACCCGCACAGCCGGCGAGACAAGCCCACACACTCAGACACACACACACACTCACACTCACAGACACACAGACACACACGCGGCACGGCGCGGCGCGGCGCGGCGCGGTGCGGCGCGGCATGGCGCGGCGTCCACACTCAGAACTTCCATTCGCAGCCGTGCGGTGTCTCTCCGCGCGGCCCGCCGGCAGCAGCGCGGACTGTCAGTCCGGCTCTCATGGAAACACACGACATTTCGGCCTGGAAGGTTTAAATCTCAGGTCACGTGTTGTTGCGCAGCTGCTGCGCCAGTTAATCCTGCGCCTCTTTCACAGCGCAACTCCGCAGGAGGCTCGAAACAGCCCGCAAAGTTTCCACAAAATAAATGAAGTTCCGCAGCATTTCATTGCTTCGTGCCGACTGTAAAAGGCCGCTCGTGATGTTTTTGCGGGGTGACTGGGTGCGGAGCTCCGTGCGGAGGCTCGGCCGCACGCAGCGGCGCACACCGCCGAACAGGCGCTCACCTTGTCCCAGCTCAGCCACCGCTGCACCGCCGCGTCCAGCTGCGGGTCGCCGGTGCTCCGGCACCTCGAGTTGGCGTTCAGGTCCCGGTCCACGTCTCCCATGCTGACGGACGGAGGTTTCGCTAGCTAACGGCCGGTGGACCGCAGCGGGGCCATGTGACGTTAACTGTCGGTAGCGGGGAGCTAACAGGCGGACGGCTGCTCGGTGAGCTGAACCCGTGATCTGCACCGGCTGCTAGCTCCGGTGACACACATCTCGTCTTTGTCACGGCCGCTGCAGCTCGTCTCCGCTCCCCGTCACGCGCGGAGCCACCGGTAGCTTCAGGCTGAAGTTACGTTACTCTGCAGCCCGCTAACTGCATGCTAACGGAGAGGATTACTCCAAAAATACTCAGTAAAGTTACTCATGACAGAAATATGTAAGTTCAGAAACACCGTCAAGCCCCGACATGCAACTTTACGAACTTCCGGTCAATTCTTAAAATAAAGTTGCACCTTTCTGTGAAAAAAAACAGAATAGCACATTTATCAAGCACATTATTTCTATTTTTATGACCGAATTTACATCAACACTGTCTTTAAAAAAAAAAGTGTTTCACGTAAGAACAAACTCGCAGCTTCCGGTTGTGTCTTCTTCTTCTTGGCCGACTCGCAACAACTTGTTTTTGTCCGCAATCTGTTTCCGTCCGCCGGCGGTCTGATCAAACAGCTGTTAAACCTGTAACACGTGATCAATAATGTTTCTGTTCGTGTCTCCTGATGAACATCAGTCATCTTCTCCGTCTGTCGGCTCCGAGTCTGGTCTCCTCCTGAGGAAACATCTGATCTTCAGCAGCTGGTCTCTGGTTGATCCCCGATATGAAAATAATGATTAGCATTATTTTAATCACGTGCTGCCTAATGAAGAACAACATCAGAATGTCATTGTAATAAATATTTGTGTCTGAGAGACAAAATCTGTTTTAGCATGTGACCTTTTAATCAGACGGCAGCAGATTTAGTTTCTGAACAAACTGGATTTCTTAAATTTCGTGTAAATATCAGACTGAACAAACCAGCTTTCAGTGTTTTTATTAAAGAGAGACAGAACAGGAGACATTGTGATTTAAGTCAGAGTTAGAACGTGACGTTCTCATTCATTTCAAACCCCTAATGTTTAAAAATATCAATAACTCAGGTGTGTGTGTGATAGAAAACAGTATTTTATGGGGGAAATGAGGTAAATGTACAGTTTGAGTGTCTTTAACAGGTGAAGGACCTTTACACTGATGGAACGCTGAAGAGCCTTTTGTTTTTTAAAACAGAAATCAAAGTTTTAATTTGAAAAATTCATAAAGAAAATGAATGAAAGCCTGTTCATTAGTACTAATTATACATTAAATGACCTGAATTTGGGGTGAAAAGCCGACACTGAATCTGAGCCTTAAAAGAAAGTCGAGGTCATTTCAAGGTATGAATGTCTCAATCTGTGCAGTCCGTTTCTATGCTGACGATCCTTCACTGTTCAGGTTCAGGCTCAGGCTCAGGTTCAGGTTCAGGTTCAGGTGTCAGTCCGTCAGCTGACAGTGGAACTGATGCTCGAAGGCCTCCAGCAGGTGAGGTATGGTCTCCTCCACGCTGACGTCCCTCTGCAGCTCAGCGCTCAGCGACGTCACTCCTTTGCCTTCGATGCCACAGGGGACGATGTGGCTGAACCAGGACATGTCGGTGTTACAGTTCAGAGCCAAGCCGTGAGACGTGACGTATCGGCCACAGTGGATCCCTGCAGAAACACAGAGTTCAGGGATCCAAATCATGAAGCAGAACAGTGACTTTGATGCTCTTTGTCATTTACTTTACAGAAACCTGTTTTCAGACTAAAGAAAAGTTCAACCACAAACTGAGAGCAGTAATTAAAACCTCTTTGCAGAACACACGGGACCTGCTGCGAGAACAAGATTTGCTCTTGAATGAAATTTCTGAGTGTTTAGGAGAATCTGATCTCGATCTGCTGCATGAGACCCATGAAAGAGCCGTTGTGTCGTCGTACCGATGGCACAGATCTTGTTGTCTCCGACCCAAACTCCGGTATGCGGAGACGTCGACGCGTTGATGCCGAACCTGCTGCAGACGGAGATGACGGTCTTCTCCAGCTCGCAGACGTACCACCGGACACTCTGAGAGACCAGATCAACCGTTAGCACGAGTCTGTTCACACTGAACTCAGAACCTTCAGAATGAATCACTGCAGACCTTCTTGAAGCTGGTCAGGTTGAGGACCGGGTAGCAGACCAGCTGTCCAGGCCCGTGAAATGTGATGAGGCCTCCTCGGTTGGTGCGGTGGACGTCGGCCCCGAGCAGGCGGAGGCGGTCCAGCATGGGGGCGGGGTAAGGTTTGTGGCGGATTCCGGTGGTGTAGACCGGCGGGTGCTGGCACAACAGCAGAGCATGAACTGGACTGGACCGGCTCTGGTTCACGTAGACCTGCTGAAGCTGCAGAGCCTCCTGGTAGGAGACCAGGCCCAGACGGACCACCTGCACCAGCGGCCTGCTGCCCTGCATCCAGGACTGGAACCCAGACACACACCCAGCTACAACTCAGTTTCAGGGATTTGGATCCTGACATTTACGTTTCATAAAGAGACAACATGCATAAGTAAAGAGATTTTTAAGAGATTAAAACTTAACTTATAGAAAAATAATAGAAAAGTCCTTTTCCCTGAATATTTTTTCAGCTGGAAACAAATTCAGAGCTTCATCGCAAATTCTACAACAATATAAATGTCAATATTCACCTCGTCAGAGTGAATAAACGTGTTTTTTCTCTCGCAGCAGCTTCCGCTCGGGTCATGCTGAGCCGGAAGCTTTGACTTTCACTGCACTTTCAGCGGCGCTCCGACATTAAAACCCTCCGATCACAAGTCTTTTACCTCTTAAATTCACCGTTCAGATCCCTGATGTCCTCCTCTGCCGGTCCTGCTCACTGTGCGCCGCCATTGTTGTTATTCACTTCTTCTTCTACGGTGAAATCGGCGTATTTCCGGTTTCCGCAGCGCTCTCCCCGCACCTCAGAACAAAACCTTTAGTGTGACAGAATATCGCTCCGCTCCATGTGACCCGTTCTTCTGTTTATCTGTTTCATATTTTTTGTTTGTCTTTATTTGTTTTTCTGCAGTGAAACTCTTCTCGGCCCCCTTCGTCAGAAATGATGCGTTCAAAGACAGTCTGCCGTGTGCTGGCGCCACTAAAGGAACAGGAGGGGCCACAAACTGTTCCGTTGACACTGAAATGGAAATTACAGGCTGAATTACTAGTTTGTTCGTTTCTGTCTTGTTTGTTTTGTACCTTATCTCTCATTGGAAGGTCGAATTATTCAGAGAGGAAATACAAATCCCACTTCTTTTTTTTTTACATTTGCTACAGCCACATATTAATTCCAACTCCTTATATGATCTATAATGCCTTTTTTAAATTAATGTTAAGATGAATAAAAAGCGTTTATAGCCTGACATGTCCCTCATACACTTAATAATGAAACAGACCTGCCTGTTAGCGATGTTTGTTTACATTTCTTACTTATTTATACTTTTGATTTGACAGATTTCTCGTGCATTTGGTTGGCCCGGTGAATTTGTGTCGTTATTGACACTTCCGGCTTCACAGGTATCGATAACGCTGTGACTGACATCATGATCGGTGTGTTTCGGAGAACCGGAGCGGATCCTCGCCGTGACTCCGTGTTTCTCCTGCAGAACCGAACGGGGGCCGTTTCCGTGTCCGTCACCGTCGGTCCCCCCGCCGCTCCGAGGCACGGGTGGGGCAGGAAGTCCTCCTCACCGCTAGAGGCCACTGATCCTTCTCACTCTGTCTCTAAGTAAAGGAGATACACGAAAATCCCGAACTCCCAGGCGTCCTGAACGAGGCACGCTCGACGTACGGCGTGAGGGCGGGGCCAAGCAGCCAACCCCGCCTTCCCGCGGGCCGCAGCCTGGACTCCTCGGTTTCGGCGGGGGCAGGGCGGGGTTTGTTTTGAGAGCGGACCGGAGAGAGAAGACTCACCAGGGAAGATGGCGACCGCAGGGTCCGCCAAACGGCCTGGCAGACCGGCCAGTGCTGCCGCCGGCAGGCACCGGTGCGGGTCAGGGCCCAGAGCTGGATCCGGGTCCAGTCCGCCGGAAAACGAGGCGAAGAAGTGCTCGGTGTGCGCGGAGGGTCAGCCCGGCGGCAGCCCTCCCCGCGGACACCCGGCCTGTCCGCTCTCCGTAGCCCAGAGACAGTCCGGCAGCGAAGAGCGGCTGCTCCGGAGGAGCGATCCCGAGAGAAGCAGCAGCAGGCCGGGGAAGAGGGACTGCGACAGCCGAAGAGGTCAGTGTCACTACCGGGGAAAGTAGAGCTCACAAACCGCTGTATCAGCACCGCCGGCGGCCGTTAGTTTTACGAACCGACCGCGAAAAAACAAGCGGAGTCAAACGGTGTTCAGGTTGCGTTCAGGGTGAACAGCAGGAGGCCGGAGGAGTTTCTGGAGCTCCGACAGGTAAAAGTGACGGAAAACACCAACATTTATTAGCCGGTGAGGCGAAAGAAGCATTCAGAGCCGTTCAGGGACTTCACGGACACGCAGACTTAAAACGGGGGTTATTTTAATGGAGTTTGGTGCGAAGCTGCGAAGCAGAAACTGACCTCCAGTCACCTGAGTTCAGTCAGTAAGAAAGTGAGAGAAACGGACCTGAGCGGGCAGAAGAGTCGCTCGTGTTGCTGTTTCAGAGGTTTAATAAACGTGTCTGGGAGCTGCGGAGAGAAAAACCCGGGCTGGTCTCCAGGTTTCGGTCGGAGCTGTGATCCGGTCTGGGGTTGGAGGACTTGCCCGGACTTGTACATGTGAAGGAGGAGCTGGTTCACTGAAACCAGGCTTCTCTTCCCTTTTCACCGGTGATTTCTGGCTGCAGCTGCTCTCTGCTGTGAAACACCTGTAGAAGATCAGACGTGGTTAGATGTTCACCTGCGTGTCTCTGTGAATCCTGTCTGAAGCTGCCTGCTGTGTCTCACGTGTTTCATGTGTGTGTTTTGCTTCTGGCTGCTGATCAGTGTTGGTGAGGTGAAGCTGGATGTGTCGGTGCTCTCAGCCGGTGAGCAGCAGGTTTCAGGGCAGAACTGGAGCTCTGACAGGTTCTGAAACACTGAAGACATGAACGGAGGTTTATTCATCTGTTTCAAACAGGTTTTAACACATTACAGGAACTGTGATGGAGGGTTTTCATCCCTCAGAGTTTTTCACTGTCTGATTGTCTTTGCACGTGACACACCTGTGAGACGTTCAGTAAAAACCGACATGTGAGCGCTGTGTGTTTCTGACGGGACGTTCAGTGGATGAAGCAGCGTTTTGTTTTGTCTCCTCAGAGTTCTTCGTCTCTCCTGCTTTCATTCCAAAATGTTCTGACGTTCTTTCATCGCTGACCGGGAAGCACAAGGTTAGTCCACATTCCTGACCGGGTGGTGGAAGCTGTCAGTGAACGCAGCACGGGGAGCCGGGCTTCCTGTGTGTTGGAGGCTGATCTTCTGCTTTGTGTTTCAGCTGCTGCTGTCTGAGGACCGAGAGGAGGCTCGAAGGAGAAACGCTGTGATCGTTAAGGAGGAAACCGGCCGACGTGATGAAGAGCCGGTGAGTGTGAACCAGCTTCTCCTGTCTGAAGGTTTGCTGAAGGACAGAAGAACAAGTTGATCTCTGCTGTAGGAACAAAGACAGACGGCTGCTGGTCGACTCAGCTGTCAGCTTCTTCTTCTGACCTTCTGTTGGTCCACCTCAGTGTTCTGGTTCGTGTGTCTTCAGTCTGCAGCTGCTCAGATGTTCTTTAAAATGTTCTTCTTTCTCAGGGAGTTCTGTCCGACTCGGAGAACGAGGAGCCGATCAGCAGGAGGATCAGAAACATCTCAGCCTTCATCAGGAAAACCAAAAACTGTGCAGCCTTCACAGGGTGAGCAGAGTCGCAGCTCCGGCCCGTCACACACACTCACGGCCACAGTGTCAGTGTCATGTGACCTCTCTGTTTCTTCTTCAGTGGTTCTCAGAGGAGTCAGAGCTGCACCGACCCGGTGGAGGACAGAGGAGGAAAGCTGAAGGTCGTCACCCAGCCGGCGCTGATGGACAGAGTACGTGAGACCTGCTGATCTGTTTTTCATGCCGCCGTCGTACAGTCGTGTTTGAAGTGAGCAGTGTTAGTGAGAGCAGGACCGTTTCCACGTCCTCTCCGGTCAAACTTCCCTCTTTTTACTCGTGTTTTTGGCAGAATTAACAGAAGTTGTGACCCGAAAGCTTCAAACCGAAGCTGCTTCTGTCTGCAGGTTTTCACTGAGTGATTGTGAAGTTCACTGTGATGAACGAGAGCAGAAAAAGAGAACTTTAATCTAAGTTCAGCTTTGACCAGCAGGTGGCAGCACCTCACAGTTCTGCATCAGGGCTCTGAGTCTAGTTTCTTGTACAAACTGAATGTTTGTGACCTTTTTCTGGAACGAGTTCAGTGAATGAAGGCGCAGTGTTTGATGATCAGCTCTGTTCACTGACCTGGTTCTTCCAGGTTCCTCTGCTTGTCGTTCTAAGTGCTGTTTGTTCTTCTTCTCTCCTCCTCAGGTTGGTATCAGCCACAGTTACACAGCAGGAATCCTCCTCTCCTCTGAAAACAGTCGCTCAGTCTCCGCCCCCATCACCGCCGCTGACCGGAGGCTCACCTGGCGAGCTGTCATCTCATCATCATCGTCCTCCTCGACCCCCCTGGGCCTGGCCCCCCCCAGACCTGAGCGCTCCATCAGCCCCGAGAGCAACGACAGCATCTCTGAAGAACTCAACCACTTCAAACCCATCGTCTGCTCGCCGTGCACGCCGCCAAAACGCCTGCCAGACGGTCGTCTGATGGAGCCCACCATAGTGAAGTCCACCCCCAGGAACCTGACCCGCGGCTTGCAGAAGGCCACCAGCTACGAGGCCAGTCCTGCCGTCCTGCAGAAGTGGAGGCAGATCGAACTCGACCGCCAGAGCCTCAAAGTGAACTCGAAGGCGACGCTGACGAGTCCCGTCAACGAGCTCCACAACAGGCCCGGCGGGTGGGAAGACGGCGGGGGCGGCGCCGCCAAAGCTCGTGTGTCTCCGTCAGGACGAGACAGCGAGACAGTGACGGTCATCAACAAGAGGAGGCTGCTGTTCGACCCCCCGGCCGCCGACGCCGACTCCTTCCAGAAACAGTCTGTAAAGATCCGCGTCCCTGCGATCCGGTACAGCAGCGAGGCGACCTTCAGAGCCAACGCAGACTTTGAGCCGACGGTCGGGGCTCCTGAATCCTGCAGCGGAGGAGCCATTTTCAGCCGAAAACAGTCGTTTTCGCCGTACAGCAAGAACTCTGGTTTCCAGTCATGCAAATTAGTGCCAAAGGACTCGCAGAGTCCCAGGAAGGAGTCAGACAGTAGCCTCCACAACCAGTCTACCTCAAAGAGGGGCAAGAAGAGGGAGCAGAAGACCAAGCACCTGGACCCGGACCGGGACTCGGACCTGAAGAGGAGCCGATCAAACAGCCAGGAGGCCTTCGATGAGCGTTACCTGTGTCAGATCCAGCAGGAGCGTCAGGACCGAGCGCTCGCCCTGAAGCTGCAGAGACAGTTCGACCTGGAGAATCAGGCCGTCAACCGCAGGAGGAGCCCCGACGCGTACTTCCTGCGGTCCTGGATGTCCAATCAGAACCGCAGGAGGCGTGGCCTGAGGAGATCCCGACGGATCAACAAGAAGCACTAAAGAGGAGTCGTTTGCTGACTCAGCACAAAGACAGACAGACAGACAGACAGACAGACAGGTTCATATATGCAAAGTGACGACAGGTGAAGATTGAATGTTTTTCCACGACCGTCGTTTCAACGCAAACTGAAAGTCAGCCAATAAAACACTGTTGAGGAAATCTGAACTCCTCCAAACTTTGATTTCCACATCTTTTCACCAGCAAACCACCAAAACGGGAACGTCGCACACAGACCAGGAACTGAGAAAACCGGTCCCAGAGAACTGGTCCCAGAGAACCGGTCCCAGAGAACTGGTCCCAGAGAACCGGTCCCAGAGAACTGGTCCCAGAGAACTGGTCCCAGCTCGGGGGGCGGCCTGGATGCTGGACTCAGACCTTCACCTCACAGACACACCAGGAACGACTGACAGAAGCCATAGATGCTGTACGTCAACACGAGCAGAGACAAAGTTTGCTCAGACTCGCCTGGACGGAGCTGATGGAGCTGACGGAGCTGACGGAGCTGACGGAGCTGACGGAGCTGATGGAGCTGGGGGGTTCTGGCCCAGGTTCTGGTCCAGGTTCCTGTGTGTCGCTCAGATCGTGTGAACGAATCGATATGAACTGAAAGATTAAAGCTCTTGAACCTTGAGGACTAATCTGTGACGGCGGAGCCTTGAAAGCAGCATTCCTTCTTCTGTTGGAGGGACGAAGTTCTCGGGACGAACTGACGGACTTTTGCCCTCAAACGTCTCCGACCAATGAAACACTTATGAATTCTGGGAAACAGATTGATGAAAAATGATGATGATCATCCTGATTAAAGGTCAGCGTCAGTTTGTACTTTCACAGGTGTGAATCATTTGTCTTGTTCAGGAGGTGTAGCACACCTCCATCACACACACACACACACACACACACACACACACACACACACACACACACACACACACACAGCTCACACACACACACTCACACACACACACACACACACTCTCACAGGGTTTACTTTCAGTCATCCCCCTTATTTTCTGAGCTCAGATGTGTTTAGTGACAGTTAAAAAAAGGAGCCTCTGGGAGTCAAGCGCTCACTTTTCAGATTACTCTGAATGCAGCGTTGTCTCACAGATAGCCCCCGTGGCTAACTGCTAACCAGCTGATGGCAGCCACAGCTAACAAACGGCTCCTTTATCAACAAGCATCCGTTAGCTTTGAGTCTCTCAGCGGCTCCTTGAAGGAGCTGCTCAGGTGGAGACGAGCATCACCAAGGATCAGAACACCTCAGGAGTTTCTTTTGAGGGAAATCTGTCTGCACTGACACAAAAGCAGGTTTCTGATTGGCTCTCACAAAATGACAACACACGGCCACGTTACATCCAGTATTCAAATACACTGAAGCTGAAACACCAGCTGCTCTTTAGACTCCGACACATTCACACCGCGGGGAGAGAAACCACCCATCTGCTGCTCTGCACCGCAGGTCTCTGATCACCTGCAACACCTGATCACCTGCAACACCTGATCTCTGGTCCCCTGAAAGGCAGGTAAAGGACCTGACACTGTTCAATAAAAATCAGCCATTAATCCGCGAGAGTAGCAGTCAATCAAACTGAGCAGCTAAATGACACACAGCGAACCTGGGGCCTCCGGGGCCACCGGGGGTCTGAGTCTCCGGGTCTGAGTCTCCGGGGGCCACTGGGGGTCTGAGTCTCCGGGGCCACCGGGGGTCTGAGTCTCCGGGTCTGAGTCTCCGGGTCTGAGTCTCCGGGTCTGAGTCTCCGGGGCCATCAGGAGTCTGAGTCTCTGGGTCTGAGTCTCCGGGTCTGAGTCTCCGGGGCCATCAGGAGTCTGAGTCTTCGGGGGTCTCAGTCTCTGGGTCTGAGCCTCTGGGGGTCTGAGTCTCCGGCAGAAGGATCCGGTCCTGAACAGAAGCTGCAGGTCTCCTGTGGTCGCAGGCTGAAGACGATGGAACGTTTCTGCTTTTGAAACCATCAGATCAGTTCACTTCTCCCAGAAGCTCCTCCCACCGAGGTTACCTGTCCATCCCTGCAGCCGCCTGTCTTCCAGTCTGAACTCTGACCGCTGAGGCTCATGGGTACTGTAGTCTCTGGAGCTGCCCTTCCGCCTGGTGAGCAGAACTGACCAGCTGCTCTCTGAGTGAAAAGACCTGACAGTTTCTTTGCAGCGGCGGCGACATGATCTGCTCTGTTCTCAGGAAAGGTGCTTCGATGCTTCCTCTTTTGTCTCGTGAAGTGGAGACACTGGACCATCATCATCATCATCTTCATCGTACAGAGGAGTGGAGACGCAGCGACCACGACAACCACATTCAACAAGCTCCTGATGTCACACATCTGCAGCTGGACTCGTTCAGCACATCTGCATCTTTTCCTTCCTCGTGTGTTCTTCTTCATGTTTAATCGACCTTCTGAATGTTTTATCAATGAAAAGTTTTCATGAACAGACGGAGGACTGCAGCCTCCAGTCAGGAGGCTCTGCGGCTCCTTGTTACCTGCCAAAGGTGTGACGGACGAGTTTTCAAGGTGTTCAGGGGTTTCAAGGCCTTGAGGAGGAAAATCCCTTCTGTTCTGGATCAGAGGAGACGTGTTGGACTTCACGTCGAATTCCGACGCGTTCAAACTGTTTGACTGGACACGAATCAGAAGACAAGAACATCAAGTCTGAACCATAAAAGTTCTGGATCAAGAACTCTAATTATCATTCATTCACTTTTCATTCATTCATTGGAGATGAAATGATTCAGTAGTTGCAGCCATAAACAGCTCAAATGTAAAACAAAAGCTGATTTATACTTGAAATGATTATAAGAACAGGTCGAATTGTTCCTGATTCGTTTGCAGAAATGAAAGACTGCAGATTGTGAAGAACACGAAGTCTGATGAACATGAAACATTCCTGCAGATGATCTTCAGACCGTCGGTCGATCATCTTTCCTGTTTCTCATCTGTGTTTCTTTAATGTCCTCGTTTAAGGAAAAAGAACGATTTCTTTTGATTTGTTGATTTTATTTTGTTGCCATGTTGTTCTGAAGGACTTTTTAACGCTGATGATCTGATGCAGTGTGGGGGGGTGGGGGGTGGGGGGGTGCTGAGTGCCAAATGATGAGGAGCTGGTGTTGATGGTTTGTGATTCAGTGGTTTTGTAAGAGAAGAGACGATCTGTGGCTGCTGAGACCAAACAGACCTGAGACGAGTCCACGTGTTCTGTCTTCTTTCCAAAGTGATTTGATCTGTTTGTTTACGGTCAGATGCCACGAAGCTCCGGAAGCTCCGGACGCTCCGGAAGCTCCGGACGCTCCGGACGCTCCGGAAGCTCCGGACGCTCCGGAGGCTCTGGACGCTCCGTAGGCTCCGTAGGCTCCGGAGGCTCCGGAGGCTCTGGATGCTCCGTAGGCTCCGGAGGCTCTGGACGCTTCGGACGCTTCGGACGCTCCGGACGCTCCGGACGCTCCGGACGCTCCGGACTCTTCTTAACTTTAATACAGTTCTTCTGTCAGAGAAACAAAGAAACTTACAGCGTTTTATTTGTTTGTTCTGTTCAGAAGCACAACTACCTGTTAATGTTATGAGTCATCAGTTCATTGATTAATTGACAGAAAAATCAATAAGTGAGTTTTTTCACTCCATTTTTGAAAATAGTGGAACGTTTCATGGCTGATGTGACATCAGAGGAGGACGTGTGACCTCATCACCAGCATCACCTGCTCGTTCATCACCTGAAACCAAAACTGATCACTTTCTGATATTTTCTGATTAAACAATCATTAGTTCATTAGATGATCAGCTTTATTTGGTTAAAACCCAAACTGGGAGTTTTGCATGAATCTCACTTTGATGGCACACGGCTCGTACTGCAGAACAAACTCTGCAGAACGACAGGAAACACTTCACCGCGGAGAGTGAGCTGCAGCTGGAAGCCTCATCACTTCACTTTACTGTGGACACGGTGAGCCGGTTCACTCCGGAGGTTCCCAAACTACGGGGAAAAAGCAGTAAACTAAAAGCAGTTCAGTGCAAAAAAGGAACTAATGCAAGTTGCTGACAATCACATTTAAGTTGCCTGCAGTCTCCTGAATGAGTAAATGTAGTTAGTTACTTTCACCACGAGGAGTATTTTCAGTTTCCTCAACAGACAGCTCAGTTTTTCTCTGTTGGCATCATTTTAAAAAATGTTTGAACTGATTGAAGACTTGAAGTCAAACAGACTGAACACAGTAAAATCTGAGTCAGTGATCGTTTGACTGTTTATTAAACTGCCAATTCAGTTTTTAATTAAATTATATAATTAATTTCTATTCTTTCATTTATTTACTTTTGGTATAAAGGGAACGTCTGTGTTTTTATTTGTTTGTTTATGTTGTTTATGTGTAGTTTTATTTTTTGTCTGCGACTGAGGGAGAAGCGCGCTGCGTCACGCCGACGTGCTGCGTCACGCCGACGTGCTACGTCACGCCGACGTGCTGCGTCATCCGTTCGTCCGTCGTTCAAATGTCGGTGAGAGCCAATCAGCTGCGTCCAGGTCACAGGTTCCGTATTTGTAGCGGAAGAGAAGATGGCTGCCGCAAGGAACGGGAAGAGTGGGCTGCTGGAGAAAGTAAGAATCCGAGTTTTTCTTTTCTTCTGTCCGCTGTGAGGAAAGAAGCGGCTGTTCCTGTCGGACGGAAGTCAGACCGCGGCAGAGCTCCGCGAGCCGCGAGCCGCGCGCTGCTGCTCTGCGCGCGCGGCTGCTGTTAGCGAGCTAAGCTAACGTTAGCAGGGCGAAACACACGGAAACTGAATTAAAATCATTAGAAAAAATCAGCTCACGGTGACATTACAGCGTGAATGTTGTGTCTGTGCGTCCTGCGCTCAGAATGCGGCCTGAGTTCAACCTGCAGCGGTTTGTTCAGTTTCTGCTTCCAGCTGCTTCCAGCTGCTGCTTCCTGCACCAAACCCCACTTACAAAACTGGGGATTTAAGGAGCCGTGGCTGTCGGCGGACAACAGGACGGAAGTCAGCAGCTCATGCGACGTGTTTTTAAAATGTTCATCCGAACTTGGGCTCGTTCTGCGGGTTAACAGTCTCAGAGTTTCGAGGGTGCAGCTTCCGGTTCTCCTTCACCTCTGATTCATTATTTAAATGAAAATACTCTTTTTTTCTAATTTCATCTCATAAATTCTAAATGCTAATGTTTTACTTTATTAAACTGAACCGTTAGTCTTTGTGCAGTTGACTTCCTCTCTGAGGATCAATATATTGATTTTATTTAAGTGAAAGTTGACATTAATCCACCGGGTTCGTTAGTGAGAAAAAGGACAAACATAAATCGTTTCTGACAGGATGAATGTTTAGTTTAACAGTAAATATCTTTAGTACTTCTGAGCGGTCAGATCACAAACTGTGTGACAAACCTGCTCAGTGGGATGACAGTAGATCCTGATGGATGGAGGCCTGTTTGTGTTGCAGTGGAGGATCGATGAGAAGCCGGTGAAGATCGATAAGTGGGACGGAGCTGCTGTGAAGAACTCTCTGGATGATGCTGCCAAGAAGGTGGACTCTCTGCTTGCTCTCAGAACGATTCAGTGCCTTTAACTTTGTGTATCATCTGTGTCTCTGTGAAGATTTACTCACCAACCGTCCGTGTTGTTGTCTGCTGCGGCGCCCTCTTCAGGTGCTCTTGGAGAAGTTTGGCTACTTGGAGAACTTCAGGCTGGTTGACGGTCGTCTGTTGATCTGCACCGTCTCCTGCCTGTTCGCCATGCTGGCCCTGGTCTGGGACTACCTGCACCCGTTTCCAGAGTCCAGACCGGTGCTCGCCTGCTGCGTCATCTCATATCCTTCAACAAGCAGAACACAGGAAGCTCAAGATCAGCTGCTGGGATCCTCATGACCTTCTGATCTGTTAGAGCACAATGAGATCGTCCTGTGTGTGTGTGTGTGTGTGTGTGTGTGTGTGTGTACGTTCCTTAACCTCCTCCTCGTCACATACTTCATCATGATGGGCATTCTGACTCTGTACACGTCCTACAAAGAGAAGAACATCTTCCTGGTGGCTCTGCAGAAGGATCCAGCGGGCATGGATCCGGATCACGTCTGGCAGCTCTCCTCCTCCCTCAAAAGGTCTGAATGTTACCCAGCATGCACTCTGATGGAGTCTAAGCCTCTGCAACCAGCTGAGTTACTGTTTCAAGTATCTGAATCCTTTACTGCAGTAAAACACTCTGAAAAGTCTGAAAGTCCTGCTTTCAAAATGTTCCTCCAGTTACAGTAAGTGAGTATCCTCAGGAAAAAGTCCTGAAAGTAATCAGAGTAAAAATACTGGTTGAAGTCCTGAGCTCTTCTGTGAAGGACACTAATGATTCTGATGAAGCTGCTGATTCTTCTCTCCATCGATCCACTGATTGTCCGAAACATGCTGTGTGTGTGTGTGTGTGTGTGTCTGTGTGTGTGTGTGTCTCTCTCTCTCTCTCTGTGTGTGTGTGTGTGTGTGTGTGTGTGTGAGTGTGTGTGTGTGTGTG
>JAQMCX010000055.1:7901848-7911848 GCA_029814765.1 Acanthurus leucopareius | reverse complement strand
GAGCAGGTCACCGCTTCTGTTCATCCTGTCTGCACCCGAGTGACAGGGTGAGTCTCACCGATTCATGTCCAGACAGCAGAAACAGGAAGTTTTACTGCAGCGGGAGAAACAACCTGCTGCTCTCTGACACACTCATCTGGGACGGATGAACAGAAACCAGAAACTTCAAAAGCTTCAAAGTCCAACTGAAAGTCACCATCCGACTCTGCGGCTGCAACGACGAGCTGAACGCGCTCACAGTCGAGTTAAAAAGCCACCGGAGGTCGGAGGCTGAAGAACTCAGAGTTTCTGTGTTTGAACAAAGGTCGAGACGTAAATGACTGATGTGAGTCGCAGCTGGAATCTGTTCTGGTGTCAGTTGGACCTGGAAGCTCTCAGCTGAAGATGTTGAACTTGAAGCACTGACCCTCCTCGAGACACGACCAGCTTCACTTTGACCTTGTAGGACACGATGATGCCCAGGATCTCCTTATTGGCTCCTTCTCTTAACCTGCTCCGGACAGGAAACACACAGTCAGACCCAGTTCCTCTGATGTCCACTAGAGGCTGCTGTTCACACTGTTTGTTCACCCTGATGGTTGATGTGTTACCTTTATTCTGCACCTGTGTGTGTGTGTGTGTGTGTGTGTGTGTGTGTGTGTGACAAACGTCTCTCACCTTAAAATCAGAAACTGAAACTAAATCTGATGAAACTTATCTGAGGTGAAGACACACTGGATACTGAAACACAAGCTAAAAATGAAACAAAAACTTAGGAAAAAACACTAAACTAGCGTAAACGTGCAGGCCACTCTCACTGTGTGTCAGACGTCAGATTTCCCGCGGGCCCTGAAGGCATCAGCAGGTACTCACAGTGTGCTGGAGGCCAGGTTGGTGTCCTCGTGCTTCAGCTTCCCGTCCAGAGCTAGGCCTCGCTTCTCTCGGTTGTTGGCCAGAAACGGAGTGAGAGTGAAAACTTTGCAGAAGGTTGAACTGGGCGCGACGACGTCACTGCAGACAGAAAGGTGTGTTTGCGGTCAGGTTAGCGCCCCCTGCTGGCAGAACTGTGCGACAAAAAGCTCTGAAACGGACTCACTCTGACTCCTCGGTGGCCACGGGACATTTGTACTGAGCCGTGTTGAACAGACAGATGTCGGCATACTGTCGCACTGCAGAGACACACAGTGACATCACTGACACACCTGCTCAGGTAGACACGTGTCTGTGTGAGTGTGTGTGTGTGTGTGTGTGTGTGTGCGTGTGATGTACCTGAGATCTTCATCTTCTTCACCATCTTGTTGGTGTTGTTGGTGACGTGGACGTTGACACTGATTGGCTCCCCGTGATAATAAATCTGAGGAAGACACACCCACAACTCACTGTTAACCAATCAGATCACTGACTGATGACACAGTTCAGCTCTGATCGTCACACATTTTTACGTCCTGCTCTGTTGATCCATGACTGAGTGGGAGGGGCTCAAACGGGCCAATGGGAGCAAAGATATCAAACGATGGTGTGAAAGTCGATGTCAAGGTTCATCTGCAGTTCACTGAGTCTCATCAAAGTGCAGACACTTTGTGGTTTGAGTTGAATTTATCTGAGTTCATCACATGAGCATTTCTCAGTGCAACATGAAGGCTTCGCCGCTCGGCACAAGTTTCTTATGTCGTCGTCACTCTGAGTCTGACGGTTCTTCACCGGCAGCAGCTTCATGCTGCATCTCAGCTTTAAAAGCTAAAACCTCCTCACAGCTTTACTGAGGGTTTTTCTGGGGACACAAGATGTTTGATGTTTTAAAAGACGCGGTATGACAGTAAAAACAGCCAACACCCTCCCCTAAAGCTCTGTGTGTCCTCTTGTCCGTCTCCTCCACTCTGCTCAGACTTTGCATCAGGTGTGCGTGTTACCTCTTTGTCCAGAGAGGCCTCCAGGTGCAGAGGTTTGTCTGACATCAGGAACTGTCGGGTGGTTTCTGCGGTCGGCTGCGGGCCTGGTTTCTCCGGAGCGTACTGCACCTTCCGGATCACCAGGCGCACCGAGTTTCTGCAACAACACGACAAACTGAAGCTGGACGAGCAGCTCGTCTCTGTGCAGGAAGCTGTTAATGCACGAGTGACTTCACCTCCATCCATAATTCATCTCTGTGCTCTGCTGCAGCTCACTCACTTTTACCTTTTGTGGATCTTTTCTTCAACATTTTCTGCACAGAAAGCTTTCACCTCGAAGTCGACGCCGCAGGCCTGAGGACACAGAAAGAGGACAATCATGTCTTCAGTCAGGTAAATGGGGTCCAGGCTGTTCAAAGAGACCTGAGTGGAGCTGAGCAGCTCAAAGTTCAGACACAAACTGAGCTTCTCTACCTTCCCAGTATCCTCTGGGCCCGGCTGCAAGGTGACGGAGCACGGCAGGTTCAGAGGAATCTGAGAAACAAACACAAGGATGAAAAAAATCAAAACCAGCAGACAGAAACTGATTACAGTCACATCATTTCTCTTCACCTCTTCAGTCTCTTTTTTGGTCTTTATATTAAACTGTTTTCTCACTGCCTTCATTTATTTGACGAGTTTCCTGACAGGTTGAGATCAAAAAGACAAAATATAACTAACAAAGAAATGTCAGTGAATTTTTTCGGTTATCATTTAAACAAGCTCCACTTCACCAGCTGCAACATTACAGTGATGAACACAATGATGCATCAATAACTCTGATCAGATAATCAATAAAAAAAGGGCCCTGGTTCTTCAGGGTTACACATGTGTGAACAGAACTCTTCTCATGTTCCTGTGAATGCTCCTGTCGTGAGGAACGACTTCATGATGAAACAGGAAGAAGAGGAGCTTGTTATCCTGAGATAATGACACACTGAAGAAACTACACTACAACTGTTAATTCCAGATAATCGGATCAATCAGTGCTGAGCTCTGGATAATACCAGGATCATTATCTGCTTCCACACAATTAGATAATGAATCAGCTGCCGTTCTCGAGATGATCAAACATGAGTATCAATCACATTTATGCTGACAACCCTTGAACAGCGACAGTCGGTCAGATTCAACCATCAGACCAACATGAATTACAACCAGACCGTTTCTGACCTTCCATCTGAGACCTGAAACCAACCGCTTCAGACACAAACAGCACTGAGAGGAACATCTGCCTGACAGGAGGAACTCAGGGCAACACGTTCCCCATCAGGGTTAATCATGTCTGATAGCTCTTTAGAGATCAATAACTGAATGATGAACACTTTCTGCCGGCTCAGTACCTCGAAGGTGAAGGGATGGGCGTGTTCTCCCAGTTTTTTGATCAGACGTTCCTGAAGACGAGTGAGACTCTTCTTCTCCTCAGGAAGTGGAGGAAACGCCTGCACATTCGCCACAAACAGGTCTTTCCTGAAGGTCAACCCGAGGACATCCAGATCCTCACGGCCGTATCGAAACGCACAGGTCAGGGTCACAAACACTGACAGGACGCAAAAACACAACACCACATCCTGTTAGTGCACATAAAACATTAAAAAATAGTAAATTGAGTTTTATTCAAGTTTCTTTTGAAGAATGATCGTTTCCCTCCTGTGACCGTTAGCACATCCTGAACATGGAAACGAAACTGACCTCTGAAGATGGACAAGAAGACACTTAGTTGTTCAATGATTCTTCAAATCTATTTGTGGTTTAATAGAAAGAACAGAGGCCCCAGGACATTTCCCTGAGAAATGCCAAAATTTACTGGAATAAGTGACCAGAATAAATTTTGGACTGCTCCTCGGGATCCTCTGAGCCTTCAGATTGATCCGAAACACCCTGAGATGTTAAACTGGATGTTTCAGAAAAAGTCTTTGCTTCACAAAAAGACTGAATTTAGTTGATTGTTTTCTAATTTTGACTTTTTGCTTTCGCTTTTAATTAAAGGACAGTTTTACAGCTTCTGCCCCTCAAAGTTTCTGTTAAAATAATCTGGTAAAGCAGTTTTGTGTTTAGTGATGTCCAGACTGTGATTTCAGGGTCACAGTGAATCATTTGTGGTCGTTGTGCTGCCGAGATGATTCGCGTTTCTTTGGTGTAACGGTGAAAAATGAAATAGTGTTGTTGGACAAAGTGACCTCACAGGAAATGGAGGCTGAGGATGAAGGAGGATTCTGCCAATGTTCTCTTTTTCTATAAAGAGACTGGAGGTTCAGGTTCCTCACCTTTTCTCTCCTTCAGGTACTCTGGGTCGATGAGAACGACACCATCTGCAGGAAGAAAAGACACAGAGTGGATAAACAACAAAAGGCAGCTGATTTTTGTTTTGATCTTCATCAGTTTTTCTGAAATCAGCTGTTAGCAAAGACGTGTTGACTTCAGCTCTGCTGATACATTTTCTTAGAACAAACTGGTCTCACCGACGGGCTCCACCAGCTCCACGTGGTCCACAAAGTCTCTCTTCCCCAGATAGACAGTGAGCTGAGGGAGGAACACAGCGGTCAGACCAGCCAATCAGAATCAACCGTCAGACCAGCTGATCAGCCAGCTGATTCAGACATCAGGAACTTTTATCAGGTGTTAATGAACTTTTATAAAGTAGAAAACTGAGATTTTTAGAAAAGTCGGTTTGAAAGGAAAAACCTGTGTTTATGTTCTGAGCAGGTTGTGGATGAAGATGAAGATGAGGAGCACTCACCTTTCCATTGGGACTGGCTTTCTTAAACACTCTGAAACCAACAGAGACAAAAACAGGTCGGTCAAACTGACACATGATTCTCCTGCATGTTGGTTTCTAGTTGAGCTGTTTAGCTTTTGTTTCCTGTTCTGTGTGAAATGTTTCTCTTTGAGGGACAATAAAGGTACTTTGACTTTGAATTAAACAGTTTTAAGAACATTTTTTAGGACCGCTGACATCACAGTTTCAACCAGGTAAACTCAGCAACTATGTAATGTTTTTCCAGCTGTTTTTGTGACCAGAGCTGAAGTTTCTTTTCCAAACCCGACAGGAGGGTTTGTGTCTCAACATAAACTCAGGAGCAGAAAGTCTCAGCAGGCTGAACGATGGCAGCGTTCATTCTGGTGATCAGGTTAAAAATAACTGACATCTGTTCTTTTTCATTGATAATATAATTTGAATATCGTGTCTCCATGAAAAATCCTTTGTTTCCGGTCGGCTGCTGGTGTTTGTGATGGAGCTTCTGGAGCTGAAGTGTGTCTGAAGATGTTTAATTTATCGATTTAAAAAAGAAGAAATGACTCTCATTCCAAAAATTTTTCATTTCTTTCAAATGTCCTGATTTTCCCCCAAAACTGTGATGTTTTAAAAATGTTCTTAAAATGTGCTTTTCTTCATAAAACTGTCAGAGACAGAAAGAGAAGCAGTTGGATCTGCTTTTGTTTCAGGGGGCTGCTGTTGGTCGTCATCATCATCATCATCATCATCGTGGTGATGTTCAGCAGCAGCTTCCTGTCTCTGAGCTTCTGTCTAATGCTGTCTGACATTATTACCCCCCCTCCTCCTCTCTGTGTTAATGTTGTCATAAATTAGCTGCTGCAGCTCCATTAGCTTTCAGCTTCCTCCTGAATGGATCTTCATCAATCAGCTGCATCAGGACGCCGTTTTACCGGAAACCGCCAGAACTCCTGGGAGCTCACTCAGCATGAGATTACCTGCTCGCCATCATCTCTGCAATTAGTGCAATTACATGTGAACATGGAGCAGCTGCAGAGTCTCAACACAAACCGTCGACGCACAGAGCAGCCGGCGAGCTGATCGATCGCTTTCTGACATTTATCAATCAAAAACTGCAGTGACATCACAGGAAAGAGACGTTCAAGGAGACAAAGACAGACAGCTTTATGTTTTCTAGATCAATAAATCAGTTCATTAAGTTAAAATTATTGATATCGATTTGAATTGAAAAAATCCTGCTTTTTTATGGAGTAACATTTCAAGATTATGTCATTAATCATTTTATTTATCAATAGAATTCAAACAAAATTAATCAACAGAAAGTTTTAGCATTCAGACACTGAGAGCTTCACTGTCAGAACAGCAGCTGAGCTGACGTCGTCCTGTGATTTCTGTCAGTGACACTTTGACATCCTGTCGGTTCATATTTCAACATGATCACAAGAACACAAGCAGCTTCAGCTCATTTCCACAGTTTACAGGTTTAACTTGGATTCTCCTGCCAAAGAAACGTCCACAGATCAAAATCTGAACTTTACATTTTCTCCAAAAACCTTTTCACACAAAGAAAAAAGAGAAATAAATAAACTGAAAAGCTGCAAAGTTCCTGAATGTGAGTAACAGGGTAAAATGCATAAACTGAACTCTGATGATGCTAATGCTTATGCTAATGCTAATGCTAATGCTAATGCTAATGCTAATGCTAGGTTAGCAGCAGGGACAGAGCGAAAGTCAGTCCGGTGGATCCCTGCAGAGTCACATGGAAACCACACCTGTTACCACGGTAACTGTTCCCAACAAAGACGGAGACCGCTGTTACCATGGCAACCAAAGCCACCCGAGAACGTGACAAAATGTGACTGAAACCCAATCAGGTGTTTGATGACAGCAGGATGGGAGCTCGCTGGCGCCACCATGTGGCTGCTCTCCCTGCTGTGCTGCTGTGTGAAGGTGCAGGTGCAGACAGCAGCCTCGGTGTCCTGATGATGCATCCAAACTGGTTGTAGCTCAACAGACTGAGTTGGATGATGTGGATGGAGGACGCAGGTGTTGGCGTGACAACCGGTTCACGGGTTTGATTCGGCCTCTGAAGGCTGAATGTAAACACAGCGAGACGAGTCACAAACACTGTGAAACAAACCTGCATCTTAAAACCCTTTTTCTGACAGAAACTCAAACAGTGCAGCTGTTTTTGATTCACACCAAACACTTCAGTGTGTCTGCAGGTTTCTGTGAGAACATGGAGTCCAACAACCATCTGCCCCGTTGTTTCCTCCACAGCAGCCAATCAGAGCATCCGGCCTCTGAGTGTTCACGGTTTTCAGTCTGAGTCTCAAACTGATCATTTTATAAAGAATCTGAGCTTGAACTGTTTCACCATGAACCATCAGGACTGTCAGTGCTGCTGCTCGTCCCTCGAGTCCTCCACGACCAGTCAGCTCCACCAACAGGAGACGTTTCATGGAACCTTTCTGAACCAGATGTTACTGATCCAGATGTGTCTGATCCAGAGTTCAATGAGCAGAACTCAGAACTCTGATTCAGGATGACTTTGGCACCACTGATCCTCTCTGGTTTCTTGTTGAAAGTTGTGTCTATAACTGAACTGACGGAGGTTCATCTGGACGTCATGAAGTCCTTCACACCGTTCAGCTGAACATAATTTGAGGAAACAGCTGCTCAGATGTTTGAGATCTTCTCCTCTGTGAGTAACTGAAGTGTCTCTGAAGTGTTTGTTCATCTGATCGATCGCGACGCTCTGACACTAACTGACTGATCAATATCTGACCGTTGTGTCAGAGTGAAGACTCCCCCGACGCTCAAACTACACACACACACTGACCCACACTGACACCTGAGCGCCATGACATCATCATGTCATCACACCTGAGAGGCTCCAGGTTTCCTCAGCAGGTCAAAGTGGTTTCTCATCACGGGACTGATGTTTGAAACGAGCCGTCGCTGCTCACAGGAAGTGATTTAATGCGTCTGAGTTAAACTGGGCGTCTGGGCTTTGTTTCCTGTTTCTCAGGATGCATTCAAGGCCACATGGGACGTCGGAAAACAAACCCACAATGCAGACTGAAATCATGGGGCAGAAATTCACCTCATAGTTTATTTTCTCACAACAAACGCTGTCGTCCATCAACAGGACCTTCACAGGAAGCAAAACACACCGAAAGTCACGATGCAGCTGAGACAGACAGACAGACAGACAGACAGACAGACAGACAGACAGACAGATGGACAGACAGACAGATGTTCTCCTCACAGCTGGAGCAAAGTCACAGGATGGAAACCAAACAGGACCTGAACGACTCGGATGTGTTTCGTCGCCTCCTGTGATCCAACAAAACGTCTCAGGAGCAAAAACGGGGCCTTTTTCTGTGACTGTGATCGAACAGCAACAACAAGTGTGTTAAAGGTTATTTTGTGGAGTTTCTCTCTCACACTCGGTGTGTGTGTGGACGCCTCCTCCTCCTGCTCATGAAGGACTCTGAGGCTTTGAAGGAGGTTTGGGGGAGTCGGGATGTTTGAGCTGCTGCTTGTTTCTCATCTGTATGTCTCACAGACACACTGAGCTCATTCATATTCTGCTGACACGACACACTCGCATCATTCAGCCTGCAAACACACAAACTCCCACAGAGGGAGGAAACGTCGGGGGTCTGTGGTCTCAATCCGGTTCTGTGTGGAACCACAACAACTTCAACCAACTCTGTTTTCAAAATAAAAGGAAACTTCTCTGTTCAAATGTTGATGTTTGTTTGAACTCGACGGTGAAACAAGAAAAAACTCCTCGAAGTTCAGCTCATTAGCTCGAGGCGCCATCTTTACCATTAAATCTGTACTGAGGCCATTTTTCCTGCTGAAATCTCATTACTCCAGTTTATTTTTGAGGTATTTTTGAGTTACTGAAGTTACTGAGTACTTCGTTACCACTAGCCTGCTCTTAATGTGGAGAAAAGAAGCTCCACCTGTCCTCCACCAGGACGTGATGACGGCGGCTTCCAGCAACAACAGCTGACAACATCTGGACACAATTTTACTCCAACAGCTGAAAGAGACGACGTTGGTGCTCTGAAGAAAAGCGGCACAAACTGGAGCTGAACATGATGTTAGCGAGCAGCTAATGTTAGCAAGCTAATGTTAGCAAGCTAATGTTAGCAAGCTAATGTTAGCGACGTTTGGTTTTAAACTCTGACGTCATGATAACGACTTTAACTTATTCTGTAGCTTTTATTGTTTGGCTTTCTAAATGTGGAAATTATAAAATAATAATTCAAATTAATCATGATCAGCTGATTTACTGTAGCGCCACCATGGGGTCAAAGTTGACTCGTCTGGCTGTTAGCTTAGCATTAGCTGTGAGATTAGTCTGATTCACCAAATTCAGACAGAAACATAAATTCTAGTCGCAGCTTCATGTGGAAAAGATTTTTTTGAGAAACAGTGAAATTTATGACTGAAGAACGTTGAACACGGCCGGCGGCCATGTTGGACTTCAGGTCTTCACTGAAACACGTGACGACGCTGAATGACCACAGAGTCACATGATCATGTTTGTGTTTCCATCCCCCCTCACTGTTTCCTGTCGATCAATGATCACAATAATCAATCAATGATCTGTTTAAAACATTTTCACTCAAAAATTTGCTCAAACAATTTACACTTTTAAAATCATTTTACATTTTCAGAAAAACAGACAATGAAACAAAAATCAGAAACACTGTGACGTGCTTTGACGTGTGTGTGTGTGTGTGTGTGTGTGCGTGTGTGTGTGAGTGTGTGTGTGTGTGTGTGTGTTTGGAGTTACTGAAGTGGAGCCACTAATTACTTTGTCTGATGAGTTGTTAGTAGTTAGTAATATAATTACTTTCTTGAGCAGTATCTAATTACTTGTTCAACCCTGCAATGCGCCCTTCTCTGTCTCCATGCTTCCTGTCTGTACTATCAAAATAAAAGCAGAAATGCCAAAAAAACCCTTAAAAAAAATCAGAAAACATGAGTGTGTCGCTCACACAGACGTCACACTGCTGGAGGTTCTGACAGAACGTTACGTAATGTTTCAACAACACAGTGTGTGGTTCTCCTACCAGAACACACACACACACACACGCAAACACACACACACACTCACACACACACACACACACTATCTGCTTTCAAAGGCTCTCTGAAAAAGGAAGCAGCAGCAGAACGACTGAAAAAAAACACAAACACAAAAAGCTCCCTGCACAAAAAACACACAGACAGCCACACTTGTGTACTGGGGTGTGTTACTGCTACACACACACACACACACACACACACACACACACACACACACACACACACACAGACACAAACAAAAAAT
>JAQMCX010000055.1:7875253-7890835 GCA_029814765.1 Acanthurus leucopareius | reverse complement strand
TGTACTCAGTGTGTACTCAGTGTGTACTCGGTGTGTATTCAGTGTGTATTCAGTGTGTATTCGGTGTGTACTCGGTGTGTACTCGGTGTGTACTCGGTGTGTACTCTGTGTGTACTCGTTGTGTGTACTCAGTGTGTACTCAGTGTGTATTCAGTGTGTATTCAGTGTGTATTCGGTGTGTACTCGGTGTGTACTCGGTGTGTACTCGGTGTGTACTCGTTGTGTGTACTCGTTGTGTGTACTCAGTGTGTACTCAGTGTGTACTCAGTGTGTATTCAGTGTGTATTCAGTGTGTACTCTGTGTGTACTCAGTGTGTACTCGGTGTGTACTCGTTGTGTACTCTGTGTGTACTCTGTGTGTACTCTGTTTGTACTCGGTGTGTATTCGCTGTGTATTCAGTGTGTACTCTGAGTGTACTCTGTGTGTATTCAGTTTATACTCTGTGTGTACTCAGTGTGTATTACCAGCACTTGTCTCGCTCTCACTGGGACTCGGGCAGACAGACAGATTCCAACAGGACACATCAGATCCTCCTCCAGACTGCAGACCGAGTGGCCCCGCCTCTTCCTGCTGACATCACACACGGTCACATGTTAGTATCAGTGTTATTGTGACCATGTGTGTCCTGACAGTGTAACACAGAGGAGCTGAGTGTGTGCGTGTGTGTGTGTGTGTGTGTGTGTGTGTGTGTGTCTGTCTGTCTGTCTGTCTGTCTGTGTGTGCTTGTGTGTGTGTGTGTGTGAGTGTGTGTGAGAACATGAGGACTCACTCGAACAGGTCTTTGATGGAGGACAGGATCCTGGGCGACGTGGCCGACGCTGATCTGACAGAAACATGAAAGTCAAAGGTTTTTTATCTTCAGTCTCTTCGTTGTTGGAAGCAAACTGGAAGGAGGAGAAACATCTGGACAAAGTTCTCTGGTGGAAACGAGTCTTTCCCAGGTGTCTCACCTGAACAGTCGGATGTGTCCTCTCTCCGTGGACTCGCTGTGGTTCTCGTTCTTTGGAGATGTGGATCTGGAGGTCGGAGCGCTGGAAGAACTGAAACACAAAAGCTGTCTGAGGCTGAACATCCTCATGCTGAAGGTTCCTCACACACAGCTGTGAGGAACCCGAAGGTTTGTTTGTTCCAGTTTACTCTGATCGATCTCACAACGTTCAACTTTTTAAAAGATATTAAGATCAATTTTCTACAAACTTTTATCGTCTTGGTCAAATAATTTCACCTTTTTCTCAAAACATTCCAGCAGACTTTTCATGGAAACAGTTTTAGAAGAAAACTAAGGACAGATGTGAGTGGAAACAGATGTTGAAACAGATGTTGGAGACTTTGGGAAGGTGGATCTTACCTGTCCACGGTGACCTTTGACCTGGCAGCAGTTTGCAGCTCCTTCTGCAGCTTCGCTTCTCGAGCTCTGATGAAAACACACAGACCAGGTGGTGTGTTCAGGTACATGCACCTGCTCTGTAACTGTGAGACAAACAGGTGTGTGTGGTGCGTTCAGGTACCTGGACCTGCGTTCGTTGTGGCTGTTCATGCGGTCGGCGGCCTGTTTTTTCAGGTAGATCATGTCCTCCAGCAGCTGTCCTCCTGCCACCTTCTCCTCCCTGAGCCGTTTCTCCTCCTCTCTCTGCTGCTCCAGCAGGGCGTCGTACTCCACCTTCAACGCCCTGTTCTCCTCCTGAACCTTCTGCACCTGCTGCTGCAGCTCCTGACGAGCACCGAACACACCAGCCCGCCGACGCTCCTCCTCCAGCAGCCTGATCACAGAGATCACCAACAGGTTAAAGGGTCGGGTCACGCTGATGATCGCCCCCTGGTGTCCGGCTGCAGCACAGCTCGTCCACAGTGGGTCTGACGGCGGCTTCATTAAATTCTGCTCATCCATCTCTGCTCTGTCCTCACTTAGAGTTTAAATTTTTACTCTGAAGAAACAATTTATCAACAACTTCACCTACAGACACATGACCAGCCTGAACCAATCAGCTGTGAGGATCCACAGGCGACAGCTCCAGGTGTGTGTGACTCACCTGGTATGTTGCTCCTCCAGTAAACATTCTTTGATTTTAATCTGCTGCTGCAGCTCCACCACCTGGTAAGCCAACTGAAAGGAAACAGCAAACCACAGAAGAAGAGGAGTGAGGAGGAGGAAGGAGGCGTTCATGACGTTCAGAGCCGACAGACAAGAATTCAAACAGAGCTGAGAGACGGAAAGACAAACCAGGACGATGTGCTCTGATTGTTCAGCCTGACAGAGGGGGGTAATGACTCATGCTGCACACCAGGGGGCGACAGAGAGCCTCCATCTGTTTACAGTGGCTGTGTTTTACAGGTGGAGTAAAAACAGCAGGAAGTCGTGAACGAGGTCACGGAGGAGGAGGAGTCTCTGAGTCACTGACTCGTGTTTGACAAACTTTCACCTCGATCATCCTGCAGTATCAGAGTAATCAAGTACTAAAGTAATCCAGCGATGGGTGAATACACTGCACACAGGAGCTGCTACAGCTGGTTCAGTCTCTGTTAGTGGACGCAGTGTGATCAGGTGTGATCAGGTGTGATCAGGTGTGATCAGGTGTGAACAGGTGTGATCAGGTGTGAACAGGTGTGATCAGGTGTGAACAGGTGTGATCAGGTGTGATCAGGTGTGAACTGAACTGAACTGAACCTTCACTACTCGAATATGTTTCAACTTCAACATCAGTCCAGGAGTCTGAAAAAGACTTTGTGTGCAGATTATCTGTGTGTGTGTGTGTGTGTGTGTTAAAGGACACACACATCACCTGAGCAGTGATGATGTCACCAGGTGTGTGTCAGTACCTCTCCTGTAGTCTTCTTCAGCTTTTCGTTCAGGTGGAGCAGAGAGGAGATGGAGCTGCTGCTGTCAGAGGAGGGACGTCTGGAGACACAAACCAAACACACACTCAGCACCATGATCTCACACACACACACACACACACACACACACACACACACACACACACACACACAGCAGACAGCAGGTGAGTTACCTGTCGGAGCAGCTCAGTATTCCTTTGGCCAGGCTCGTTTTCTCCAGCAGCTGCGTGTCTGAAACACAGAACAGAGGAAACTGGTTTCCACCTGATCAGGACTTCCTGTCTCACGTCAGTCAGGATCCTTAAAGATCGTGACTCAGACGTTCTGCCACAGACCCTCACCCCACCCCCCCTCGCCTCCCCTCGCCTCGCCTCGCCCCTCGCCCCACCTCGTCTGGAGAAGCATCATCAAACGAACGGATGACATTTTCACACCTGTTGGGTTTGAACAGGTAGCGTGACGTCAGTCTGAGACGCGGTCTCATAGAACCTCTGCAGGTTCTGGTTTCCTGCGGCTGCAGCGTCCGTGTGACGCCAACATGCAGCCTGCAGATGATGAAGCGGCAGCAGGCCGATGAGCCGCCACAGTTGAGTCACAGCACAGAGGAAGTGGAACAACAAGCGGTCTGGTTTCTGGAAACTTCCCGAACGTAAACGACAACTAAATAAATAAAAACAGAGAAAACTGTTTCTCTCCTGTTTCTCAGCCTCTCTGCAGACTTCAGCTCATATCCAAACTGAACCCCCCCATGGTTTTAGTTTCCCTGCCTCCAGTCACCTGACACCTGACACAACATTCCACACATAAACTAAACCCAGATTAACAAGTTCAGACTGCATCAGAGTCTGAATCAGGTGTGAAACCTGAAACTCTTTCTCAGGCATCACAGGTGACAGCTGACTCGGTCATAAGCAGCTTATTACATGACAGACATGACAGACATGACAGCAGACTGCGGGAACTGGTTTTGTTCAGCAGTAAAACGGATCCGAAGTCCGTTTAAAATCTGATCTGGTCTCAGTTTCATGTCGCAGATTCTGGATGAATCTCCGCTCATGAGACTGAGACTTCCGCGCTGACAGGTGAAACACCTGACCCGAGCCTCGCGCGGAGAGAACTGTTAAATTACGGGATTTTTGAATGGGGTTTGGTGCGGCGCTCCGGAGGTCCTGACACCGGTCTGTCACGGGCCGGATCCGGATCCGGAGCCCCGCGGGGCCCGAACGCGGCCTGTCTCGCGTGTTGTAAAGCGGATAAAGTTGTACTTGTCGGCCGTACAGAAGCGGATCAGGTCCTGGAACTTGGCGTGCTGGCTCCGGTCTCGGTGCTTCAGCTGACGGACGATGTCTCTCTTCCAGCTCTCCGCCGCGGACACGCCGCCTCCCGGCGCCGGGACCCGGCCGCTGCGGGCCGACGGTCCGGCTGAATCCGTCAGGACTCCGCGGCCGCCGGCGGCCACAGCGGCCATGATGCTCGCTGTTACAGGCGGCTCCGTGGCGCCGCTCCGCCCGCCGCCATGTTGCCGCGGGTTCTTCTTCTTCTTCTTCTTCTTCTCTGATGTTTTTGTTTTATTGTTTTTATCTCAGATTCGTCACTCCGACGGGGGCGGGGCCGGTGGCGCGTGCTGCCAACTGCCGGCTCTCAGCCAATCACAGCCCGCCCTCCGCTCTTCCTGTTTTGAGAACAAAAACAAAACAAAAAAACAAAACACCTGTTTTCTTCATAACAACTCTGGTTTTATTCCGCTTTCTGATGATGGATGTAAAGAATCACTGAAGTTCAAACACACTAAAACACGGTAAAATACGGTGAAACACGGTAAAATACGGTAAAACACGGAAAAACACGGTAAAACACGGTAAAATATGGTAAAACACGGTAAAATAAGGTAAAATACGGTAAAATAAGGTAAAACACAGTAAAACACGGCGTTTGTCCGCCGGAGTTTTGACCAAAGACATGAAAAAACTCTGCTGAGACTTTAAACCTCCTCAGAGTTCATACTGATGTTTTCTTTTCTTTAAACCGCAGCTTTGTTTCATTGTGGCTGCAGGGACTCTGAACACAGATGGACTCGGTTTTATTTACCCATCAGGCACTGCGCATTCCCAAACAGGAGGCTGAAAAATAGCATGACAGCTGCAAATGAATAATAATAATAATAAAAAAAAAGTAATTGACCAGCAGCAGAGCAGGTGAGAAGGTCGAGTGTGTCAGAAGTTACCAGCATGACGTCACAAGCTGATGTAAACATTTAAATCATCTCACTTTTTCTTTTACAACTAAAGTTTATTTCTTTAACACAGATTCAACCCATTTATCACTCTGGACTCTATGAACATGTGACGAAACATGTTCTGTCATCAGAACAGGTGGAGTCCAGTTTCACACCTCCACCTGTTCCCACCTCCACCTTCATCAGAACAGACTGTGGTTCACTGACGGAGGAACGTTTTGTTCTTAGAGTCGCGTCGTCTCTCGTCCTCCATCAGAAACCTCCAGGTGGTTTTTATGAAGCTGGTCTGTTGGAGACGTTTCTGTGGTGAAGCTTTAATAAACTCAGACAAAACATGTGGAGACGCTTCAGTCTCAGATCAACAAACAGACAGCGGGAAGATACAGCTCTGATCAGTCTTACACACAGTTTTCAAATGTCCCACACTCTGATTACCCCTTAAATGCCCCTCAGTCTTGTCCTTTCTTTCTCTTCTTCTTGCTCTTCTTCTTCTGCAGCTCCTCTCCTTCCTCCTCAGCCGGTTTTCTCTTCGGCCTCTCCTCCACCAGCTCCATGTTGTCCCACACCTCGTCATCGCCTCCCCCCTCCTCCTCCTTCACCTCCTGGGACCCCGCCTGCCCCCCCGCTCTGACCTCCAGCTCCCCGCTGCTGAACAGCAGACAGTTGAGGCGGGACTTCAGGTAGACCTTGTGTTGCAGTTTGCGGTCCTCCAGGCTGTGGATGCGGAGGAAGCGGTCCAGGCCGCAGGACGCCACCACGGGCTGGGAGGGGTGACACTGCAGCCCCCGCACGCCCCCCACCAGCCCCTTCAGACAACCACGGACCAGACCTTTCCTCAGGTCCAGCAGGGCGATCTGGCCTTGAGTGTTTCCCACCACCACCGTGTCGCCACCGGCAGCCAGAGACAGGGCGGTGAGCGGGTGCTCGCCATACTCCACCTCCAGGACGGGACGCCGCTGAGGGGACGAGGGGTCGAACACGTGAACCTGACGGAGGAAACAACAACAACGTTAAAGCTGCAACTACTTCTTCACCACTAGGGGGCAGAAAAAAGCAGACAGACGCCTCAGTGACATGTGACAGGAAGTTCAGACTGAAACTGGACAGGAAGTAAAGATGATAATTCGACTTTTACTCGAGACTTTTCTCCTCATGATGCCCCAACTTCTTTGGATTCTTCCTGCAGCTTCTCAGCCGTGAAGCGAGTAATCAGAATACATGTACACATACTGCATTACCTCTGACAGCTGACAGCTCAGAGTTTCACTGAGGTAAAAACAAAATGCCACAAAATGCACATAAAGCATCAAAATAAAAGTGTTTTTATCTGAACTGATTGAAAACTCATCTTTGAGTTGGTTTGAAGATCAGAGTTTGGGGTTAAAAGGTTTTAAACTCAGTTTATTTTCTGCAGGACTTTGAACGACTCAACACACCTGATGGAAACCTGTGCACGTGACCACTTTGTCTGAGTCCGGGATGAACGCCATGTCTCTGACCCACTGCGGCCGCCGCAGATCCAACCAGTCGTCCCGCAGGTTTTTTGCGGTGAACACGGGCTTCTCCGGTTTCTCCAGGTCCCAGATCTTCAGCCCGTTCTCCTTCCCGCCGGTCGCCACTTTGTGCCGGTGTACCGGGTTCTGCCGCATCCTGAACACGTTCTTCCCCGCGTTCAGCTCCGTTACGGGCTCGCCGCTGTCCTCCCTCCACACACGCAGCGTCCCGCACTCCACGCAGGTGACCAGTGCGGAGTCGCTGAGCGCAGCCAGCCCGGTGAAGCAGCCCTCGGCGGGCTCCCCGCAGCGCCGGGCCTCGGTGAAGGCGCCCTTCTCGGTGCTGAAGGTCTTGACGGTTCCGTCCACGGAGCCGACCAGCAGCTCGCTCTCCGCCGGGTCGCCCCAGCACAGCGCGCGGACCTCCTGGTCGCGGCTCAGGTGGCTCGTGTTGCAGAAGTTGAAGGCCTGTTTCCGGGACAGACTGACCCCCTTCAGGATGCCGGTCTCCGAGCCCAGCCACACGGAGCACAGCCGGCTCGTGTCCCCCATCACACCGGACTTAAACGGACCGAACCGGGACGGAAGGTGGATTTCAGAAGGGATCACACTCCCGTTTCAGACAACACGCGTCTTCCTCCGGAGACTGTGTCGCACATCAAACACGTCATTGTTTTTAAGTTAACTTTATTGAACACGGAAGAAGTATTTTTGAAAGAAATCAGATATTCGATCACCAGAGAGCAGCTTTTTACACACGATGAGGAACCCGAAGTGTCCCCGAGCGACAAGGCGGAAGAAAAATGCATTATTTATCGAAAAAAAAGGTCTTTATCATTACTTGCTCTTCTTTTTTGATAAATTGTCTCAAGACGCATCTAAGCAATCACAAAACTTTAATTAAAATCTAAAAATAAAGGCTTTATGTTTTGTTCTTCACGTATCATCTGTCCGAAGAGCGTCACCGTGCACCAGCAAACGGTTTTATGTGTCTTCAGGGAAGGTTTTTATGTGAAGAAGACCGCTGCGTGTGTTGATAAAGTTCACTGAAAACCGTGACGTCATAGCGAGGCGACCGCATATGTGCGCATGCGCATCCGGCGGCAGTCTCACCATTTTGGATCTCGGGGCTCCTGTAGCTAGCTGTTGCTGTTAGCTCGCGCAGCGCGTCGCAACTTTGACCGGTTTTCTTTTCCCGCGGTGAGAACAGGGTTCGGTGGAACTGATCCGTGTTCGGTTCGGAACCGGAATCGTTCTTCTTCTGTGAAATGGACGGAGAGGAGGACGACTTCATGTCCGGGAGCCACTCCGGTAACGACTCCTAACTGTTGTTCTGCTTTGTTTCCTGTTTGAGCAACAAGCCTAATGGGGTTTAATGCTAACGGCTAACGCTAGCTGCTAGCACTGAGCTTCAGCTGATCAACATGAGACACAAATGATCGATTAGCCCTCAAACTGCGCGGTGGTTGTAAAAGAAGTGTGTTTTTTGGAGAGTAGTACCGATCACCGTGATACCGGTAATGTTTTATCTTTTGAAACGGAGGTGTGAAGCCGTACACCTCAGCTCCTCCGTATTTCACGTTACCGAAAGTGTAAACGATGATGTTTTCTCAGTAATAACGTTAATGACAGGGTCTCCAGACCGACCTGAACCCCGCCGTGAGTGGCCCCCCGTTACTGGCACCGTTCATGGTTCAGTTGTTGGGTAAAAATAGGACCCGGGTCTTTGAACCCGTGACCCGAGCCAGGAGAGCCGCCTGCTGGAGTCCAGAATCAAGACCTTGTCTCAGACCCAGTTTGGCAGCTCCTCATCTAAGTCACCTGCACGACTCAGCCACATGTTTGTATTTGGGTCAGGAGGTTTTTTCAAACAGGAAACGTGATTCTGTTCAGCTGTAGGCCGAAACACGGCTCTGGTCCAAACGGTTACAGGGAGGAGAAAGATCACATTTGGACCTGAAGTCCAGCTTCCAGTCGGATCCCTGCGGTCGGTTCGCAGCTCGTGGGTCATTGTTCAGTGTTTGTCGGCTGGTGTAGAGCTGAAAACACTGAGACGACGCTGTGTGCTGAAATAAACTGTCAGCTGTTTTCTAATGACTGTTATTAACCTGCCAATCTCACAACACACGACCTGTGAATGCAGTTTGGTCAGTAGATGTTTGGTGTTCTGACCTGCTGATCTTCTGCAGATGATGGAGGCGGCACTCCAGTTCAGGATGAACATCACGGGTCAGATGGCGAGGAGATGAGGAGCGACAGACACCAATCTGAGGTCAGACTGGGCGCCTCGCTGCAGCTCTGATGTGTGCTGATGTTGAGATGGTTTGAGTGAAGAGAAACAGACAAAAGTTTTCAACCCGGAGAAGCAGAAACGTGTTTTTCTGAGTCTTTGTTCTGTGTTTGTTGTCTCAGGACGAAGGCAGCAATGACGAGGACGCTCCCACCGCCATGGAGGCCGACGAGGCGGCCAGCGGCTCTGACAATGACGATCACAGAGGAGCCGACAGTGACTCGGAGGGCGAGGCGGCCGGCGGTCGCCGTAACGACAAAAGTGACTCGGAGGCGGAGGCTCCGCGGCCGGCTGACAGCGACGACGACGACTCTCCAGTCAAACGCAGGATGAGCGGATCGGATAACGAGGAGGAGTCTCCTGTCAAACACGGAGCTTCAGATAACGAGGAGGAAGGAGGCTCGTCCCCCCCTAAGCGAAGGGGGAGCAGCTCGGACGTGGAGGAGGGGGAGGAGAGGCCCACAGCAGCGGCAGACAGCGACTCCGAGAACGAAGACGCCAAACCCAGCGCGTCTGCCGACCGGCGGGTCAACACAGACAGTGACTCTGACACAGAGACGCCTGCCAGACGCAAGGCAGCACAGATAGACTCTGAGGAGGAGGAGGAGGAGGAGAAACAGCAGGAGGAGCCAGAGGGAGGAGGAGGAGGAGGAGGAGCCAAGTGGAAGGCTGTGATGCAGTCTGACAGTGATGAAGAGGAGGACGGAGGCAGGAGGAAGGCCGCAGCAGGAAGTGATGGAGAGCAGCAGCAGGAGGAGGAGGAGAGGGAGCAGAGGGGCGACAGCGACGAAGAGGACGAGAAGCCAGGTACTGAAGCTCAGAGCAGCTCAGAGCAGCTCTGAGAAGCTCTCTGAAGCTCTCTGAACCTCAGAGCAGCTCTCTGAGGTTCAGAGCAGCTCTCCGAAGCTCTCTGAAGCTCTCTGAAGCTCTGTGAAGCTCTGTGAACCTCAGAGCAGCTCTCCGAAGCTCAGAGCAGCTCTCCGAAGCTCTCTGAAGCTCTCTGAAGCTCTCTGAAGCTCTCTGAAGCTCAGAGCAGCTCTGTGAAGCTCAGAGCAGCTCTCCGAAGCTCAGAGCAGCTCTCTGAAGCTCTGTGAAGCTCTCTGACAGCTTCCTGTGATGATGTGAACTTAAGCTGATACCTGATGTGACATGTTTGTGTGTGTGCAGTGAAGAGGAAGAAGGCCATCCTGTCCGACAGCGAGGACGAGGACGAGGAGAAGGCCGACAAACCAGGTGAGATCTTCATCACTGGATCATTATACATACAGTCTGCAGGCTGCAGGGGATCTTAGTGCTGCTGTGACATCACCAACAGGGGCGTGGCCAGATGTCTGACCGCACTCTGTTCACCTGTTTGTCTCAGCTGGATCAGACCTGACCGCCGTGATGTCACGGTCACATGTTCTCTGTCACACACACACACACACACACAGACCGTGTTGAGCTGTCCACATACTTTGGGCCTTGTTCTCTGTCTCATGGCTCCTCCTCCTCCTCCTCAGTGGTGAAGAGGAGTCGCGCTGTGTCGGATGACGAGAACTCAGACAGCGATGGGGGGGGCGGTCCTGATAAGAGTCTGGCTGCCAAACTGAGAGAGCTCGGCTCGGACAGCGGCAGCGAGGAGGACGAGGACGGGACGAAGAACGCGGCGGGGAAGAAGGACGAGAAGGCGCTGTTCGGCAGCGACAGCGACTCTGGAGACGGTGATGAAGAGGAGGAGGAGTGAGTACCTGAACATCTGTCACATTTACACACAGTGAGGCTGCAGCAGATGTTTCACCTCTGGATTCCTGCAGGAAAATGATCGCAGACATCTTTGGAGAGTCCGGAGACGAGGAGGAGGAGGAGTTCACGGTGAGTTCACGGCCTGTCGACACTCTGAAGGTTTGTGTTCGGCTTCTCTCATCGCTGTTCTTCCTCCACCTGCAGGGCTTCAACCAGGAGGACCTGGAGGGAGACAAGAAGGAGTCGAAGAGGCAGGAGCAGGTGGAGGAGGAGTCCGACTCTGATGACGGCGTCGACCGCAGCGGCCAAGAGTGAGCGGCAACTTCCAAACAAACGCAGGACACGTGTTCAGTTTCTGAGAGTTTGGATCAATGAACGACACTTTTTTACGTCCTTGAATGTTTCAGAGGTTCAGAAAGCTGCAGATTCACAGAGGAGAAGCTTCAGAGCAGATCGTGAATCGCTCCTGCTGCCTCCTTCAGCTGTGGAGCTTTCGAGCTGAGAAGGAGAATAATCACATTCTCTGTTTCATTGCAGCAGATTTTGTTGTTAAACCGACAAATTCTAAGAAAAGACTGAAAATTTGAAAGTAGAAGCAGTTTACAGTCAGTTCAAGTTTCTGTTTCTGCTGTTTTAAGTTGGAACTTAAAATCTGTGTGTGTGTGTGTGTGTGTGTGCTCAGCACCAGCTTCATGTCGGACTTTGACATCATGCTCGCTCGGAGGAAAGCCATGAACAGCAAGAGGCGGCGTCACCGTGACGGAGGGACGTTCATCAGCGACGCCGACGACGTGGTCAGCGCCATGATCACAAAGATGAACGAGGCCGCAGAGGTCAGCCCGCCAAAATAAAAGCCTCTCTGAACGCTGTGTGCTTCCTGTTGTCTGACGTACTGACGGTGTGATTCTTCACAGGAGGATCGAACTCTGAACAGTCACAAGAAACCGGCGCTGAAGAAACTCACGCTGCTGCCGCAGGTGGTCATGCACCTGAAGAAGTAAGAGATCTGAAGCTCATCAGTGTCTTTAAACCATAAACTCAAATATAAAACATATTTTTGTCCTTGAACGTTTCCGACCAGAAGCAGCAGAGTTGAGCTCTGAGCTCGTGTGATTGGTTCAGTTTGTTTGTTTGTTGACAGAAAAGATTTTCTGGCTCAAGTTTCATGAAACAGGAAATGAAGAGAAAACCTGAGTTATTGTTCGCTGGTGTTTCACTAAAACAGAACACTTTGAAATGTTTCCAAACATCCTACAGTCCAGTAGGTGGCAGTAGAGTTCAACACATTTAGACAAACCGTTTCCTGTCTGAGCTGCTGTGATGCTGCAGATCCATGAGCAGCATCATCATCATCATCATCATCAGAGCTGTGCTGCTGTTTGTCCCTCAGGCAGGACTTGAAGGAGACGTTCATCGACAGCGGGGTGATGTCGGCCATCAAAGAGTGGATCAGCCCCCTGCCGGACAAATCACTTCCTGCCCTCAGAATCAGGGAGGAGCTTCTCAGGATCCTACAGGAAGTGAGTGCAGACGTGTGAGGTGGTGCAGTAACCTGCAGGTCACAGCTGAAGTCAGCGGCTAACCGTGTGTGTGTGTGTGTGTGTGTGTGTGTGTGTGTGTGTGTGTGTGTGTGTGTGTGTGTGTGTTGCAGCTGCCCAGCGTCAGTCAGGAGACTCTGAAGCACAGCGGCATCGGCCGAGCCGTCATGTTCCTCTACAAACACCCCAAAGAGTCTCGATCCAACAAAGACCTCGCTCTCAAACTCATCAGTAAGCAGCCGTCTGTCTGTCTGTCTGTCTGTCTGCCTGCCTGTCTGCCTGTCTGTCTGCCTGTCTGTCTGTCAGGTGGCTGTGTTAATCTCTGTCTCGTGTCCAGATGAATGGTCGCGGCCGATCTTCGGTTTGACGTCCAACTACAAGGGGATGACGAGGGAGGAGAGACAGCAGCGAGACCTGGACCAGCAGATGCCTCAGAGACGACGGCTCAGGTACCAACATGCACAAACTTCCTGTCCGTCCGCCGTCACAGCGTTTGAGCAGAGGAGGGGAAACCCTTTCAGACATTTTTTATGTAGAAATGTCCCATTTTGTGTGTTTTTAAAATGATTCAGTCGTTTCAGAGGCTGTTTTCATCTGATTCTCATTCAAAGAGGACTCAAAGGATTGTGGGAGTTTTTTTCGTGTTCCTGCTGTGAGCGGCGGAGCGTCATGTTGTTCTGGATGTTACAACCTGCTTCATGCGTCAGAGTTCAGGCTCATCGACCCGTCTCTTTAAAAATCACCTGCTTTTGTTAGGGAAGAGTTTAGCTTCGCCTCCACCTGTTTTCATTGGTCAGTACCGATGTTTCTGTTTCCTGCTCATGTGAACCTGAATGTAACATGTTTATCTCGAAGGCAAACTGATCACTGAAGCTTCGGACGTGAACGACGCGTCACAAACTCACTCTGAGAAATAATTCAGATAAAAACGTGAAGAAGCTCACAGACTCTGTTTCTCACCTTCAGCTGCTCCAGTTTGTTTGTTTGTTTGTTTGTTTGTTTGTGAGGAAAAGATTTGAAACACCGCTGAACCTTTGATGGAGTTTAGAAAAGCTCAGAGTTTCCTTCAGGATGTTTGAGTTCCTTTTTTTTTGCCGTCTTCGTTCTTTGTGTCTGTCTCATCTCATGTTCGTCCTTTCAGACCTTCAGCTTCCTGTTTGTTGTTGTTGTTGTTGCTACTTTTAAGTTCAACCTTCACCTCCCTCTTTCCCTCCTCATCATCCATCCATTTCTTCTCTCCTCCTCCTCCTCAGTCAGCCTCAGAAGGTGGAGAGGGCGGAGGAACCCGACGTCTTCTCTCCACCAATCAGGTTGAGTCAGAAGCTGCATGTTTGCTGCGTCAGTGCTGCCTGCAGAGCTGCGAGTGAAGCCGTCTGACTGCAGCTTGTGTGTTCAGTGTTAGTGACAGAAGTTTCACAGCTGCGTCGTGATTGGTCGGTGAGGTTTTAGGATGTTGTTTGGAGGTTTGACTCAGTGGTCGGAGGCCGGTTTGTCTGAGTGTGTGTGTGTGCGATGGAGGAGCTGGTTGGAACCGCAGCAGTCTGACCTGCATGAGTCCGGTGGATTCTTCTCCAGACGAGTCCGTCTCTGTTTCTCTGCTAAGGTCCAGAGAGAAACACAAGCAGGGAAGCAGCTGTTTTCTGTCGGGTTTCCTGACACGCTGACTAACTGCTGTGAGGTGGAGAATGCTAATAATAGCATGGAGGCTCGGCTCCTCGCTGTCACATGAACCTGAGTGTCTCTGTCTCCTCCCTGCAGCTCGGGGGGTCAGACGCCTCGCAGAGACCTGGAGAAACAGCTGACCGGGGAGGAAAAGTAAGTCAGCCTCACATTCAAATCATCCAGAGTCTCTGTGATCACATGACCCAACACCTCCTCCTCCCCTCAGAGCCCTGCGGCCAGGTGACCCCGGCTTCTGTGCCAGGGCTCGAGTGCCGATGCCCTCCAACAAAGACTACGTCGTCCGACCGAAGTGGAATGTGGAGGTGGAGTCCAACAGGGTGAGTTCAGTCTGAAGGTCAGAGAGCCTGAGGGCAAAGTTCAGTCACCTGTGGAGGTTTGGAAGGATGACGTCAGCCTTCCTCACCTGCTCACATCAACACCAAACACACATGAATGTGGAGTTAATGATCATGAGAACAAGCAGACCGAAGACTGAATGTTTTACCTCATGAACTCCATCATTTGTAAATGTTTTCTGATCTGAATCTGATGCAGCAGCTCGTTTGAAACCAACTGGAACAGGAGAAACAAAACACTGTGGATGATCCAAACACACCAGATCCATACGAACCAGATCCAGACACACCAGATCCAAACATACCTGATCCAAACACACCTGATCCAAACATACCTGATCCAAACACACCAGATCCAGACACACCAGATCCAGACACACCAGATCCAAACATACCTGATCCAAACACACCAGATCCAGACACACCTGATCCAGACACACCTGATCCAGACACACCAGATCCAGACACACCTGTTTGCATCATCCACAGCTCGTCTCAGGCTCATGGAGCTGATGGAGAGACATTCACCACTTTGTGGACACATGAAGGGATAAAAGATGTGACTGCATGAGCTCTGAAAAACAAAGTGATCAGAATCTTTTACATCAGAACAAACATTTAAATTCTTTTCACTTTTATTTTACTGAAGGGATCCAGTTTCACAGTTCAGTGAAATTTAACAAAAGTTGACATCCTGAACAAACTGGAAGAAAGAACTTGGAACTTAAAGTTTAAGTCTTTGTCAGAAAACATTTTTTAAGGCAAGTTTTAGATTTGTTATAAAAAGTGTTCTGTGTAGTAGCCACATCACACCACAGGGTGGCAGCAAACATGTTGAAGGTGTGCAGTTTAGTGAGAGAAAGAAAAGATCTGAAACAGATGATCCTGATGATCTCTGACGCCCAGTGGGAGTCTGACTGTACACAGGAAGTGAGGTCATTAGCTGAGCTGTGATTGGTCCTCAGCTGAGCTGTGATTGGTCCTCTGTAGAGCGGCTATAAGAAAGGCATCAGCCTGCTGGAGAAGCACAAGCGCCGCATTGCTGAGATGAAGAAAATGAAGCGGCCGCAGGGAGCTGTCAAGATCAGCATAGAGGGAAACAGAATGCCCCTGTAGTTCCTGCTGTTGACCTGTGGGGGGCAGTAAGTCCTTCTGCATGGTGTGACGGTGATGGTCCAACTGTGTGAGGTGTCTGCAAAGACTCTCTCCTGCAGACGACTGCAGGTCTGCAGCAGGGCTCCAGACTGCCACCTGCTGGTCACATGTATGACTGTTTGTGGGGACATTTGATCAGTTTGAAAACAAGTGAGACTCTGAAATATGAACATGTGAAAGACTGCGAGCAACAAATCCTCCCTCACATCACAAACACCTCCAGCCTCCTGAGTTCAAGAAGGAAGTTCAGACTTTCATCAGCTGGTGTTTTTAATGAGCTGCAGCCATTTT
>JAQMCX010000055.1:7867753-7870253 GCA_029814765.1 Acanthurus leucopareius | reverse complement strand
GGAGCGAAGCCTCGTGTTAATCAGCTGTTTGACCTGCTCACACCGACACACTGAACACACTCCACATCAGACACTCAGCTGGTGACCTCACGCTTTTCACCCAGTCACACAAAACAGCCGTCCTGCTGCCTGTTTCTAGATTCATTTCAAATTTATGTAAAAAACAAAAGATCTTAAAATATCTAATTTTTGAAAAATAAAGCCTGAATATGTTCAGAGGTTTTTCCTCTCAAACATGTGAAAACTGTAGTTTAAACAAACAGAAGACGTTAAAATACTTTTATTTGAATCTAAAAAACATCCACAGATGTTTCATTTGTTCAATATAATTGAAAATATTTCCATTTCTTTGCTCCATCTTGTATTTAAACTGCAGTGTAACCAGGGATGCACTTACCTGTGACAGTCGGGTCCTCAGGTGAGGTCGTGCAGCTTTGGTTGTGATCCACTTCAAACTGCTCAGCTGCACAACATGAAGAAACATCTCTGCTTCATGTTTTCAGGCCAGAAGACGTTTAAATTAACACGACTCTTCACTTCCTGTGAGAATTTCAAAACAAAAACCCGTCATTCAAACTGAGGCAGTGAACTGAACAAACATGGCGGCTTGTTGAGCTTTTCACCTGTTTGACAGACGGTCACCTGATCACCTGGTCACCTGATCACCTGGTCATTCAGGTCACCTGATCACCTGGTCACCTGGTCATTCAGGTCATCTCCTCACTGACTGATGGAAACACCTGATTCCCTTCAGGTGGTTTCAGTGACGTCAGCGATGTGAAAACAAACCTCTGATTTTCAGTCTGTTCTCTGTTTCCTGTCGCTCAGAGTGAAACTGACTCTCACGACCACAAAATCTCAAAAAGGTCCATTTTGCTTCGACATGTTGTGTGTTTTTGGAAGAATATGGCCGACAAAACGATAAACGGACACGTGATGTTTGTGATGATCAAAGTTCTTCTCCTAAATCTCTTTCAGCATCAATAAAACTACAAATAATCATTTATTTAAATCAGAATCAGTCTCAGTTATGTGAGAAAAGGAAATAAGAATGAGCGCAGGCAGCTGATTGGCTGCTGCTGACACACTCGTTAAGAGGAGGAATCACTTCCTGTCGGGTGAATCTTCATCAGTCTGACTGAAGATCTCAAACCCTCAAACACACAGTTCATTTTTTATCATTTCGTTTATGTTGAGCCGACAATAATCACGTACATGTTCACTGAGCGCCGCTGTGCTTTATTCTCCTTCAGCATGGAGACTGAACGGGGTCAAAGGTCAGCCGAGCAGCTGGCTAAACAGATCTGTTCATTAGCAAACAGCCGCTCACAAACACACACAGACGACCTCCATCACACAGAAACGCAGCAGCAGCGAGAAGAAACCTGGAGGAGTTACACAGGTGTTTCCTTCAATACTCTGATTACTTTACAGTTACAGTTACAGTACAACTTGGGTATCTAAAAGAATACATTTATTTTACTAATATTTGGCTTTTATGTGTGTATGTGTGTGCATTTATCCATATTTATTTCTGTGTATATTTTTGCAGAAATTGCACATAAAGATGCAATTTACAAATATGTTTGTATATATTTCTACATATAAATTAATATTATATGCACATTATATATATATGTGATTAAAAGTCTCACAGACATTTTTTTCTGCCATAAGAATTATTGGTTTATTCTAATTTACAATATTTTAATATTTGTTGACTCCAGAAACTTTATCTCATAAATTCTACAGAAGAAACACAAACTGTATTTTCATGTTTGTCGTCTGTTTAGAGTGAATCAATATTTTGTCATAAATGATTCAGACTGAGCGTCAAAGAGAAGTCAGCAAAGGTGAAAATACAACACAGGGATTAATCACAGTTTATATGTTCAGAGAGAAATTAATAATAAAGCGACCTCATTACGATTATTTCTCTTTTCTAATTATTGTTAAAAGCACAAAAACAAACCTCAATATAAAACATTAAACTATGACGTCATAAAATAGTCAGTGAATTTTAAAATTGATCTTAAATGAAACTGTGAACCAGAGAGATGAAGAGGAAGCTCAGAAGACGTTTTTCAAAAAAAGAGTTTAGAGTTTCGGTGGTTTTCACTGTTTGACGTTTGCTGCCCCCTTGTGTTGATTTATTTAAATTACCACAATCCGACTCAGCGGCAGCAGATTAAAAAGAGATCAATGAATCAGAGAGAGAAACACACTAATGATCAATAACAGAATATTATTAGCAAAGAAGCGCTCATGTTCTTGTAGGTTTATATTTTTGCAGCCATGAATGTTTAAAAGGAAAATGGGCTGAATTACGAACAATAAAGTTCAGTAATTTCAAAATAAAAGGAATTAGATGAACAAACAACCGAAAACATCATTTAAAATCCTGTGATACAATTGGAAAAATACAAAAACAACATGCTATATATATATATATATATAGAAAATGTGAGATTGTGTGTTTTTTAATTTTATTTTAATTTAT
>JAQMCX010000055.1:7799213-7811892 GCA_029814765.1 Acanthurus leucopareius | reverse complement strand
ACACACACACACACACACACACACACACACACACACACACACACACACACACACACACACACACACACACACAGGTCGGAGGCCAACACTAACACACATCCATCATGTTTACTGCCGGCCTGGAAACGCTGTTTCACAACACTCTCCACTGTTTACTCTCAGGCTGCTACACAAATGCATCCTGGGAAGTGGTGGGCGTGGCTCCACCCCTGTTGCTTGGAGACCACATGAGGTCAGGTGATGTGTAGATATCAAACAAAGCCTCGGGCCTGATGGAACGGAGAGGAAAGCGGACCGGGCGCCAGCAGAACCAGCCAGCCACTTCCCACTTCCTGTTTGAGCGCCTGCGACAGGAAGCTGCTGTATTGTTACCCAGAGTTCAGCTGGTGTTTAACCTGCTGCCAATGAGCAGAAAATACCCAGAAGTCTTTGCAGCAGGAAGGAAACCTGCAGCTTTAACACCAGGCTCTTCTGTCTGTGATCGCTATCAGCAGCTCTGCGATCTGAACTCAGAACAGCTCACAACATAAAACTGATCACACGTATTGATCATATCACCTTTAGACTTGATGAAACGTCTGTAATAAAACGATCTCAGAACTTCTCTCATACTCTGATATCCTGCGTGTATCAATCAACAACAACAATGAACTCAAGGGCTGAGAAACTGAACTGCAGTTCCACAAATGACCACAGGAGGCAGTGGTGAGTCCCCACGGAGCCTCACATTAAACTTCACAGAACAAATAAACATGTTCTGCATGTTGTTTACATGAAGACTCAACCGTTTGCCAAACTGAAGGCATGAGCGCTTTGAAGTAACAGCTCGCTGCTTGTTGTGCAGCTACACACCGTCCAAGGAGTCTAAGCTCCGCCCACACTCCACCTCTCCACCTGGGACTTCTGCAGAGACACACCTGACGTCTCACGGAGGTTTCGTCCTCGTTTCGGTGTTTATGTTGAGAATCCATTCGTGCTGCTGAAAGAGTGTGTTTGTATGTGTTGGTGTGTTCACGTCTGCACGTTTCAATAATCTTGTTTTTGAAATGTTTGTTTATTCTACAAGTGAAACAATTCACACACACACACACACAAACACACACACGCGCACACACACACACACGCACACACACACACATGCACACACACTCACACACTTACTGCATGTTTGTGTTGTGTAAACATAGTGACCTAATTATTACTCTGGACATCGCCCTACAGATGGACTGCATCAACACACACACACACACACACACACACATACACACACACACACACACACACACACACACACACACAGTGTTGGAGGAGGTCTTTGGAGGTAACTGGGGCAAAAGAGAGAAGAAACAAAGAGACGGAAAAAAGGGAGTGTGCAGAAATAAACAAGGAGGGATTAAATAGATGAAGTGACATAAACACAGACGAAGGAAATGGAGAATAAACAGGAAGAAACACACCAAAGTTTCATGAATAACTCTGATCCGACAGCTTCGGGGCTGAAGTTTGGTGGAAGCATCACTGTGATTCACAACACGGCATCTTCAGCAGCTTTCAGCTGATTCTGACGTGTTTGTAATCAGCTGTTTGCTTCCACATTCAGCATCACACAACAACATGATGCTTCCTGTGGTCTCCTGCCGAACATCAGGCCATGTTCTCTGTCTGTCAGCTCTGTGTTTGGTCTCCTCCTCAGGAAACATCTGCTCTTCAGCTGCTAGAAGCTCCACTTTGTTCACCAGCTCGTCTCTGACTGTCTGCTGCTCAGCAGGTCGACTTCAGAGGCTTTTCACAGCTCGTTTGATAAAAACAGCTGAGACTGAACGAGACCTGACATGTGCCTTTAGAATCATAACGGACAGGTTCTGCAGGTCTTAATGCAGTTTGCATAAAAAGGCCGTTGAGGCTGTTTAATGAACACAGGTGTTAAATCTGTTGGCAGTGATGTTGGTTATAAAATGCTTCTGCATGTCGCTGCAGGAGTCAGGAGATGTTTACCTCCTGTAAACCGGCACTGATGATGCAGTGGACTGTGCTGCAGGAGGCTGTTTGATCCTTTTTGTGGACTTTGAGTTAAAAACAGTGTTGGAGGAAGCTGATCAGCTCAGAGTGAACAAGTCAGAAACACTTTAAAGAACTTTAAAAAAAGGTTGTAAATCTTTCCATCCATGTTCTGCATCTTATCTGGGTCCAGTAGAGTTAATACAAATAAATCTATCATGAGGAATTCGTGTTATCTTGCTGGAAAATCCCTTTCTTTTGATGGAGTGATTGTGAAAGAGCTTTGAAAAACATTTCATAGAAAGTCTGAAATTTAACTCGGTGAACCTGCAGACATCTGACGAGAAGCTGCAGAAGGTAGAAGACTCTGCAGACTCAGTGACATTTTAAAACTCCAGACATCCAAACTGAGACTCCACCGTCATGCATGAAGCTCTGCAAGGCTGCACGAGGTGCTGCTTTGAGCTACACGCTAACATGCTAACATGCTAACAGCCACATGCTAAAGTTCAGCAGGAAAAAGTTTAATGAGACGTTCAGAGACAAAGTCATGATGGAAGGAGTCTGAATGAGGTCCACGAACCAGCGACACACACACACACACACACACACAGATTGATGATGACAGGTTGTGCTGTTACTGTACATTTGTGCTGATAAAGTTCATTCAGGGAAAGAAAAACAAAAGGGTCTGAGGAGGCACCATGGAGGCGGCTTGAATTGACCTTTTGACCCTATGATGTCATCACCTCCCCCCTCCAGCTCTGCAGAGGTGTGTGTGTGTATGTGTGTGTGTGTGTTTTGCTGTCCAGTCTATCCTCACTGCCAACTCAAACACTCACACACCACCAATAGACTCTGCTGGGCACATGTTTAAGTGTGTGTGTGTGTGTGTGTGTGTGTGTGTGTGTGTGTGTGTGAGGGTTAAGCTAATGATAAATGAAAGCCATATGTCAGCGGTGGGTCTCCTCCCTCTACCCCTCTCGTTCCTCTCTGGCTTTCTCGGCCACTTTTCATCCAAATATTTCACCAAACACCCAGAAAATCTGCAAAAGAAAATGTTTATCTGCGTGTTTTCATCCCTTGTTGTTGTGTGAATCCGAGTTCACTGACACAATGAGTCATTTTTCTTAGCTGTTAACACTCGGAGATGAGTTTGGCTTCAAATGCTGTTGGTTTGTTTGAATGAACAAACTGTTTCTGTTGAGTAAAAACAGTTAGACAACAAAACCCAGTTTAGTATCTAAAGACATGCAGAGCGACGTGCATGTGAGGAAAGACAGCAAACACAGTGACGTGAACAGTTTGAACAGTTTGAAAATGTGCAGCAGTTACATCATGCTAAACATACAGAATACACAGAATAAATGGTGCGAGTGCAAAGACTTGAACAAGAGCTTTTACACAGAACAGACAGCTGTGTGTGTGTGTGTGTGTGTGTGTGTGTGTGTGTGTGTGTGTGTGTGTGTGTGTGTGTCACAAACATATTGATGAGACTTTATAAATGTCACTGAAGTCGGACAAATGAATAAAATCTGCAGCATGAACTTACTTACATTACTTCCATTAAGGAATAATCATACTGACAGATTTGGAACCACAGCTCCCATGATGCTTTGGGAAATGTAAACAATATTATAATGTTGCCATTAAAACGTTATATCAGCTCTGAGCTTCAACTGGAACCCTGTTTTCATTTTGTCAGATCATCTCCTGTGAGACGACGTTGAAGCGGCAGCCGATCTGATGGACGACCTGATGAAACTGACCTGGGATCAGTTCAGACAACAGAACTATTCGCTGGCTCCGCTTCAGATGCCGAACTCGGCCAAACATCAAACGGCAGCAGGTCACATGACGCAGCTGGAGCAGCTTCACACGCTGCATCGTCTGACAGTTTGATCGTTTCTTCACCTTAAATTTCTCTCAGTTTGGTATTTCTGCTGGAGGTTCGTGTGATGAGGAGGGGCGGAGTTAGTCGCTACGCATCAGGACGAAAGAGACACAGCGGCTGCAGAGACTCCGTATGGACACAACAAGAGCTGTGATTGGTCAGTGTAAGCTCAGGACTCACCTGTCCAGACCTGCTGTTGTCCTGTTTACTAGTTTCTTGATGTTTTTCTATTTCGTGGTTTATTATTATTTAACTATTTGAAAAAATTTAAAATTTATACTGCCTGGTTGCTGCATGCGTGTGTGCGTCAGAGGAAGTTGAACTTTTCTCATCTTTCTCTGCACTTGTGTTCAGTGTTTCTCAGTGGACAGATTCAATGAAACAGCAGTTTGTCACTTTCCAAACTGACAGTCAGGCTGCACAGCTGGAGCCTCACCTGCAGCTGCCTGTGAGGCAGAGCTCAGGTGATAAACGGCCCAGAAGTCACCTTGTTTCCAAACATGCAACAGCTCTTCAGTCTGACTGAGCAGCAGACCTGCAGCTTCGCAGTGCTCAGTTTGCATCTCACAGACTTTTCTCGGACAAAAGAATCAAACGCAAACTCTTTGTGTTATTTTTTTTTGGCAAAATATTTCAATGCACCGTGCAGAGATCAGGAGATTCAGACTCCTCTGCAACAGGAAACACTGAGCTGCACAGGAGAAGCTGAGAGATGAAGAAGTGGAAGTTAAAGGCTGAACTCACAGACTCTGAAGCCCGGTCCGTGGGAGCCGTCTCTCCTTCCTCCTCCTCCTGCCTCGCCGCTGCTGTACAGCGTGGTCACGTTGCCTCGCTCGCAGTAGTTGACACATCGCTCCTGGCTGCAGCGCACCTTGCAGATGGTCGGCGTGAACATCACCTGGATCCTCTCCATTCCTCCTCCTCCTCCTCCTCCTCCTGCGGCCGTCTGTCCATCAGCTGGCAGAGGAGAGATGAAGACGGTGAAGACGGTGAGGAGGGACGACAGAAAACAGCAGAGTCGAGGCTGCAGCATTTCACTTTGTGTTGCGGTCAGAGTTTCTGAGCGAGTTGCATCGTCCAAACTCCCAAACCTCTCCCCTCTAACTCCGACTCTACCTCGCTCGTCCCTCTCTCTCCCCTTCTCTCTCTTTGTTGGAGTCAAAAACGAGTGTGGCAGGAAAAAAGGAGGGAAGGAAGGAAGAAGTAAAACTAGCCGACACTTCCCCCTCGCTCCGCGCTCTGTTTTCCCCAAACACTCCCGTGTGTGTGTGTGTGTGTGTGTGTGTGAGCAAGCGAGCGAGCGAGCAGCAGTGTGTCTGAGCTGAAAGTGAGAGAGAGAGAGGTAGAGAGATAATTTAAAGCAGTGTGCAGGACTGGGCCGAGCTCCAAACAAAATGTTTAGCAGGGATCTGCTCCATCAGTCCACACTGAGAGAGAGAGAGAGCATGTTAACCTCTCTCTCTCTCTCTCTCTCTCTACTTCACTCCTTTACTTTCTATTCTTTTTTTCATTGGCCCTTTTCTCGGCATGAGAGCTTGTATCTCTGCACACAGTTTCATAACTGCAGAACAATGGAGGATGTCAGGCCGATGATGCAACCCTGGTTTGGGTTTCAGAGGCCGACGTTCATAAAACATCATGGAGCTAAAAGTAGCTCCTGACTGCACAGTTGGAAGAAACATGTGAATCTGAGTTTAAACCTGCAAGACCGACGTTTGCGTTCACAGCAGAAACCAGATACGAACACAAGATGAACGAAACGTCACACAGCAACATGATCGTTCATGTTTGTGTCATTTAATCTGCCTCTCCACATCTTTACATGAACATCTGCTCTTTGGTCAGCAGCTCGTCTCTTTGCTGCTCAGCAGGTCGACTTCAGAGGCTTTTTCCCTGAAAACGACACAACTTTTACAGCTAACATTTAAAAACAACACAGCATCTGTCTCATTTATAAACACCTGGCAGATGTTAGAATAGAGAATCTGTAAATCCTGCAGGTTTTTAGGAGTTATTTTATGTGGGAATGCTCCAGTGTTTCCCATCTCTATCATTTTCTGTAGGTTTAAACTGCTGAAGTCAAGCTGAGATGTTGGTTTTAAATTTCAGGGGGAAAAAGATGTTAAGGGTTTTTTGCAGATGGAGCTTTTTTTATCTTAAAGTGCACTGGATGGATGCATTTAAAGGTCGAATCCATTCGCCCTCGATGGATGAAAAACCACCACAGTTCACACGGCCCTGTGTGATTATGTTACACTGTTGGAGAGTAAATGAAAGTTCACATTTTGCATTTACGACAGATATAGTTACTGTTATCAATAACTTGTCGTGGTGAGCTCGTGAACATGGATGAAACATTTTGGAGGATCTGTGTGAAACGACGATAAATGATGTCAAACAACCTTCTGACTTCTATTTAATGAGACACAAACTGGGCCTGAATGTACGCGATTGTAAGCTAATCATATCTGACTGTGATTGAAAAGGTCCCTGTTTTCCTGTGGGACCCCGACCCCCCCAACCCCCCCAACCCCCCCAACCCCCCCGACGCCGCCCCCCCAAGGGGCCCCAGCAGGGCAGAGAGCTGTGGTGTGTTTTGGTAGAATAACAGCTGGTTGTTTCTGCTGCTGTTTGTCTATGAGCTCATGTCCTGACTGACTGCAGACACACACACACACACACACACACAGTGACCCAGTGTGAAGCCTGATGCAGTGAAGCAGAACAACTTTAAACATAACAAAGTAGAAACACTGTTCACATTATTGTAGCATCACAATTACACACTCAAATCGCACACTTGTGTCTTTATGGTGTGACGACCAAACAAAAACCCGAACACACAGGTTTTTACTGCACTGTTTCTTTACCGAACTCCATCCTGGCGTCCACACATTTACCGACCGATGCCTGGAAGATGGTGTTGTTCTCCTGCAGATTGTAAAGACCCATCATACTCATTTTTTATTTGTAATTTTTTGCTAAGCTAATGCAATTTAAAATGACCAAATTTTAGCCTCATTCTGTTAACGTGGTGTCAAGAGCTTGAACCTATTACCTTTAGTCCCAGTCTGTTAGCATGATGCTATGACCTGGACCTGTTAGCTTTAGCCCCATACTCTTTAATCTATATCATGATTTGGGGCCTGTTAGCTTTAGCCACTTTCTGTTACCAAAACACTAACCTTTAGCTTTAGCCTAAGTATACTAAATTTAATATAATTATGAAAAACCTGTTAGATTCAACCTCAATCTGTTAGCATGATGTCACCGTGTGGGACCTGTTAGCTTTAGCCTCTGCCTGTTAGCATTACACAATAAATGTGATCAGTATATCTGAGGGGATTTTAATGGTTTTTAATGTAAAACTGTTAATGTAGACTTTATGACACCAACAAGAGATTAACCTTAATTCAACTCTTTATTTGATTATTTCAGAAATAATTCAGAAATGATCAATTTGATGTCTAAATCTTATATTTCACCTGTTCTTTGGTTAACTTGGTGCTAATGTGGACTGTTTTCCAGCCGGATCTCTGCTCAGCCAGACAATAACAGGAACTGTTTACTGGTCTAATCACAGTGATCAAGGCTGAACTATGAGACTGTTTTAACATTCACCTTATCTGAAGCTCGCACACTGTGAAAACCAGGCATTCCTGCTCCATTAAATCACCGTCAGTGTGTTTTTTCCACAAATGTATGGTTGACAGACGCGACCTGAGCCTGTACAGTTTATCTCTCAGCACCACTGTATCAGCTTCACACCGGTTATTACACAAAATAATGACCCCTGTGTTGTGGTATGCCTGTGAAATCAACTTCAAGCTTGTGTTACCACGTCAGAATATAAATACAACACCTGATTATTAAGCAGGCAGGAAAAAATGACTCGATTTTAAATTGTTGGTTAAATACGTGATGATGAAAACATGAACAAAGTGGAATTCAACCACGCAGAGTTAAGTTTCCTTAAATATCCCCCTGACTTCTGCGTTTAATGAAAACTTGACTAAAACGGTGCCGTCTTGCTAACTGGCTAACTCTGAGGAAGCTAGTATCAAGCTAAAGTTAGCAATATATATTTTTATTGAATTTGTTTTTTTAACTTCTTTTGTTTGAGGTTCATTTAGTAAAATTTACAGTTGAAATGAAAAGTCTTTATGGTAGAAACGGTTTCAAAATTGAGGCGACAATGAGCCATTTTGCATTGATCTTAGCCTGAAGCTAACGGGCAAATGGGCTAATTTTATAAATAAAAAGATGCTAACAACAGCACAATATTTTTCTTTTTCAAACACACGTTCGTGTTCCCCTCAGGATGAACTGCAACTCTGACTTTATAATTTATGACCAAATTTCTTGTCTTAGTGTCTTTTAATTCATTTATAATCTTATAAAATATTTTTCATATTCCGCTGAGAAAAGCAGCTGTGTTTTTATCTGAATTTAAACAACTCAGCAGCTTTTACAGTTTCCTTCCCAGCAGCCACTTGTTCAGATTTTAGACGAACAGCAGAAACTGATTAAATGTTGGTTTAAACTCTTGAACTCTGCAGTTTAAATCAATAAATCTGATTTCTGTGTGCTGACCTGCTGGTGCAGCGAAGTGGACGGTGTATTGACCCTTCTGAGTGTGGAAGCTCCTCACACTGCTTTTCACTGAGGATGAAGATGATGAAGATGATGATGATGAGAATGATGAAGATGAGGAGTCAGAGGAGGCAGAGGAGGAGGTGACAGTGAGGAGTTTCTTTCTCTCCTTCTCGATGTGCTTCATCAGCAGTGGAGCCATCTTGTCTCCTCTTCCTCCTCGTGACAGAGTCTTCCTCAGCAGCACAGCCTGGGCCTCCCTGAGACTGACACACACACACACACACACACACACACACACACACACAGAAGAATGAAACAAGTTTGTAGTTTTGGCGCCTCCATGTGGCAGAAATGCCCTTTGACATGTTTTTCTTTAATCAATGTGTTTTCATTTTTAAGTATCTTAAATGTCTTTGTCTTTTCCAAACAACGTGTGAATTTAACATTGAAAGCACAAACGGAATAAAACCGACGTCTCGTTTTTACAGAGAAACTTTGCGAGTAAACAGAAAGCCGAGCAGACGTGTTGGATTAACTTTGAGTAAACGATGATGAGCAGTGAAGGAAGTTAAACTTTCAGCCTCTATGGGCCCAAACCAAGTGTTAATTCTACGACAAATGGAACAAATCAAGCAAACATCGTTAGCCTGTCGAACACCCACTGCGTTGTTTTTATCCTCTGAAGAAACTTTTGGATGCTGTTAAAGTTCAGCCTGAAGTTTGTGACTCAGTTCTGCTTTTTCACTCTGACAGCAACAAACCCTGAAGGTCGAGATAACTTTTATCAAACTTAACTCTGACTCGTCTCCATTAAATCAAATTAATACATTCAAAGGTGAAAAATACAGTTTGAAAAGATCAAAGTTACACAAACTCTGATCTTTAATTTAATCACATTCAATCACAGTATTTAACAGCTTTATGCTTCATATTTCATCAACAGAGTTTTAACATTTGAGGCATTTCTACACCAGCAAAGTTACTTTATAGTTTGTTACTTAATTACGTACTTAGTTACTTATTGGCTTTATACTTTTATTATTAGTTTCACCATAGACGTGAAAACAAAATGGGAGATTAATGAGGACGAACATCAGAGAAACATCCAACAACATGATTAAAACTGATAAAGTTGGAACAAACGGAGTAAACGCTGTAAAAAGATTACTAGGTTGGCAACAGTAACTAAGGAGGACTGCTCGAATGACTGCGAGCTGAAGATCAAAATATTGAGTTCAGACAGAATTAATTAGCTGCTGTCGTCGTGTTTTTATCGACTGGTATGAAGAGTTTGCAGGAATGTTGAGAAACGCTGGAAAAAGGCAGAGTTGTGTTTCTCTGGCAGATAAACAGTCTGAGTTTCCGTCTGAAGGAAAGATTTAAAATGACCTTTAACGGTGTGATGAAACGCAGCGTCGACCTGCTGCAGCTCGGATTCATCTGAGAGTCGAACACACACTCCAAGACGCCGCGAAGTCTGATGCAAGTTTATTTTTCATTCCTGAAAGTTACAGCTGCTGCTTCGTTCAGAGACGTTCGCTGTTTGTGAGCCACACAAACACAGAGAAGATGTGAGAAGATGTGAGGAGATGTGATGAATGTGGTGGAGAAGAACAGCGACGCGTTCGTGCTCAAACAGCATCAAAGCATCACATTAAGTTCATATTTGTCCAGGAAACAATCAGATGAGATCAGGAGGCTTCGTCCTGTTGATCCAACGTTTCATATCTGAACTATCAGGATCATAAAACACTCTGACATTCATGAGCTGCAGAGCATGAATCCTCCCGACTGTGATCATCCTCTTACATGTCCTCCAGCGCCACCATGTGGTCAACATTTGTGGGGGTTTTTTGGGACCATTTCAATAATTATTCAGTTCTTATTCGGTGAAACAAGATATCAGTTCTACTTCAAAAGGATCTTTAAGAAATGCGTTTAAATTCATATTAATTATCACATTGATTATTTTTCCTCCAGATGGTTCAAAGTCTGTGAGGGTTGTGTGAACTTCTTCAGAGCAGAGGTCAGAGGTCAAAGGTCAGAGGTGTTAAAACATCTGAGTTCAACACAGATGGATAAAACACTGCGGTCTGCTGGAAGAAACAACATTTCCCAGAATTCCTCCAGAGCCCGGAGTCCGCTCCCTGTGGTCAGTTTTCCCACAGTCTGTCTTGACCCCAGCTCTGACCCCTGACCTCCACGACCTTTGACCTCTGACTCTGGGATGCTCTGATTGTTCAGAGTGAGGAGACTCGGAGGAAACCTGCGTTCACACGCTGACGGAAAAACCTCGTCTTCGCAGAAACACCAAGGAAAGAAAATCATCCAACATCTGACGCCTTGACTGTGGAGGAAAGTTTGAAGAAGTATCCTGATACTTTACTGCAGTTAAAGTACTGATGTAATATATTAATCTGACAATGAAATGTGTCACGTTATATATAAATTAATAGTATTTTATAATCTTGGATCATAATAGTATCACACATGGTTTTCAGCTGACGCAAGGGGGTAAGAAACTGTAATCTAACGAGTAACTAGTAACTAAAGCTGTCAGACAAATGCAGTGAAGTTCAAAGTACAATAGTTGCCTCTGAGGTGTAATGGAGTAGAAACAGAAAGTAACTTTTTTGATTGTAATTTTTTGTGTAATTATGTAAAGACCCACAAACATGTTAAGTGCTTGTGTCGTCTTGAACTTGCAGTGTAATCAGAGTAAAGTACAGCATTTACAGTGAGTATTATCAGGAGAAGAGCTCCACCTGCTGGCCAACAAGGGCACTGCAGGTTTATTTAGTATTTTCATCGTGTACATTAGTAATTTTCCTGATTATACTTTACTTACATGTACTTTCTGGTTTTTTTGCTTCTACTTGTAACAGAGTATTTAAAAAGTGAGATAAAAGTACTTTTACTTAAAGGATCTGAATACTTTCTCCACCACTGATTCAAGACTTTAATGTGTTTATGTTAATTTCACTCTTAAAAGTGACTCCAGCTGTCATGTAAAGTGAAGTAAAGTGAACAACATCTTCCTCCATCAAAGTATCAGGATAAAAATACTCAAGTAAAGTTCAGGTACTTTTTAAAGGTTCTTGGAGATGAGGAGGAAGAGGAGTCGTCTTACCTGAGCGGCTGCTTCTTCGCTCCTCCGTTCTTCACCTCCTTCTTCTTCTCCTCCTCCTCCCTCGGCCTGAGTTCAGACTCCAGAGTTCTGATCTCTGCTTTCCTTCTGTCTCCTGCTTCAGACGCTGAATCAGACTCTGGATGTTCTTCTTCATCTCTGGAGCTCGAGTTGGACTCCAGACTTTGAATGTCAGAGGATGTTAATCTTCTCACCATCTTTGACTCTGAACCTGCTGACGGTTGGAGGAAGTTTTGATCTTCTGTCCTGAGGCTCCCGTTAACATCTGATGGTACTTTTCCTTCAGCCTCAGACCGTGAAACAGACTCTGGATTCAGGTTTTTCTTCTCCTGTGTCTCTGAAGCTTCCTTTGGTTCTGAATCAGACTTCATGTTTGGAGTTTCTTCTGGTTTGAGCCCTCTGAGCTCAGCTGGGACCTCCTCGCTCTCCTCTGTGTCTCCTTTCAGGGGCTGCAGGTTGTTAAACTCCACTCTTGGTTCCACCTGTGGACTTTTTGAGGAGGCCTGGTTCTCCTGCAGGAGGAACATCTGGGAAACAGCTGGTTTGTCTTCAGTTTTAACGTTTCCAGACTTCACAGGACCAGAGTCTGTGGTCTCAGCGTCCTTCTCTGTGTCGGATGGATGCAGGACTGGTTTGCTGGTGGTTGTCGGTGGAGCAGCTGATGTTTCTCCACCTCTCATGGTCCTGATGATGCTCTTAGCAGGTCTGCTGGCCGCCTCTAGAGGCTTTAGGTGTGGGATGCTGCTGGGCTGGATGGTGAGCATCGCCGTGGAAACCTCACAGCGGTAACCGTGGAAACCTCGTCGGCAGACACAGCGGTTAGGCTGCCGACACACGGCGTTGTTATGGCAACGAGGAAAACATCTGGCTGCAGAAGGAGACGAGGAAAGGAGGCAAGAGAGAAGGAGAGGAGGAGAGGAGAAGAGGAGGAGGAGGAGAGGAGGAGAGGAGGAGAGGAGGAGAGGAGAGTAGAGGAGTAGAGAACAGATCAGAAAAGAAGACAGGAGAGGAGAAGAGGAGAGGAGAGTAGAGGAGAGCAAAGA